>JAODTK010000444.1:0-361547 GCA_026419785.1 Sclerodactyla briareus
CCCATCCCATAGGGACTCGCCCTGTGGAGGTTCGCAGCTGACCATAGTTGCATATATCCTGGCCTGACACCCTTGGCGAACCCTTTGAATAGGTTTGCCTAACCTAGAAAATGTTGGCAGAGTGGTTATCAGTGGACACTCTGCACGCAGTAAGGTCTCGGGTTTTTTTTTTTTTTTTTTTTTTTTTTTTTTTTTTTTTTTTTTTTTTTGTTTTTTTTTTTTTTTTTTGTTTTTTTTGTTTTTTTTTTTTTTGTTTTTTTTTTTTTTTGTTTTTTGTTTTTTTTTTTTGACTCCCACCTAGCAATGGGCGTTTTTCCTTGCGCTGCACATGAAGTGCGATGATTGGCGAGGGCTTGGCTTCCTGGTTCTGCGTCAAAGCCGTGGCCGGGGTAATTTTGGGGGGTGGTTTCTGGGGGTTTCGGCAAGAATCTTGTCGGTCGGCTGTGAGCAGTTGCGTTGGACTTAAAACCTCCGCTCGTCCAGTCTGAGAAAGTGGTCAGATCCCAGAGGTTCACTGATCGTCCGCCGGAATGGGGACCGATAAAAATGGCGATCCCGGGAGCAGGTTGGGATTGTGCACCCCCTTGCATTTGATATTTGCTGAGCACTAGTCGAGAAGAGGAAAGAGGAAGGCGAGTTGAGTTATCGCCGGTGCTCATTCACAACCAACATGGCCAGGATTTCTTGATGAGCCTTAAAATGGGCTTCCGGAATCTGTAAAATCCAATCAAAAAAGGTCATTTTTTGTCTGCCGAACTGTTCAAGGAGGAGACATATGCGTCACTCTGGTCTGTCGTATGTGCGTTTGATATCTCCTGAACCGGGAAGGCTATCAAATGTTGGGACCTTTTTGTGGACGTGCGCGATGAAGAGTTGCCGATGTGCATGACACTTTACGGCCCGAAAGGACCATACCTAATGTGCAGTATAAATTTGCATAATTTAATGAAAATGCCCGAGAGCTTGGTACAAGATATCTTTTGATCGTGGATGCATTGTGATGCCGTTCGGAGGAATAAACAACGATGAAGAGTACACGAAAGATTAGATTCCTGATGAATGCATTAGTAGTATCATTTGCATAATTCTGCGATATTCTTTGAAGTTCGTTGGATTTTCACGTAACTCGGTTGAGATTGAGATTGAGATGGTTATCGATAGTCCCAATGAATTTTACAGGTAGGGGACAGGGCACGAAGGTCATTTAATGTTACGTAAGCAGCATTACCTAGTCCAATTTGCCTAATTTAGCATATTTTTAAAGTTGGTTGATCCTCATGAACACTGGTGGAGATGTACACCTTTGATCCCGATAAATTTAACACAAAACAGTTTGAAATGTCACTAAGGTCACTTTGAGGTGAATATATGCATAAAGTATGCAATTTTTCGGAATTTTGTTAATATGAGACGGGTAAACAATTGGGGAATGAACGCAGTTAGGGTTGAGAGGAAGGAAGCAGTGGAGATTAAACACCTTGCCCAAAAGTGCAACGAAAAAAGTGATAGGGGCGGCTTCTGCAGGACTTCGAACTCACAATCCTGAATATAAATCCGGAGCTCTACCGGACTGAGCTATCGAACTGGAATGATGACCAAGTGGCGGGCATCTGGGGTGTTTACTAATTAAAGGCTCATTATCATCTGGTGGTCAATTTTGGCCACTTTGGGGAAATATGCAAAGGGCTTCTACAGTATTATCAATGGAATGGGTCAGGGGTTACGCACTGTCAATTGTACCCCAAGCCCGCGTGGACCCGTGATAGCAGGGCAAGTTACAAAGTTAGTTTGGGTGAAGAATGTTCACTTATTTCGTCCCTGCTACCTGGGGGAAGGTGTAAGGACCGCTTCGGGGGGGCGTGTCACAGGAAATATAGGCTGGTTCCTGACCCGGAGAGTGCTGTCAATGTAGCCGGGAAAACGCGGGGAGGCTCTCCTGATACAGACATACAACATATGCGGGGATGCTCATTAAATTTCCGGCTGATGCGGGGATTCACCGGGGATGTCAATATGGTTGCCACCACTATGCAGGGTTTAGCCAATTGTGCAGGGTATTGTAACTATGTTATTTTTTGAGGTAACATCTTTGCAAAAGGCTCCGCTATCCACCGGGTATGGGGGAGGGGGGTCATTGGCAAGTTGATCATGGAGGTTATGCTTACATACGGGGTGTTTCAAGGGATCATTGAGGGCACAAGCCATGAGCATGGTAGCCTGTTGGGTAGGCGGACTTGTTAACCAAGAGGTATGAGGTCCGTGTTGTAGCACCCTGGGCAAGGTGCTGTGTCCCTCATAACTTACAAAGAGGGGTAGGTGGTGATTGCCATGTCCAGACTGTGTTGATAACGACCCCCTCCTTCAACGCGTAGACGGGTATCTGGTCTGCAAGCATAGAACCCCCATCACATTGGGGACTCGCCTGTGGGGGTTCGCAGTGCAAATCGTGCATTATATCCTGGCCTGCCACCCTGGGGACCTGAATAGGTTTGCTAACTAGAAAAATGTTGGCCAGCAGAGTTGATCAGTGGACAGTGCACGCAGTAGGTTCGGGGGACTCACACCTAGCACGGGTTGTTTTTCCATTGCGGCCTGACATGGAAGGTGCGATGGCGAGTTTTGGGTTTGGTTCCTGGGGTGGCTGTCCAACAGTGGCCTGGGTCATTTCGGGGGTGGGTGGGTTCTGGGGTGTCGCAATAAGCTCTGTCGGTCGGCTGTGCGCAGTTGCAGTTTGGACTTGAACCTTCAGCTCGTTCAGGTTCTGAGAAAGTGGTTAGATCTAGAGTTCATGATAGTCCGCCGGATGGGGACGTAAAATGGCGATCCAGGAGCAGGTTGGGATTGTGCACCCCCCTGCCTTGAAATCATCTGAGCATAGTCGAGAAAGGGGAGGAAGGCGGAGTTATCGCCGGTGCTCATTCCCAACCAACATGGCCAGGGATTTCTTGATGAGCCTTAAATGGATTCTGAATCGTAGAAAATCCAATAAATAGGTCATTTTTGTCTCGCCTGAACTTTGTTAAGGGAGAGACATAGTGGTCACTCTGTTCTGCTCCTTATGTGCGGTCTTGGTTGATATCTCCTGAACAGATGAAAGCTAGCATGTTGGGGACCTGTTTGTGGAGTGCGCGGTTGAAGAGGTGCCGATGTGGCACCAATTACGGCCCGAAAGACCATTATTGCATAAATTTGCATTATTTAATGAGAAATGTGCCGAGAGCCCGAGGCTTGTGACAAGAATCTTTTGATCGGTGATGGCATTGGTGATGACGTTCGGAGTATATAACACCTATGAAGAGTACACGAAATGACTAGATTCTGGCATGATATATGCTAATTAAGTAGTCTTCATTTGCATAAGTCCGCGATATCGTCGAAGTTCGTTGGATATTTTGACGTAACTTGGTTGAGATGGTGTATCTATAGTCCCATGAAGTTACAGTAGGGACGAGGGCACATGAAGGTCATTTAATGTTACTAACCGCATTTACCGAGTCCAATTTGCATAATTATAGTATTTCAAAGTTGGTGAATCCTCATGAAACTTAATGAAGATGGTACACCTTGATCCGATAAATTTAACACAGGGTCAAAGGTCACTAGGTCATTGAGTGAATATTTGCATAAATTATGCATTTTTCGAATTTTGTTAAATGGCCCCCCCCCCCCCCCCCCCCCCCGGTAACAATGGAATGAACGATAGTTAGGTGCAGTAGTGTAGGGGGCACAGAAGAGTTTTATGACAGGCTGATGTGACCTCAGTAAAAAGGAAGGTTTTGACATGGATGAAATCTGTGTCTGTCACAGATGGGAATACTAGTTAGGATGAATGGAAATAACAGTGCCGAGGGGTTGAAAATGAGCAAACATTTGTTATTGATAGCATGCTATAATAATAGTGATTTCAACATAATGCTGGTCAGCTAGGTTGCCTCAAGACTAAACCATTCTTAAAAACGGTACGTACAGTCTTGGAGCTTGTTGCAGTCATGTTATGTATTTGACAGTTTTTGAGTTCCATAAGGACCTTCAATGCACCATTGATGCATAACGTTTTTATGAAAATGTTGTGCCCCTTGATCATATGCAGCCCATGTCCAAAATTTCAGCCATTCACACACAGTCACTAGAAATGATTGCAGAAAAAGGTGATTATTTGGCAGTAGTTTCTTGACCTCGAATGACCTCTGATGAATGACGGTTTTTACGAAAAATGTTGCCTCAAGGTGATGCACCAGCCCTAAAAAGCAATTTATTATCAGGTACACAGTGCTCTATGCTCTCGCCCAAAAGGTATAAAATCAACCTTTGGCCCCTGTAACTGAAGGCCAGGTGTCAGATCGAAGCGGGAGTTGGGTGCTCTATGTAGCAGAAAGAGAACTAATCACATATCCAAAAATCGACAGTTTTTATTTCTTTGGCCGTGAACTCCTGAAATAAGCACATTTTCTTAAAACTTGACCTTTGACCTTTTGACCTTGTCTTATAGATGTGTTTGATTACTGAACCCAAAACTTACCATGACCAATCTCTACGACAACCCTAGCGTTGCATTCATTCCAATTGTAATTGGCCATTTAACAAAATTCAAAAAAATTGGATACTTATGCAAATTATTTCCCACCCCCCACATTAAAAGGACCTTTAAGTGACGTTTACACTGTTGTTAAATTATCGGGATCAAAGGTGTCACATCTCCACCAAGTTCATGAGGATTTCCAATTGAACACGCCTAATGTTATTGCAAAAAAGCTATTAGAATTAAACTTGGACCCCTTGTACATACCAAAGTATGCGTCCGATGAAGCGGGAGTTGGTTTCCTCCTGAAGCACACAAAGGTTATCACATATCCAAAAATAAACCAGTTTCTATTTTTTGGCCCGTAAACTCCTTAAATAAGCACTTTACAAGACTCAACCTTTAACCACATGACCACCCGACAGAGGTCCACAATCTGAGGTCAGAGGTCACACACATGCAGGTCAACAATTAATCACAATGTGTGAACCTTCCGCCTTCACAGATATTCAATTCTCCAGATTATGCCAGAAAAAAGTTTTTGACCCCTAAGGACCTCGAATTACCTTCCTTGACATGGCAGTTTTTATGAAAATTGTAACTCTCCATGATACAATCACTCCTAGGAGCATTTTACATTCTTGATGAACATGCCCAGTGCTATTGCAAAAAGTTCTATAATCAGTTTTTTACCCTACGTGACCTTTGATGACATTTCAATGGACATGACGGTTTTTTTTTATAAAATTGTTAATCTCCATGTGATGCACCATCCTAGAAGCATATTGCATTCAATGAACACGCCTTAATGTTATTGCGAAAAAGCTATTAAATTAAACTTGACCCCTTGTAACTACCAAAGTATGCGTGATCGAAGCAAGCGGGAGTTGGTTCCTCCATGAAGCCACACAAATGTCTATCAAATATCCCAAAAATAACCAGTTTCTATTTTTTTGCCGTAACTCCTTAAATAAGCAAATTTATAAGATTCAACCCGTAACCACATGACCACCCGACAGAGGTCAAATTGAGGTCAGAGGGCCCCCCCCCCCCAACACACATGCAGGTCAAACAATATAGGACAATAGTGACCCTTCAGCCTTCATAAATATTCAATTCTCCGATTATGGCCAGAAAAAGAGTTTTTGACCCTTAAGTGACCTGAATGACCTTAAGCATGACAGGTTTTATGAAAATTGTAACTCTCCTGTGATACAATCACTCCTAGGAGCATTTTGCATTTAGATGCATGCCCGTCTATGCCAAAAAGTACTGAAATCAGTTTTTGACCACTAAAGGACCTTGATGACCTTCATGACATGGCAGTTTTTATAAAAATGTTACTTCCATGTGATGCATCCACTCCTAGAAGCATATTGCATTCCAATGAACCGCCCAATGTTATTGCGAAAAAACTATTAAATTAACTTTGACCCCTTTTTGTAATCTACCAAAGTATCGTCCGAATCGAGCAGAGTGGTCTCCTCCATTTAAAGCACACAAAGGTCTATCACATACCTTAAATAACCAGTTTATATTTTATTGTGCCTGTACCTCCTTAAATAAGAACTTTATAAGATCAACTGTAACACATGACCACCCACGAGGTCAAATTGAGTCAGAGGTCACACACACTGCAGGTCAAACAATTATATCACATGGTGAACCTTCAGCCTTCACAGATATTAATTCTCGATTATGGCCAGAAACCAGTTTTTGACCCCTAAGTGTTGCAATGAAAGATTAGTAACATATAATGACTCTGGGGCCCTCGATCCCTACTTTTAAAATTCATTGGACTATAGATAAACCATCGCACCAAGGTTTCGTCAAAAATCCAAACAAAATTCAAAATATCGCAGAAATACTTGGTCAAATTAGACTTACGATTAGCATATATCATGCCAGGAGGCTGATCGATTGTGTACTCTCATAGTTGTTAGATACCACTGAACTGCATCACTAGGGCATCTACCGATCAAGAGATATCTTGTACACAAGCTTCAGGGCCAATTTTCTAAATATGCCAAATTTAGGCAAAGAGAATCTTTTGGGACGAAAAAAGTTGGATGCACATCGGAACTCTTAAGCGCACCTCCACAGAAGGTCCCCGCATGAGGGCTTCCATGGTTCGGGAGATATCTAACCGCACGTACGGACGGGGACAGGACAGAAGGGGATGGAGGGAAGGAAGGACGGACGGATGGACAGACAGACAGACAGACAGACACACCACAAAACAAAGTGACCACTATTGTCTCTCCTTGAACAAAGTTCAAGACAAAAAATGCAGGGGTTGTCAGGTTACACGCAGTGCTCGGTGGTGAGATGGGAGGGGGGGGGGAGAGAGTAACCCCTTGTATCACTTAAGTCATAGCTAGCCAGTAAGGGCCTACATGACTCCACAGCCAGAAGCCTGAGGGTGTCAGATTACACCACAGGGAATGCTAATAGATGGCTTATTCCCACTCTAGATAGGGGATGCTGCAAGTAGCGGTGAGAGGGTGTGTGGGTGTGTGACTCCTAGGGGTTAATGGAAGTAGTAGAGTATAAAGGGCATACGCTTTGATGCTATATAAGATTATAACGTGCTTGATTAGATTTAGGGTCGTTTACATTTTGGACAATACAGGAATTCTGAAGGGAACTATTGACTCAGTAATATGGTTTATAAGTGGGGGGTAAGTAGCAGTAGGTAGGATCAAGGGGCGGTTGTATTGTATGTAGTCAATGAGGGGGATGAATGTTTAATATTTAAGAGGTATTGGTATAATAAAGCAACATATGAAATGCCTTGTAATGTTTGCATGGTGGCTAAAAGAAGAAATCACTGATCGCGCACCAAGGCGAGACACGGGACGATCGCCTTGTTGTTCAAAATGGCCATTTGAGCTGGCCAAGATGGCTGCTAGTGATAGTGGCTACAATGACAGTCTACTCGAGGGTCAAATCGGAGGTTAGGAAGTTCATTTGCTTGTGTGTTTGACCCTCGCAGACATGGTTCGACGGGAACTGATGGTGTTCCACTGACAGTGAGTGACTGGTATCACAGGGTTCGAGGGTTCCGGACATTAGTCGCCATTGAGGGGTGGGGGAAATGGTACTTTGGACCCTTGCCTTTGGACATTATTTGAGAAATGTTGGGGTGTGGCCTCATGACTATGCGGATTGAACTTCAGTGTTTTTAAATCGGCGGCAAGTAGTGATAATACAGGCTGGTGCCGTACACCTATTTTTGTTTGGGGAAGAAGTGATAGCTAAACAGAAGTGCTATGTCTACGTACCTCTCCTGCAGGATCCTTTGTGAAACAATCGGTACGAACCATGGTGGCTATCCCCCATATCCAATGCCAATAGTATCCCATCGTGTTGTCCCCGGAGTCATGGCAGAGCGAAAATATTGGTTATCCCCAATGCCATGCGAAAAACATTAACCAAGTGTGTTATCCACCACAGACTATGCGCAGATCAACTCTGAAAACAACGTCTCCCCCTCACTATCCCATATGATAGTATTTCGACCTCTCAAACATTAATAAAACGCTAACAGGGTTCTGGTACTATGCCTAATTCAAATTTTCCCCAGTTTGCGTTAACACATTTGGCATCCCCGTTTGGCACCATTAACATGTATTGTGTGTTGGTGTGTGTGCGTGTATGCGTTTTGTGGATCCCAGTAATAAAACGTGGAACACCCGGGATTCCTTTTCACGTAACTGGGGGTTTACGACCTGCGACCGGGGGAATCCCGTTTGTTGTCCCAGTTTCATAGGAAACCCACACAATAAAAAACGGAAATGGGGGGTATCCCGGTCCTGTGTTTCCCTTAAAACTTTAAAAATGATCTTGTTAGTGGTAGGGGTACCCCTATTAGTTTTTCATGTTACCCATTTCCATAGGTGAAAAATCAATGTCCCGTTTGTGGGTCCCAGTTTGGCTCCTACACAGTATGTGTGTGTGTGTGTGTGTGGACGCCAGCTTGTAAACACGATTACTGATCATGTCTGAGTAGGTCGGCTCATACTTGGTATGTGTGTCCGCCCTGATGAGTACATGGACCTATTTGTTTTTGGGTCAGGCCCAGAGTTCATCTGAGTCACCAGAGGCATCAAAGTCTGAAACCTTGTAAAACGAAAGTCCAGAATGGTTGGTCTGATCAATTGAAATTAGGTGTATAGCTTCTTTTGGGAAGTAGGGAACCCTATTGTTTTTGGTATAGGTTGGGGGTGAAATTTTGGTCGAAAATAGAAAAATTTGGAAATTTATTCAATATTTTAGCCCAATGTTGGCTTGTAAATCACGATAAACTCGACCCCCCCGGATGGATGCAGCTCATAATTGGTATGTGTGTTCCCCTGATGAGTACATGAACCCTATGTTTTGGGTCAGGTCAGTGTTCATCTGTGGTCACCAGAGTTCAAATAGTCTGAAAACCTTGTAATACGATAAGTACAGAATGGGGGACGGTCAAGTTGAAAATTAGTGTATAGCTTTCTATGGGGAGTACAAGGGGAACCCTATTGTTTCTGGTTCAGGTCTGTGTGAAGTTTGGCGAAAATAAAAATTTGTGGGAATTTGGGAAAAAAATTTGATATTTTGGCCAATTTGGCTGTAAACACGATAATCGACCCCACCCGGATTGAAGAAGCTCCTAATAGTATGTTGTGTTCCCATGATGAGTAATTGGAACCCTATTGTTTTGGGGTCAGGTCAGAGGTCATTTGAGGTCACCAGCAGTCAAAATCTGAAAACTATGTTGTAACATGATAAGTCCCAGAAGGTTGGTCTGATCAGGGGTGAATGACATTAGGTGTGTATCTTTATTATGGGGAGTACATGAACTAGTGTTTTTGGTACAGGGCAGAGGTGAATGAGGCTCATACTTGTTTGTGTAGTCCACCAATGAGAGTAAATGAAACTCCTATTGTTTGGGGTCAGGTCCGAGGTCATCTAAGGTTACCAGAGTTCAAAGTCTGAAAACCTTGAAATTTAGTGTGTTAGATTTCTACCAAGGGTACAGGAAACCCTATTAGGGGTGGTAAGAAAGGAAATTGTCAGACGTTATGTTGCCCGTAATGAGCTGAGGACTATTCTCCCATGTGTCAGTGTGATATGGCTAGCGGTTGACAGAAACAGTCAAGGAATCACTAAGCATTTTGGCTTTTGGTTGTTGGGCGCCCAAGTTGCTCACCAGAAGGCGCCTGTTGAAATGCAGTAGGAGACTGTTCCCTAATTCAGTAGTCTTAGGTGAAAAAAATGGATCTGTGTACCTTATTTTTTTTTGTATGCAAGGCTATGATTGAGCATGAAATCAGCACATCCAACATAAAAAAGGCTTCTATCTGTTAATCTTCAGTTCTGCCACTCTGCCCCCCTGCCCCTCTTAACGAGCCGGGAACCCCTCTCGTGCACCCATCCACACCCCCCTGTGACGCCATCCTAGTGCCCACCTGCACCACTGTGCGGCCAAGGTCTGGGCACCCATAGCTCTCAAGCAAACAAGTTCCAAACACCCATCGTCATAGCAGCCAATGTGGCATTGTGGCTACATGATTTGAGGGGAGGGGTGGGGGTGGGGGTGGGGGCACTGGGGATAAGGGGGTCTGCACTGATTCACTGAAGAACTACCCTAGTATTTGAATGGAATATGGTTCAATAATTGAGGGGAGGGGTGGGGTGTGGTGCACCGGGGGGCGGGTGAGGGAGTCTGCAGATTCTGAAGAACTAACCAGTAATAATGGACGATGGTTCAAACTAAAAATAGGAAAATTCTTCCAAACAATAAACATGCAGTCTGGTAGACAATGCCTGCACCAGGCTTTTTGTAACATTGTAATATAGCTGTTGTTCGCTTTCAACCTGCAATTATTTATGCGCGTCACGTTCCCCGAGCTCATTACAATCATAAATTGGCACGCTTGTGAATTGGCAGGTAACTATACAATGAAAGGTATTCTGGTTTAGAGTTGCCCTTAGAGGTGTCTAAGCCTCACCATCTGAGCACAGCTAGTACCCCCTGTTTCCATTTGGTTCGTTTAGAGTAACACACATTATTGCGAATGAGTGTTTGTTTCTCTCTGTGATATATACCTTCGTACATCCTGGGCACAGATTGAGTTTGTGTGATCCGGACGCATTTAGAAAACCTGATTGTTTGAATAAAATTTTCAGACATCGTCTGAATTTTTTTCTTTCTTCCCAGTCCTAATGTTTTCATTGAACAACTCTTTTCTTTGCGCAATATAAGACTAGTTATTATTATTATCATACCAACCTTGTTTTGGAGATGATCAGTAGGCCTACAACCCTTGGGAGTATGGTGTGTTCAAGGCAAAGCGTGCTAAAATTGATTTCAAGTGGGGCAGCCTTGATTTGGATGAAACCACTCTTTCCCAGTATTCCTCCGCGCACCTCAGAAACCTTTTTGTTTTTTTTTTAAACAGCCAGGGAGAAAGGACGGACCTGAAAGGATCCTTCCTGAGGCACATCAGCACTGCTCTACAATTCTTAGACAGAAAAGGGGTATTGTATTATTATTATTATTTTTATTGTATTTCATTCCCACTTGCATGCCTCATATGACACATCATATTCAGGCCTACTGAGTTTCAGCTACCGTATTCATTCCCGCCTAAGCGCCCAGGGGATGGGCGCTTACGAGAGTATAACTTAACTTGTTTTATATTTTTTGGGTGGAATTTGATTATGAAAGTGCTAAAATCATTGCTAAAACTATTAATTATAATCGTTGTATCCAGTGTAATTGTTGATTGAATCACATCTATTCATTTTTGAATGAGTTACCGTAGGTCTAAGCAGTCACAGGCCACAACACGTTACCATGCAAAAGGAAAATATTGTCGGGTTTGGCCGTGCATATCGGACTCTTTATATTTACAAGGGTTTGGCAGAAAAGAAAAGTTGGGGGCGCTTACGGGAGATGGGCTCTTAGCGGAATGAATACGGTATTTGAAGTTCCATTTAGCCTTCATCTCATGTCCTCCTTTCCAGCCACAAAGCTTGAAATGATATTAAAAACCTACAATTGAAAAAAATCTGTTTAAATAGTATTAGTTCATAAAATTTCGGGAACAGGTCACTATTTCGAAACCAAAACATTTGCTTGCGCCGGGCAGCTTTCTTTAAAATTCATCACGGACCTGATTCCCCATTTTCCCTTCCAAGAGAGAACTTATTTAAGTGCTGTAATTTTGACTGAAGTTCTTCTCGTAGATGATTTTTTTTGGGTATCAAAAATGGTTTCATCTTCATTATCAGTGATGCTTATTTCCTTGAATATTCAAAAGCTGAATGGAGGAACTTTGAAATATACAGGTTCCACTAGCACACATTATTTATTATTCATACCGGAACTGAGCTGGGAATGGAACATGTCTTCCTGACTTACCCTCTACCCTCTCTCCTGAACCAATGTCATGCGCATTATCATGTGTATAGACTGAATTGCCATGCCTCACTGTAGCCATACTAACTATAATTGGATTGCCCTCTTAATAATTTTATCCTGTTCAATCTTAGGTATCAGTGTAAAATTATCGCCATTCATTACGCTTCTTCTCAGAGCTTAGATGATGTGATGTCTACATCATGTTTTTTTAACTGATCTCCATTCTGTTATGGCTCCCTAGACATAGGTAATCCCCGCATACTCTTGTGCAATAATTGTTACGTCACAATGATGTGTTCAGTCCATTAACCTATTCCCTGCAGGTTATCCATGAATGTACTATGTCAGAGAGTTGCCATAGCGATGACCAATGTTTGACCTTTAGGGAGTTGGCGGTTCCCCTTTGTGGTATATCTTCCATGAGATGAAAATGATTTATGGTGGGGAGGTAAACATTCTCTGCTAATAGAGACTGCAGGGTAATATTACATAGCTGGAGGGAAGGCCCTCTCCTGAGAGGAAAAAGTCCTCAGTTAGTTAAAGCAGCAGTTGGTGTGGAGTCGAGAACACAGTGTGGTGTGCTTGTACAACCCTTGAACACTTGTTATTAAGTGTTTGATGATGTAGTATAGTGCTATTTATCGAGGTAGGCATTTTGTTTGGTTACTTCGATGAAGCACATAAAAAACAACTTATTCTTAGATTATATATAGATAGTGTTTGGAAGAACACAGCACGAATGATTCACATTTTCGGTGAATGCCTAGGATTGATCCTTACTACTACGCTATCCCTTAACTTGGAAACACCAGTGACAATGCTTCAACGGCTGACAAGTGTTGATATGAAGGTGTGCCATATGCCTAAAGAAGTTAACAACAACTATGATTCAGGCAATTTATCCTCACCATCCCTGCCTCCCTGAGTTCTGATAGAGCACAACCCTACTAGTGGTATACCAAGGAGGTGGCAAAGTGAGGTAGTCAATGAATTACATTACAGAACTAGCCCCTTGAACAACCGTGTTGCCATAAGCTAATGACCCCCTATTATTATGACGCGTGCCACATTCTTGTGGTTTCTACCGCGGATGACGAAGTTATTTTTTATTAAAATGGAATGATTGCGGGGTGGGGGGGGGGGGGGGTAGGGGGTTGATGATGAATATCCTCATTTTTCTCATTTCCATTGTCAAATTCGGATCGCCGGCAATTAGTAGACTGTAATAGACATTTCAATGATCAAAATCGGTTGATTTCGACAGAAATCGACAGACTCCAAGTTCATATGAAATCCGTTCGAAGTTTGACAAGTGGGAGGGTGTACGATCATTGAAATATTCTCGTTTTTCCGTTCCCCCTTCCCCGCCGATGTCTGTATTTCGTTTTCCTGGGTTTTTTTTTTCAGAGAAAAATATAAGATTATTTCCTCCAGACATGTCATTTTGTCATTTATAGCCGCTCCACCATAGCCTGTTTCGAGTTTCACATTCAAAAATCTGTCCCAGTACAATTGAAACCACTTCAAGGTCAAAAACCAGCTGGTCCCAGGAGATATCCACTTGGGGAAGCATCCTGATTTTTATGTCAGCAAATTGACCGATTGGCCAGTTCACGAAAAAGGTGACCAAAGGGTAGGATTTGGGCCATAATAAAAAACTTGTAGAAACCATATTGCACCTTTTTGTTGATTTATCTTTTGGTGCCACATTATCTAAACTAACTCACGTATGTGGGCTGCTCCACATTAGTGTCATTTTAGCCAGGTTCTGCGCGGTTTATATTAACAGTTGGTAAGGTAATCAGTCAATCTTTGAAGCACTTGAAAACATTTGTGTGATAAAGGGCTCCAAAAAACTGGTATTATACTTTTTACCAGCACATAACCTTCCCCCATGGTCAGATATCAGATCTGTTATGGTCACTGAGGGGGGCAGGGCACCAGTTTGATGACTTAGAGGGTGCCCCAGTACTTCTGGTGCACTGATATGCTGGGGCATGGACATCACCCCAGTCACACTCCACTGATCCCTGACTGGAGTGACTCGGAAAATGGGGAAGCACAAACACTGTTTTGAACAGACCGGAGAAAGGAGCGACGAGTTCATGACAAAGGGTCAACAAATCTATTTCAGATATTCAACTATTGACTTATGGTCCATATTGGACCAGAGCGATGGGGTGGCCAACCCAGACTTTTGTGTTATTGCCAGATGTTCAATGGCGCAGGGTGGGGTGCATGGTCCAATAGGGGGTAAGTATTCATACTTCACAGATTCACAAACCAGTGAAGGTTTTGTTGATCTATTTCACTCAGGTGTATGTGTACCTATGTATAAATCTTTCTTCTCTTTAGTGCCTCTCGATGGGTAGGGAATGTTGGGAGCACCCATCCTTCAACCTCAACTCACACAGGCCCCTACTGTCTGGAAGTGATCTTCCTCGGGTTGAATGATATTCATGTACTATGTTCTGTTTTTTTTTTCAGCTCAAGCTCATTAACACCAATGCTCATGACATCGCTGATGGGACTCTGCCATTACTCTGTCTGGGGAAAGATTATCTATATTTTGAGGTAAGGTCCAAAATCTCCCCTATAATATTCATTCAACCAAGTTTAGGATACAGGAATCACTCTATTGCACCTTCTAGCCTTTCAATTTAAAAAAAAGTGTTAATATTGAATAAAATAGCTCACCTCAGATCAGCCCCAGTGATGATCTTTGAGGATGTGAGTCTGTATGAGGGCTATTTATTATCTACATTTATTGGACGACAGTGAGGATTCAAGAAATCTTTTGTCCCCCACAGGGTCAACTTCTTACTAAAGCTTTTACCTTAACAATAATCTGTAGTGAATTGATTTCTTAGTGAATCCTTTCATTTATTCCTGAGACCAAATAGCACCCCCAGACACTCTCAGAATCAGCTCAGGACTGGTAGGATTGATGGACCAATAGATATTCGTATGTGTCTAGCAGCCTGTAGTTATGGATCCTTTAAACTTCTCTAAACCATGCATGTATGCAATGGGGGACTTCATGACCGCATAATAGACTGTGTAAAGCCAGGTATCTAGGTAGCCACTGCATGCTGTTTGCTCAGTATATTGGTTGGCAAACATAGTGGCCTGTTTGTGTTGCTTGAGTTTGATAATGCCCTCTGTGTAGAAATCCCATAATTACTAGAGTCGAGCAGATAAGAGCGTGCCTATTGACACCACAAGCTTTCACAGGGATAGTGTTATTGGCAGCATGATGTTTTGAAATGGTCTTACACGTGATAGAATTATTCTGTCTAATCTGAAATAAAAAGAAGCTATTTGCTTATCTCCGTAGAAAATTGTGGGTGATTTTTTCATCACTACAACATTTGCTAAGCCAGTACAAATGCATTTATGGAGAGCATAATAGGTAATTCCCAAGTTACTCTGAGATCATATCGTCATAAATAAAATGTATTCATACTGGATTCAATAACCTGAGACTTGTTGTGTCAGAAGCCCCAGCAGCTAGCGTGTCACAGCATGTGCCCCATTGGCAAGTCAGTATTTATACATTATTGAGATTTGCAGGATGGTATCATTAAGTATCCCATGAACTCCTGTATACACATCACCTGAAAACATATTTCATCTAATTATTCAATTGTTTATATTAATGCATATATTTCAATAGAAAACCAAGATTATTTGAAGGGTTGTGCGGCGATGGTGGGTAGGACCCTGAATTTTGGATTGGAGTTGATTGCAGCGACCTAATAGCTAAATGCATTGACAGTGCCTTGTCTCAGAATAGGGTAAAGTGGAAAAAGGTGTGAAGTGGAGTCCCCCCCCCCCCCCCCCCCCCCGACAATGCTATAAATACCATCAACTACTAAGGTAAAACTGTTAGGCTGATGATGGGATGTGTTTAATCTTATGCAATACACATACACCAACAGGCCTTTAATCCACAACACAAAGTGTTTGCATGTCAGATTTGCGACTACCACAGTTTTCCTGAGCTTCGTATTAGCCTCTCATTTTGATCTTGGGGTGTCCTTCAAATATAAATTCAAAGTTTTATTAGTCATGATTGTGAAACTAATTGAGTTCCAAAGAATGGCTTCTATTGACCATTGTTCCAGAAAATGTCTCATGATCATCGTTTTCTTGATGAATGGAATCTTATTGCCTTGAGTGACATGTTTGATCATCGTTGGTATAGAGTTTATTTGGTTCCCATGGCACATACATTTCTCAACCACAGCTCATCTACACTACTCTCTTATAGGTGTTCCATCCATAGAGGTCAATGGGCTTTCTCATGCATCTGCTAACACACTAGGAATTGTTCCATGGTGTTTGTAATTGAATACTATATAAGCTAATAACTGAAATAGAAGCAGTAAATAGGTAGTTTTTGAAGCATCACCCTAATTTACTCCCAACACACACAGTAGTATCTGGGTGAGCTATTGATGGTTTTGGGCAGCTATAGCCCCAGAAATCTCCACCACGGCAGAAGAAAACATGAGCATTTTAAAGCAATAACATCTAGTGCATTGTTCTGAGTGACTGTCCAGGACATGCACAAGGACTGACCAGAACTATGGCACACGTATCTGCACACCAGGGCCAGAATGCAAAATTTTCAAGTTTGTCCAAAATCACGAATCTCCGGTGCATATAATCAGCAAGCCCACTTCAGAAATCTATGGCCTAGCTGGAACCCTTCCTGATTCTCTGGATGGAGATAGGGTTACAGCAAATAATTTCGAGTTTTGGTTGCAGATTCTTCCCAATTACATACAAGATAATTATTTACCGGATCATACTTTGCACTGATGTTGATACATTGCATTCAGTTCTCTCCACCAACCCATTTTGAAGGTGATATAGATCAAGTTTCTGCGCGAGTTTAATTTCCTAGATTTCCATCAGCTGGCTACTTAGGTGTTTTTAGCATGACTAGAGCAACGAATAGAAGATATTCAATAGGCCCCAATTCTAACCAGAATTTTGATGATGATCCTTAATTGGGGAAAAAGCTCCCTAAATTTTCTTGAAATATTCGCAAATCTTTACGCACTTGAAAAAGTCTCAATACATTACGAAAGGTTGAATTTTTTCCAGAATAATGAGCTGACCTGCACAGAATTAGCAGTGCAGCTGTAGGTGTGAGTAAAGCAAGTACAAAAACGAAAAAAAATGTATGACCCCAAAATTGGCAACAGAGATACGAGAATCGTTTCAATTAGTTTAATCATTTAGCTCGAAGTTTACTCTTAGCGTTAGAACATATCTTAAAGGATTTTTTTGTTAGCCATAAGGATTGGCCCCTATTCCAAGAGAAAAGAATTTTCGATTCCCAAGATTTTAACGTTCGGTACCTTGGCGGGAATCATAGCCTTTGTGGATTCAAACAAATATAGCACTTCAGTGTGGTGGCTAGTGAATCCCCTATATGGCCTATGGCTTACTAAAGCTCATGTTATAGGTATCCCTCCTTACTTCAGATATGATCCATGACTCCTTTAGCATACGAAAACAGCCCTTCCCCTTCAATCATAAGTTGAGGCAAACAATTTTCACCAGTTTTTCCCTATTCAACCTCTTATCTCTAGCAGGTAGTGAATATTAATTGTTATCCGCATATAGTTCCTTAGTAATGAGTAAATGTGTATGTCTTATTATGATAGACATGGAACCCTGTGAGACATTTGACACTGTGGTCGAATTGAATTCAAGTTTTCAAATTGTCCGGCTTTCAATGACTTTCTTTTCTACTTCTTTGAAATTTTCCATGTTACCACTAATAGGGGCCATTGTTCTCAAGCTCTGTGGTAACGTTGCACCTAAGACATTTGGAAGTATTTTCCTTTTTTGCAATGAGTGGGAGTAGCCTCTTCTGCAGATTTTTGTGTGGTATGTCGTGCATCAAGAAATCTGACTTGCTCCATTTCATGAATTGTGGGGGGAATTCTTTGAGTCTGTTTTCTCTCTTCTTGGGTTGTTATGATTTTGGGGTTGTTCATTAGGACTCGGTTTCCTTCCTGACCCTTTCTTATTGAACTTAAGCCTACAGGGGATGACTTCTGTGGTACGGCTTCCAAGGTGGAGCCAGGGGAGGGGCAGGAGGGCCATGCCCCCCTGTCGGGAAGCCTGGGCCCCCCCCTTTCGGGGAATTTTTCCCATTTCCTCGGAGAGCCTGAGTCGGGTACGCTAAATTAAACACCCCCCGACGGGGCCTATTGCCCCCAACAGTATTAATTTTCCCAACCTTCCTTATAACAAAAATCCTATATTAAGCTAGAAATTTTTGGCGGGCTTCGCGTCAGCGTCTATAGTTTAATCTATTTGTGGTGTGCCTCGTCTTAGTTTGAAGATCAGCCTATCCATATTCCTACAGCTTTACAATCGTGGCATAGGCAACAAAAGTCGTATGAATATCATCGATATGTCAGCTGCAAGATAATAATGTACAATTCTGTTGGGAGATGGTCGTCCAGCCATCTACCACTGTTTTTGCCTTTGTGTTAATTGGTGTGCTCTCACGTCGCAAATACTTTCCAGTTCCTCATGCATTTCCTCACATATTTTCCTGGAGCACTGAATCGAGTGGAATGCCACTGGCAACGAGTAAACATGCCTTCCACAAATTTGTATTATTCTTGTTTTTTCTCCGAGAAAAAAGTTAAAACTTGAAAACATACAAAATGCGTTTTGACCTAGGGGGTAGGGAGGCTCGTCGGGGTACTTTGACCCCACGCGGTGAGCTCGGACCCCCATCGGGGAAATCCTGGCGCCACCACTGCTTGCTCAGGGATTGTGCTTCATGCTAGAGGGTTCCTGATACCCTAGCACTGTTACTTCCTCTGCACCATAAACTTTCGTATATTTATTAGCTGAGTGCTTATTCTTCCGTATTATAACCTGTTCTGGCACCATGGATTCAGTCACAGCAGGTTTTAAACTGTGTTTAAAATAGGATATAGGAAAATTAACATGAACACGGACAGGGGCGTCGCTAGAGGGGGGGTGTTAGGGGTGTGTGACACCCCCCCATTCACACAGGCAGTCGGCAAATGATGCCCCAGTTGGCAACATGAAGGAAAATTGCAACTTAAAAGAGTTTAGCAAAAGAGAGTACAAAACAGTTTGGAAGGAAAAAAAGCAAACCTTTTATGTTCAACCTTTACCAATCCAACTAATTCTGGCCTCAAAATGGCAGGGGGGGCCATCTCCGCAATTATGGTAGTATGAACCACGCTTCGCTTTTGTGCCTAGGCGGCAAATGAAGACAAAATGAAGTAGAAAGGAAACCAAACTTTTGCGCCCCAGTCGGACAAATGGAGAAAAATGAAAGCGGGTAGTGTTGTGACACCGGAGGAGGTAAAATGTTGAAGGAGATGAGGGAAGGTTTTGAAAGGAGAGAACACATAACTTGTATTCAACCCTTACAAATCGGCTGGCAATTTTTGATGGTTCTAGAACTAACTTTAAATTTCCCAAGTCGGCGAATTGAAAAGTAAAAGGGCCTCTAAAAGAGAGAAGAAGGGTTTTGAAAAAGTGAAGTGAAAACTTTTAATCAACTCTTCAGATATCTCGGTGAAAATGGTCTGGGAAGCCATCTCCGGCAATCTGTGGCGTATATATATAGAACGAAATTGTTTGTCCCAGTCGGCAAAGAGAAACTCTCTTGAAATGATGGAATGAAATGTCCGTCCAATAGAATGGAATTTTAGTAGGTGAGGCATAGAACCCTTCTTGATTGAAAGTCATTCAATTGAGACAAACTTCATCACTTAAAATCTCGGGTGCAAAATCATCTGAACGTCTAGTCCGTCTAGATATTCTCTTCAACTACGTTTGGTGGTCTAACCGACTATAAATGTTTGGACTGAAAAATTCAGCCGCCCATTTCAGAATTAAAATTACAGTGCCCGGTAGAGAGGTTAAAATGTTTCGCATCTATGCGGTATAGCATTTCAGTCAAAAGGTGCCCTGCAGCTACAAACAATTGGGAAGGGCCTTTCCCTTCCTTCCTGCCCTCTGGGCCTACGTAACCAAAATTTTCTTAAACAAAACCTTTCTTAACCACCGCACCGCCCAACCAAAGGTGGCGCTGCCGCGTGAAGACACTTTCTTGAAACGATGGAATGAAATTTCCACCTTAACTAATGGATTTTCAGTTTGATGCATGGTAACAAACAAACCCCTTGATTGATCAGTCAATTTGAGCAAAACATTCAGTCACTTAATCTCGGTGGAAAATCATGCTGACGTCTAGCCTTCTACAATTCTCTTCAACGAAGTTTGTCTACACGGTTCTTGATAAAAATGTTGGGACTGAAAATTGTGAAATTGACAGGCCCGGTAACAAACAGCCGGTTAATGTTGGGCAATCTATGGCGGTATAGAAATTTCACCTCCATGTGTTTGTTTTTTCATGCCAGCTTAAAACACTGGGAGGGGCCGTTTTCATGCATCTGAGGGCTTACGAAACCAAAAAATTTTCGGAACGGCCCGCCGCCAACCAAAGTGGGGCGATCCGCGGATAGTTATACCATGAATTCTAAGCTCTGCCTCCTGCGGCCATCAGGCTGGGAGCACGGCCTCATCAATAGACAACCTGCCGTGGTACAGGACACACTGTTGGGGGACATTTTGTGGCGGCTTTCCCTCTATATATGAAGGCGGCTTAGTCGGCAAACTCAGCATGGTAGTCGGCAAACTCAGCTTGAGTGGCAAAACAACCCAAAAATAGTAGGTTACACCCCCCAAAAGGAATGGTCTGGCGACGCCCGCTGAAACACGGATGAATTTCAAATCTTACTCAGGCCAGGATGTTGACAAGTCATACTTCAATGAGTTCATCTTTCCCACTACTTTGGTTTGATTAAGCAGTGCCTTTCAGCTAGCAAAGATAGAAACGATTTCAATGATACTATAGGCCCACAAAGCAGTTCCAGGCTCATGGAGGAAGTCTGAATGTGTGATCCTGGAATTACACAAGTAATGACGTGCCTACTCCCGATATTATTGAGACCGGTTCCACCCTCCCAAAAAAACGGCTGACTGAAATGCAAGGCCCCTTCTCTGATGAGGATGAGTATTCTAGTCCTTGAGCCACTTCCTCCGATGATAGTGAAGGGAGGGGGAAGGGGCAGAGGGACTGGATGTCACCAGACAGCCCCCCACATACTGACTCCAAACCAGAGAACCCAAGAATAATCTGAATGAAATGATCTCCTTCCCACATACATAGATAAGGGGGCAGTATGAGACTAGGATGTTTTGCATTCAAAGATCATCTAGCAGCCAAGCATGTGTGAGAGTGGGGAAGGAGGAGGAGGTGGGGAGGTGGTATTTTCTGTCTGGGGATCCTCATATCAGTTACGTCTTTACCACCTACAGTGAAGGCCTTTGCTGCAGCCTTTGCAAACTAAAGGTACTCATTACAATAATATCCTTCACGGCCAGCACTTGGTCCTGCTCTCTTGTAATGGGGCATCACTCTGACAAGCTCTGCCAATGAAGACATATGTACCCCTATGCCACAGCCAGGCCTGGGTTATATCCGTCAATTTGTGAATGTATATATTACCTCCATGATTGATATGGTTGCTGAGGAAAGCCAACCAAGAGTGGATCAGAATGTTCATTGAGTCACATAAACAGTGTTTATGTGCTTCCAGTGAAAATTGCACAGATAACCTGGCTGCCCTTTGGACAACTAAGTGGGAAGTGGGACCTTTGGTTTTCTGCAGGTGGTGTCAGTTGTCTGGGACAAACCCAATGATTGTAAAATTTGAGCCTTGACCTCCATACCCCACCGCCAGGCCTTGGTCATGATGTATGTGGAAGAGTTAAACTTGGGAGACTATGGTACTAGGCTCGTGTATTCACTTGCTCCGCTTAAATAATACCACTTGAAGATGATGTCAACTCTCACCAAATCCAAGACCCCTCACAAGCACCAGGCATTCCCTTCCCAATACAAGTGGATTTCCTAACCATTCACCTAGCTTTTTAGCTCCATGCTATTAGTAGCATGAACTGATACTGGGCTGTGGTTGTCACATCAGTAATAGTCGTGTGTTAAGAAGATAGAAGATGATATTCCTGATTTCCGCTGGCTTTTTCCAGCACGCACAGCCATCATTACATTCTTGCAGTGCGCCACCATTCGTAGTCCTTCAAAAACTATGTTTCAGCATCTTGTCTAAATTGTAATTTCGCTTCCAATATTGGAAGCGGCCAACTACAC
The DNA here is from genome assembly GCA_026419785.1 of Sclerodactyla briareus. Lineage (NCBI taxonomy): Eukaryota > Metazoa > Echinodermata > Holothuroidea > Dendrochirotida > Sclerodactylidae > Sclerodactyla > Sclerodactyla briareus. The sequence continues at coordinate 22,180 of JAODTK010000444.1, forward strand.
CATTGATAGGAGGGACCCCTGAATTTTGAATTTTTTAATTGAATGGTCAGACCATAACAGCATGTTACAATAAATAACATCAAGTATCTACTGTTAGCAGTTTACAATTTGACGATGGCTGAAACATACTATCTTAATACAAAATGATACCAGTAAGATTGGTAGTGCAGTGCAGGAATATTGTGCCGATAAAAGGCAGCAGGAAAAATCGGGAATACATTGACGTCTTAACACAAAACTACACGGTAATAAAAACCTATCTGTCGATTTCTATCTATCTGTTGTCTGTTGGTGCTGACATTGTTGTCAATTTGTATTACCTGTCGTTATTTCTTATGTTTTCTCTCTTCTTCAGATCGAGCAAAATACTAAAGCTTGGAACAACTACTATCAGATACTAGCAGTATTGAGAGCACCAGTGCCACAAGTTCACCCTTGTCTAGTCCTGCCACATCTCGAAGGGGGTCGGGTACATTTGCTCCAGCCCCACCAGCCAAGAAACCAATCTCCAAGCCCACAAAGGCCAAGGCTACTGCTAAGAATGCCCTACTAGCCTGGACCAAAAATGCTCTGCGAACCCAGCCCGGGTAAGTCATATTGTCAGGCCCCAGTGTTCCTGGAAGAGAATTCCACAGGGTAGGGGCAGCGACAAAAAAATCAAAGGCAGGCCACCAATTCTTCAAAACGCCATATCTTTGGGATATACTGGTGCCTGACTTGAATAGTATGCGACACCTAACTGGCGCACAGCCAGTGCAGCTATTTCAATTGCTTTCAAGCTCCAACCAGCTATGGCAGTTGAGCTATTATGATTGGTCACAGTCAGTCTATCCATCTATCCATCATGTTGCTTCAATAGGGTAGGTTGGATTATTATGATTCAGGCTCATTGTTATCATGGACGATTGGTGTGTTCAGAAATTTTGGGTCAAAGGTTATCAAAGGGCCAATTGGAGCCACTATGTGTAAAAATGTAAAACTTGTCCCATCCCGTAAGAAGTGCTGAAAAAGGTGGAAAGTTACTTCAGAATGTTCCTTGGGCAATGCCTCTTCTCATCTAAAGCAACATTTCTGTTTAATCTCACCAGAGATGGGGGTCCAAAAATGAACTGGAGTTGTTGTTGTTGTTGTTCACATAAGCAGTAGTGCTAGAAGTTGACCTACACTGACCAGCTGAATTGTTATTAGCTAGGATGTGCTACTTTCCAAAAGCAACTTCCCTGCTAGGCTCCTGCTATTCCTAGGTACCCCCCTTAGGTTCCCCTCTCCCGATTAGGGATGATAATTGAAAAGTGTATTATGCAGTCCGAATGTGAGACAGTGAAAGTTCTCTGTTTCATTCACATTCTACAATGAATAGTTATTTCAACACATCAGTGATATTTTTAGTAAAAAAATATGTGTGAGAGTGTTTTCAAGTTTTTCTGTAAAATATACTGCATTTATATAGTGTCCTAGTCATCCAATTCTGACTGAGGTACTTTACGCCCTATTACTCTAGTCTTTGGAACCAGCACATCGCTCTGGTAATCTGGAGTGTGGCAGAAGTTGAATCAATGCTCAAATGTGCTGTGGTGTAAGTTAATGAATATTGAATCAGTCATTCCTCTGTTTGAATCATGACACTATGTTTATGTATATCTCACAAAGAAAAAACTTATAAACATTGCATTCCATATATATATGTACTCATGTTTTGGTAAACATTATTCCACTGATCGTTACACACCTTTGATGGAACTTACCTGTCATAGAAGGTAATTCATAGGAAGACATGTACTGTTTTCAATCTGGGAGGCTTTATCTACAGTTGACTCTAATCCTCTGCTATCAGGGCTGATAGTGCTACTGCTGCCCCATCAGTACAAGTGAAGGACTTTGGCCGTAGCTGGAGAGATGGCCTCGCCTTCAACGTCTTGGTCCCACAACATCAGACAGGATCTGGTGGACCTCGAGACACTGCCCCAGAGGAGCAACAGAGAGAACCTGGACCATGCATTCACTGTGGCTGAGAAAGAGCTGGGGATCATGCGACTACTGGACCCCAAGGGTGAGTTTAGGGGTCTTGTCCTGGGAGATGGCAAAGCAAACCTGATCCATAAAAGCCCTCAGTTCACTGTGGCTGAAAACTAGACATTGCCTGGCTGGTAAATCGCCACGTGTATATCCCCACTTTCAATCAATCAGAGGGTGACATTGTTCGCCTTGTTTTAGGGGATTCATGAGCCAGTAGGAGATTGGTTCCAATGCATACACCATGCTCCGAAATATGCAAATCTGCAGTAGAATCAGTTTTATCAGAAATTTGAAATGGTTGTTGGGTGGGGTCCTATGGGGCAAAATTATGGTCTGAAAAAGATAGTTTTTGTTTCGAAATGTGCAAAACTGGAAGAAACCATTTACCTGAGAAGTTTAAAACGGCTGCTGGGTGGGATCATATGGGGCAAATACAAAAGTTTGTCTCAAAATGATGGCCATGCTTCAAAACGTGCCGAAATAACGAAAAAACTCAGTTTCGCAAACAAATCTAAAATGGCCGATGTCAGAGCGGTCAGGCGGCATCCACTGTTTCACCCATTCAGAATTTTCATTACGCGATCATAGTTTGCCAAGTTTCATATGGATCCGACTAGGCACAAGAGAGTTATTGTATAACACTATCAGTTCAGTTTTGTTGAAAATCCAAGATACCCGCCGCCAGAGTAGTGCACTGATGCCCACATTGGAACCCACCTGAGATTTCGTTAAGGCAACATGGTTTGTGCAAAGTTTTGTGTCAATCGACATTGTGTTAGAGAGTGTGTGCATTGGAATCAACCTTCCCGCCCAAAATTTTCTTGTACACTCCATTCCAACCTTTGGTGGCGCACCGCTTAGATAGTATCCGTACTTTGTATCCCCCCCATAAAAATTTTGCTAGCGACCCCTGGGTTTTCGACGAAAGGGTGCACCAAGGCGCGGCAGCGAAGGGGGGGGTGGAAGCGCGCGGGCGAACCGCCACAAAATACCATGTTTGGTGGTCCCCATTACTGTAGGCACTGGAGCATACTTCTAGCCAAACACTCATGATGGGGCTCAACACGGCTACCTACTATAGAGCGTGGTAACGATAATGCCTTGAGGTGTCAGTAGACAATTCCAGTTGCATCACAAATTGCTTCTCAAATTTCACCCAGTAACTGCCCAGAAGTTGTACCCTGTGATGACCTCACGAAGCACCATAGTGATCATATGAGGTTGACCCCACTTGTTGCTCACGCTGTATAAATCTGGTTGTTGTTTTCTCAGATGTGGATGTGGACAAGCCTGATGAGAAGTCCATCATGACATACGTCTCCAGTTCTTCAAGGCATATCCAGAAACAGGGTCTCATGACGGGTAAGTCCTAGTGACAATGCTGCCTTCCCACCACCACCCTACCATGTCTTCCAAAATCGTTTAATAAATTCTGTGGCTGGCGGAGATTTGATTCATGTGTTAGAGAGCGTTGTAGAGCAATTGCCTACCTCATTATACCTCTGGTGCATTGATGCATGCAGAGATGTAGCTGACTGGCTGCATGTCAAAAACTTAGCTCATGTCCATTGGATTGGATCATGAAATAACATTCCAGGGAGAAGAAATTATTCATGCTCCCTTGGTAACTCTTAGCCACTCACCATTCAAGAAGAGACTACACTGAAGGAATTCAAGACTACAACATTACCAGCAGGTTCTTGAAAGCCGAGGGTCAAGAAATCAGCCCCATAATGACTTCTTCTATTTCTTCGAGTACGGGACAGGGAAAAGACCCTCCCATTGTTAGATATTTTCATTCAACCTATTCCTCCTGATGATCTGATCTATTTGTAATGATTAATATAAGTGCTCTGAAATGTGTCTGAATAAATTTTATCAACTGTAACCTGTGTAGCCATGTATTTGCCTGATTTTTCGAAGGCATCCATGACTCACCTATCTGGACTATTGCTTCCTCCTTCAATAAAATTAAAGCAACATTTTGAAAGCTTCAGCAGCTGAGAGTGACAGGGATCCATGATTCATCTGTCATTCCATTCCATCAGCTGCCTTTGATTGGGTTCAACAGAGTTTATACTAACCTTAACATTATTACTGTTTGCTCAATGCCTCTTAGCCTATGTGTATCTTCCTTCAGTTTCCTGTGTGGGATGGTCTTTCATCAGGCTGATATGGTGTCTTCGTTCATGACCACCCAAGCTCTGTTCTTTGTTGTTGCCAGAATGGTTTCCCTTAGTACTGCTAGGAATAATCCCCAATCATATAAATCATATTAACAAATCATAATTAATTTACTGAGCTCCCAACTCACCCTCTTAAGCTCATCTAATTAGCCGTTGCCCTAGTAACTGTTGTATTTTTCACAACCCCGCTCCCTTCATGCATAATTGACACATCATAGGGACGCCGTTCTTGTTTGGTACATTGTAAATGAAGAAGTCATCTCCTATCATCTCAAGTCTCCTACGTTATCTTTTGCAATTTTCTGGACCATTACTTGGATTATAAGTTTTTGATTCCTTGCTGCCGAAGGCAAAAGGAATCTATGCAGGTCAGCATGTTGTGTGTGTGGTGTGTGGTCTGGGCGGTGACACTGGTTGTAAACCACGATAGGGGAAGACGCGAGGGTCCTATTGTTTCATACTTGGGGTGTTAGATCACCCATGATGAGAGATTATCCCTATTGTTTTGTGTGCTGATCTCATTATATTCATGAGTGGGCGGAGCTTAGAGAAAATGGCGATAGGAACTTCAAATATCAATATCTCCACAACCGTATGGGCCGATTGGCTCAAACTTGGTTTACTGTGATTGGCAAGAGGTAAGGTGTATGTGTTGTGTACACTTCCATGTAGCTCATTAATATTCATAGGAGCGGAGCCTAAATAGGATTTTGGCTTGTAAACACGATAACTGGAAGACGCAAGGTCCGATTGGTCTCATACTTGGGTGGTAAATTACCCATGATGTTTAGATGATGCATTTGGCTTTTGGGTGCTGATTCATTAATTTCAATGAGTGGGGGGATTAGGGGAAAATAAAAAAAAGGTCAAGATCTCCACAAAACCATAGGTGCGATTTTGTCAAACTTTGCTTCGTGTATTTGGCATGAGATCAGGTTATATGTAGGGTTACAATTGATGCTCTCATTTATGTATGGAAGCGGGCCTTAATTCATAATTTGTGTGTGCTCGTTACGATTCCTTGTGAACACGATGAGTGGAAGACGCAAGGTCCGATTGATTCATACTCGGGTGGTAGATCACACATGGTTTTAGATGGTCCCTATTGTTTTTGCATGCCGATCTCATTAATATTCTGAGTGAGCGGGGCTTTCAGAAAATTTCTTCACAAATGTTGATCTCTCTGCAAGCGTAGGTCAAATTTTGCTAAAACACCGACTGGGTGGGAGGCAAGTAGTAAGCATGGTAATACATCTAATTCATGGTAATTCATGAAGGGTGGGCGGAACCTTAATTTCGTCGGCATTAGATTCATAAACATGAAAGGGGAAGGACGCAAGGTCCGATTTGATCTCAGACAAATGATAATCTCCAATAGAGTAAAGATCAGTTGAATCACAAAAGGTATGTGTGTGTCACAATAGCAAGGAATCACGTTAGCCTTTTGGATCTTGTTCTATCAATTAGAGCAGTTAAGCAATCTCCTCATGTTCGACAGCTGCACTCTGTTGTTCTCTGCTCACAATTAATTCATTCAAACCTATTGTCTTTTTGTCTGTCGTTATGCTTCCCTAACATGGTCCTTCTTTTTTTGTCATACTCGACTTTTGAAGGTTCATTCAGGCCTTTGGAATATCAACAAAATGAGCATCAATGATATTGAAAATGATGTTTTCTCATCATTTGATACCCCATCCCCAAGAAGAACTTCAGTCAAAATTACAGCACTTAAATCACTTCTAGAGAAAATGGTGATCAGTCCACACCCCCCTAAATTTCAAAAATGCCAGCCAGCCGCAACCAAATGTATAGGTTTCGCTACAGGGACCTATTCCACCAAAATAACCCAATTTTTTTACCTACAATACTATCGTTCCACCATGTTTTTCGTCAATTGTAGGTTTTATACAGTCAGAAAATAGATACTACAGTGGGTAGCTGGGGGCTGGAAGGAGGACATGGAAAAAGGCTGAATTAGATGTTCACTACATGAACTAGTATCATGTCTTCAGGGACTTCCTGCTTGACAACATATTAAACTAGCTCCATTTTAGATGACAGTCTGTAATAGTCATGGGCAAACTGTTTGAGTTGCCATAGAGATTCTTGTGTCTTTTAGAACCAAACCTCCACCACCAAGTAAGCTCAAGAGTAGTGAATCATGAACATTCATTACTGTTCAGTTTATCCAGGTTGGCATGTCAAACAAAGCTATCCAAACTAACTTGACATTGTATTTCATTAGGGGATCTTTTAATCCCAGCTGCCTTCCTGCATGTTGTGTGGGAGGGCCCATCATTCAACAGGCATATCATGTCAAGTGTGGGATGATGTCATTCCTATGTTGGGTGTGTTGATTGTCTAGGACATATAATGACACTCGCTCGAAATGTTGATAGATGCTGCTTCAAAATATGCAAGTTGTTGATGTCTGAAATTTAATTTCTTTTCAATTTTGACAAAGCGAGTCTCTTGTGTTTATATTCTGTTATCCACTACTTGTTGGCTTGGTGTTAACTTAAAAACTTTTTTCCTAAGATTGACTCCTGTATCTACATCCACCTTTCACTGTGTAGTGTAGAATATTTTTAACAGGCTGATAGCAAGGTTATTGTTTTCTTATGACTCTACCATCATTCCTCTCCTGCAAAATCTGTATCGGACCTTGGATTAGATGCTGACTGCTGGGATGGCCTCACAGCTCATGGTCTACACAGTTGTGCAGTTACTTCAGGGAGTTGGGGTGGGGAAAAAAGGTCGGACCGACCCAGTTGTTTGTTTGGGGGAGGGGGGGGCTGAAGGATTGGCAGTGAGTGAAGAATGCTTGTGGTTGGGTATGGGATCCCTTAGTAGTTGATCAGAGGTTTATTGGTCTTTATTACAATGACACTTTCTTATATATTAGTGGCTGAAGGACTTAACTGAGTTTGAAAAAGCCCAAACAAGTTACAGCAACAACAAAAAGTATCACTGACTCCTTTTAACAAGATTCCTCTGCACCAGGCTTGATCAGATTGCTGCTTAGGGTTGTCTTAGGTAGGCTAAGATCATGGCCTTGCCACCCTAGCTGATGAACATTTCAACTTAACAGCAACAATGTTATATACATCTTTCAGCATGTAGGAGTAAAATAGAGAAGATAGGTTTCTTGCCATGCTGTTATTCCCTATCTATAATGGAGCGTGCGGGAAGGGGGGGGGGGAAGGGGGGGGGGGGTAAAGGGGGCGGGAAGGGGTGGGGGGGTGGACTCTTTCACCAACCTCTTTTTGGCCAGCAGGGAGTGCTGGGCTATGACATGGAGGGGGGGGGGATGGAGGGGGGAAGGTACCTGTTACGCTGTGATCGTCACATGAGGGTCCGTCCTTCGCTATAATTCCTATCGTATTCAGTCTTTACATCTTTAGTTGCCTCACTTTAGTCACCTTCTCAAGCTACGAACCGACTGTTTGATGCTCACAGGCCAACTTTTCTGGAATTTCTGCTTTCCCCTCCATGTCAGGAATAATCCTACAAGATAACATCAGTAGCTGAATATTCTCACTCACTCATTCAGTTGTGTTGATCCTCAGTATCCTGCTAAGCATTCATGTATGATATCAGGTATTTTTTTTCCTCACTGTCATGTTGTTACTGCCGATGTGATGTATGGTCTGGAGTTATTGTATCAACTGGAGAGGCAATGACAGCCTAATGTTGTGATTATTGGAAGAAAAAAAAAGGCCACCATGTGACCTACACTGAAAAACAGGCAATTGCATCAGCAACATACAGTTTGTGTTACCCTGATGTTAAATTGCAGGAAAAGGAGAGCTGTGGAGACAAATTCTTAGTAGAGCAACCTGGATGTGAAGAGTGCCAGTTTGTGTGCATGTAATATCAATTGCAAGGAGTGCAATCGCCTTCCAGCATTGGTTGGGGACATTTTCCCCTCTAGGCTATAGGTAGAGTGACTGATGCAACAGTCAGCTGTACATAGACACATAGACACATAGACACATAGACATGGCAGAGGAGGATTAGATCAGTCGGCAGAGTTACTGACTTGCGATCCGAAGATCGTGAGTTCAAATCCCACAAAGCCTGCAGGCTTTTTCCGTAGTGCCCTTAGACAAGGCATGTCTTCAACTGTCTAACGTTACCACACATGTTAAAATGGGGACCTTGTGAGGTGACTTGTGATGAGTAGGCATACGTCATATAGGGCTGCATGCACCCAAATGGGAAGTCCCCAGGGGACACGATGAGAGTGGCGCACTGAAATAGTGTGTCGGGAGTGAACGAGAAAGAGGTGCGTACTATATAAATATAGTACAGGTGTGACAAGTCACTAATGATCAGGGGTGATATCTATGAAGCGCTTTGATTATGTCAAAAAAGCGCTATAAAAGCACTTAAGTATTATAATAGACATGACTGAGTTACAAAAAACATGACGGACCCATTTTCTACGCAAGCAGGGGCAATCCAGTATAGGCGCGTTATCGTTGAATTGCCAGTAAGTGGTGCTTATTGAGAGGCGGTTGTTATTGAGAGGCGTTTCAAAAACATACTACCCATCATACCAGCACAAAACTGATGCATTTGCTAATTATTAAAGTTCTTTTCATCATCCATGTGCTATACCAGGTCTCTGTTGCCACATCTGAACAAGAAGCAGAGAAGTACATGGTTGGTGAGGTTAATGGCTGGCTTGCCAACGCTGATGAAATGATCAAAACAGCTCAAGAGACGAGCACATCTCGTCAAGAAGAGTATCAGGTGAGTCTCAATCTGAACAGGAAGCAGAGAAGTACATGGTTGGTGAGGTTAATGGCTGGCTTGCCAACGCTGATGACATGATCAAAACAGCTCAAGAGACGAGCACATCTCGTCAAGAAGAGTATCAGGTGAGTCTTAATCTGAACAAGAAGCAGAGAAGTACATGGTTGGTGAGGTTAATGGCTGGCTTGCCAACGCTGATGACATGATCAAAACAGCTCCAGAGAGGAGCACATCTCATCAAGAAGAGTATCAGGTGAGTCTTAATATGAACAGGAAGCAGAGAAGTACATGGTGGTGAGGTTAATGGCTGGCTGGCCAACGCTGATGACATGATCAAAACAGCTGGAGAGATGAGCACATCTCGCCAAGAAAAGTATCAGGTGAGTCTTAATCTGAACAGGAAGCAGAGAAGTACATGGTTGGTGAGGTTAATGGCTGGCTGGCCAACGCTGATGACATGATCAAAACAGCCAGAAGGGGAATCACATTTTGCCAGAATGAGCATTGAGTAAGTATTGATCTGAACAGGAAGCAGAGAAGTACATGGTTGGTGAGGTTAATGACTGGTGGCCAGAGCTGATGACATGATTAAGACAGTCCACTGGTTCAATTATCGAAATTGAATTTTTTGGTAATGAAACCAAAAGTAGGTTGAATGTGCTTGATAACATAACTCTGCATAACATTTTAAAGGTCAGGTGTAACATTTTGACTATATTTTCTCTACTAAATTACCTTTGGTAAAGATGGCCTATAATGTAATCATTGGAAGTACAACAACCAACTAAGATATTACTAACTCCATCACTGCCTATCTAACTGTTCCTTTGTGAAACTTTTCTTACAAAGAATCACAAATCCGATAGCTTACTTGGTTATTATTTGTTCACTTACCCTCTTGTGCCTCTCCGTAAGATTTTATTCTAGGAGAGCAAATAACTGGATGAACAAACAGATGTGATGGAGTGTGGTTGTCAAGTTGTTGAAGTGTCCTACTTCGAGCTGATTGGTTTGCATTCAGACGCCAGCCGGTCCAAGATAGTCAACATTCTTTGGTGATTCATTGGATATGTAGGGAGGGAGATAAATCTAAAAATCTAGGTACATCAATTGGCTGTGGTATTCAAACTTGCAGGCCCCAAAACAGGAACGACATTAACAGCAAGTCTTTTCCTGATATGTCTTCAAATCAAGACAATTATTTGACTATCTGATGAGTGAACATATCAATACTGTGGGTCATACAGATACCAACTAGACATGTGTAGGCGAGTAAACCGCCATGTGTATATCCACGTTTGAGCACACCCCATAAAGACCTCCATTTTGGTCAGAAACAGATAGCCTTCATCCACCAAGTTTTGTGGTTAATCCATGGAAGTTACAAAAAAGTAGCATGAATTATGCAAATTCGCCCCACGATGACCCTCGAAATGACCGTTATCTTGTCAGGAACAAATGTAGCCCCCATCCACGAAGTTTCGTTCAACCTGACAAAGTTTGGAAGATTGCATAAATTGTACCAATTTGACCTCCGATGACCTTGAAATTACCTCCACAGTTTCGGGATCAACTATAGTCCTACCCACCAAGTTTCGTTCAAATCCGACTAACTTGAAAATTTTGCGCAAATTAGCGGCTCCTAGCATTGCAGTGGAGCCCAATTCCGAACTCAAATCCAGATTTCAACTAGGGCTGACATGTGCAACCAAGTGTTCAGATCATCTATAAAGCGCGTTGAAGAGTGATTGCCCTAACGCCTAAAGTTTCCAGTGTCGTGGGGTGGGGATATAATCAGTGTTGTAGTCCCTGCACTTAGGCACTACTTAGGGCAATACCATCAGCCTATTTTACCAACATCTTCCTTAACATATACTTAAGATGAGGGTAGCAATATTGATCCAGTACAAGGCAATATCCATGACAGAGTGAACTGGGTTCTGTTTTATGTGTGCTGTACACAAACAGGCTTTTTGTGGCAAAAGAAACAAGAGAAAACAAACCTCCTTCTTGAGTAATTATACATGAAGGCATTGGTACTACACTGATGTAGTAGGTTGTCACCATGGCTGCATATTCTCTGCAGAATGTTCAGTGCAATATTAACATTCGATGTTGTAAAAAAATAAATTACACGAGGGAGGTATTACATATCACATTACATGATATTATGTGATATTACATTTCATGTACAGAAGGAAGATATATATTGTATGTTATGTCTTATTCCATATTTCCCCCTATATCAGTACAATTACATTGGGTATAAACAACGTAATATCTTCTCAGTGGGGCATTTTTTCTGTTGAATATATCTTGGTCTTCACTTCATGGTACCGCTGTAAAGCAGTGGACTTATGTGGGTTTGTTAAGGAACATTTTCAATGAGTCGCAGTGGTCGGCTGGAAAACAGTTACGTTGAACTTGAACTCGGGAGCAGGTTGGGGTTGGTTACACCCCTGCCTCGATATCATCTAAGCACTAATCGATAAGAGAAGGCAATTTATCGCCGGTGCTCATCCACCAGTGATCAATATGGTCAGGATTCATTGATGGGCCTTACTTGGCTTCCTGAATGCAGAGAATTCAAATCAAATCAGTGGAGAATTATTAATGTTATCATTAGTTGATATGAGACTGCCCTAATAGAATGCTTGGGAAATGATAACATGATTAAAACAATGGTGAAGTTGATGCCCTCATTTACATAAAACACTCTTATTGCCCTTTTTTACAGCACTTTATCAAATTCCAAGCGAAGCAGAGAGAAGCCCATAAACTGATGACGGTGATCATGCAGAAGAAGGCGGAAAAAAAAACTGCTGATAACTGTGAACAATAGAGAGTGTGAGGTGATCATGAACAGTGGACCAAGATTCCAGGCGATTACACCTGAATGGCGACTGAAGAATAGAGGCCACCTTCCCAACCAAAATTAAGGACAATCGCTGATTGGTTAAATTATCGCTGAGGAGATGTTAGAAGAACACCTACGCCAGCGACATTCACCAGGAGACCTGGCGCATTGTGAAGAGCGGCGGCTGGAAGCTCACAAGGTAAAACGCTAACCAAACAGATGCTACGCATGCTAGAATGATACGTTGGCCCGCGTTTTCCTTGCAAGGCTGTTAAATCGGAAGACGACTGTCTGCCAGGCTGCCCCGTAAGGAAAATTTTTGTGTAACTGTATTACTGTTAGAGAGATGTTTTCAATAATTAAACATCACATAACTATCTATAAAGCATGATTTTGCGTTCACAGGAAAAACACTTCAAGATGGACCCAATGTTCGAAAAGTCTCTTACAACATATGAGACAAATCCAAAGTTTGGAGAAATGTGATACCAGACGAATGATCAAAGACATGAAACAAAGACTAGACGCCAAGTAGTTGCTTCCCTTATCAGAAGAAGAAGAAGTGATATGAAGAAATACCTCGAGTTAAAGTACCGATTGTTGGCCTGCGCTGTGATGGCAAGAGAAGAACCTAGAGATGTGGACAGTCCAAGTTGTCTAAACCAAAGATGAACCACGCAGCGATAAATAATATGAGTATAACCTTACATGTATTCTTCAATAGATTATTGATAGATGAGAATGTGAAATCCTCCTTAGTGTAGGGTCAATATTTGAGCAAATAGCAACCTGCTAAATCATTGCTAGTCTAATATGAAATAGTTGTTAGGTTCTTCGTATTATACTCGATCAGAATTCTGATGGAACTTCAGTCTGTACATATTGTTTTGCAGATTGATGCTGCTTGGAATAGGCATATATCTTCCCCCATATAATTGGGACAATAAAGTACTGCAGTTGGTCCGATTTCCTCCAGGATTTACCAGGCTTTACAGATATGGTCATTTATACTCACACAGCCAATCATATAGTAGACTAATTGTGAGTTGTTCAGGAAGCTTACTAATTCAACAGATTTCATTTGATTAGGTACATTGGTTCATTCATCCTTATTTCCTTTATCTCTGTCGTGCTTCTCTTCATGACAAGGTTATCATTGTTTGTATATTTTCTGCTCATTATTTTTTGCAGGACTTTTGTTACAAGCCAAGTTCTTTTAAGAATTCGATCACACTCTGAGAGACCTACAGGTCAACTCTCAGAGCTACAAGAATGCAAGCATCAGGTAGTTTTGGAAAATTGGTTTTTCATCACATGTTATATCGATATCCAGGTCCACGATACAGCAGACATGCAAATTTATTAGAGTTTAGAGTGACCTACTCACATCAATGACAATTATATTAGGCAAGTTAGAGTGACCTACTCCATGTCTAATCCCCTACATTTATAGTAACTGGACAATTCAAGTGACCTACCACATGTCTATAACCCCTAACATGACAGTATACTCCAAGTCTAGAGTGACCTACTCACATGTCTATAACCCCTAACAAATAAGTATACTGGACAAGGGTTAGAGTGCCTACTTACAATCAATGACAAGTATATTAGGCAAGTCCAGAGTGACCTACTCACATGTCTATAACCCCCTAAATCGATAAGTAACTGGACAAGTTTAGAGTGGACCTACTTCCAATCAATGACAAGTATATTGGCAAGTTTAGAGTGACCTACTTACATGTCACCCCTCTGGATCCCGATTTTGTGGGCACGCACAGCGGATCAGGGCCCTTGGATCAGTGGTCTATTTCCTGTAATTTGTAACGAAATTGAAACAAAATTGGAATGTTCAACCTTGAGGTCAAAGGACATCTAGTGGTAATTTTTGCCAAGAAGTCCCATTGGGGGTCACACAAACAAATGCTTCTGTGTTCGTCCAGATTGAATTGGATGACCATGATGGTCGGTCCATATTATTTTCGACTATGGGACATACGGGGGTGTTCAGGGATTTGAAGGTCATAGGTCATCTTGTGTCATTTCTGGCAATTTTTTGGTTCAAAGGTAAAGCAGCTTCTCCTCCTACAGTTCATTAGAATGCTGAACTTCGTCAATAATTATCTTGACCCAATTGTATTATCGGTGACTAGAGGGTCACGGTCATCGAGGGGTCATTTCTGGGGTTGAATGGATGAGATGCTTCTTCTCCCCAATGATCCAAGTTTGGTCAAATTTAATACATTGACTGCCTGGGTACATATAGTGGTGTTCCGGAATTTGAAGTTGTTGGTCATGAAGGGGTCAATTGTTGGCCATTTTCTTCGAACGATCAAGTGGCTTGTTCTCCAGTGGAACAGATGGGCGATCATGGAGGTAGGTACATTTTTGCCATTTGTGTTTTGAATAGACAAGCCAGCTTCTACTACTACAGATTATCAATGATCATGAATATTTTTTGTTTTTTTATGTCACTATTACTATTCCCTCATAGCTCTTGATTAGCGTACTTCATGGTACACATGAGTTAGGTACTGTATGGTCAGCCCCGGCCTGGTAGCTAGTTCCAGAGGAGGCCGGTGACTGGCAAGCGGCGGGTGGGACGCGGCAAGGGCCTCCAGGCATGTGCCCCCATGAGTGATGAGTGAGTGATACTATTGTCCAATGTCAATATGGAGTGTTCAGGAGTTGTTACTTGACCTATATTAAGCCTATTGTTGAGTTGACTGGTAATACTTACTCTGAAATTATGCCCATTTCTACACTCACTGTACATATCGTTGGTGGAGGTGATAACTTGTCATTAGCACTTGTTGAAAAATATGATGTGAATTTACGGCTCCTGTGCATGTTCTATCATTTTGTTCATAAAACGAATTTCCTTCCCACCTCCATGCAAACCAGGACAATATTTTGAGTCCCCATTGGTTAGGCCTATTCTAGTGCTCATAAATGATAGATAGTCAACAATTAGATGTTGTCCATGGGCTGATGTTCACTCAAGGCGTATGGTACGGTACTCTTGCTTTTGTCAATTCAACTATGCTCCCAGTATTAGGAATTATTCATGAGTAAGAGTGCTATATGGCAGGGCCTTGGTATGACATTTTCATATACAGAAAAATTGTGTATAATCATGTCGGCAATGTGAAGAATTCAATGAAATAAAACATAGAGAGTATTTGGTAGAAAAAATAAGGTTATAAGGATCATAAATAAATAGTTATGCATATTATTCATTTATCTTTCATGTTATTATTATTATTACTCTCAATGGTCCGCAGGGCCGGATGAGATAATTGTAGTCACTTGCCTCACCTATATTTCTTTGCTGGTTGCCATAGCAACGGTTTGTATGGTAGCCATAGTGGTGGTTTAGGTCTATCCACTGAATGTACCCCAATTGTGGGGTCCCATGTGTGCCGGTGATCCAGCAATGAGGTGCACTTGCGAACGTGTCCGTTTGTATGTGTGCGTGCGTGTGTTGTGTGTGTGGCGTTTGCGTGTCCGTCAGATATTTGATGGTTTTTTGCAAATTCTCCATTTGGATGGCTGAACAAAGTGAAATTTTGCACACGCTTGAATAGTCACTGAACATAATTGCTCTCAAAATTAGACGGGAACTATCAAAAAATGGGGATTTTAGGAGCCAAGACAAATTTTGGTTTTTTCACTCTTTTTTAAGATATTCCCTTATTCCGATGGCCGAATGATTTCAAACTTTGTAACCCCCCGCAACTGTGAAAATGCAACAAATAACAACTTTTTCCGATGCATCAGCCCAAAATACCAAAAATGACATTTTTTTGGGGAAAAAAAGGACTTTTGGCCAAATTGGGATTTCTGAAAATTTGTTCATTTTGTATTTTTAGAGATTGGGAGAACTGCATGTTCCAAATTTTCATAGACGGTCAAGAGGATCAAAACCAAGGTTTTCCCACATTTAGCTATAAATTAAGTGAAATTCCATGAATATAATTCTTTTTGGGGAAAATGGTGTTTGTTTTCAGACTATTTTGATTCATTTTGTCGATTTGGGGCACTCGCAAAAAGGTAGCAAGTGAAAAAATGATAGTTATTCCACATTTGCCGATGAGGACCCTGCACTCCAGTTTTTGCGAATATTTCATATTCGAGGGCCAAACTAAACGCCAAGACCCATAATTTCCATCAAATCATATGAAAATAGTTCACATTGTGAATTCACGGTGCGGAAAACAAATTTAAGGGCCATTTTTTCCATTTTTGCATATTTTCCCCTATTTTAACAAATATTTACTATTGCAATGACTGAACATGGGTCACATTCAACACAACCCCCTAGATTGTCACATACACACATTTCCCAAGAGACCATTCCATGCGAAGTAATATCACATTGTCAATGTCAGGGGGGAAAACACATTCTGGGGTAATATTTCATTTTTTAGCTATTTCATAAATATTGATGATTGCAATGCCTTGAACATAGTAACATTTTCCACAAGCAAATTGTCACATGACCCCACACAGTTTTTTGTTTTGTTTTTTTGTTTCTCAAGAATTCCATCAAGCATGGTAGCGCTACTTGGGGTCTCGGGGTCATAGACACCTTTTTGGACAGTTTGGACCACCAAATCTAGAAATGTGTGCCCAAAGGGTCCAAAAAGGTGGGAAATTTACACTTTTTCCATAAAACGACATTTGCCTCTGTCGATTTATGTGCTAATGGGGCTCATTATGGCCCCAACTTGGAGAGCCTAAACCTTGTCCCGTTGCACACAAGCTATATATATATAACAAACAGATGTCTTCCCCAAATCAGCATAAAATATCATCAACTCAGAAATTTAGGGGAAAAACACATTTTGGGACATTTTTCATGTTTTCCAGTAATCTCCCAATTTTCATGATTGCACTGCCCCACATTTCTCCAACAATAGGCAAGAACCATTAAATTTCACATTTGGGGGCCAATTTTTATCCCAATTTTTCAACGTTGAGAATCGGGGAGAGTCCCCAGTAAGTCTCAGTTTTTACTAGGCCTAACTTACTCAATGTGTGCGTACGCACTTGCAACAATCATAATTCATACACTAGGCCTAGTCAAACTTGCAATCAAAGTACAACTCGAACTGTCCAAGTAGCCTCTCCTCAAGTGTGTCTGCATTCTCGATTCATCGCATGGATGTGGGCCGATAGCATCTTTCCTCAAGTAACTAGGCTTACGTTCATGCTATGGTCTGACGTATCCTTGTTTGTACAACAAATACCAAACAATGGAGTGGAAAATTGTCTTTCCACAGCTTTCGTTAATTTATCTAGGCTATAGTCGTAGTACTGAAGGCTATACTGCAAGCTACCGTACCACTCGCACTGCACTGTGCATGCAGGCTCCACAGTGCAAGGCTAGGTAACATGACGTTAGCTGCCTTTTTTTTTCTAAGAGAGTTTGTGGACAACTGGGACCCACAGATTCATAAAATAGGTTTTAAAGTAAAGATAAACACCTTTTTCCACATCATCCGCTGTTGCCAATCTGATGATGAGAACAATGAACTATTTTGCCAAATGGGTTGTCTGAGAAATGTAACAACACCCGTAATGACACAGTTTGATAACCCGATACCCCACATATGCAATCTGCGAAGACAAAATATATACCACGCTACTCCAACAGGGCCAGACATCATTTCAATGTACGCCATGCAATTTACAGGCCAAGGTCATTGTACCTTGTACCTTTTAGATTCCACCTCCGAAAACTCCAGTACGGATATAACTAAATGAAATATGACCTTGACTTTTTGTACTTCCTATTTAATGCTTAGAATCCAAACCTCTTACAAAGTTCATTTGATCCGAGTGAACAAAAGGTCGCAATCAGCTATTGCACAATTCGCCCTGTGACATCATGGGGGAAACCCAGTGATATCAAGACAATATGAAACATGTACATTCGAGAACCCTGGAACAAACAAACTATTGATGTGGTTTGAAGAGGAATCCCAGGATTTTGTTCACAAAATATTTAAGAATTATCTCATTCATTTCTAAGGAAATACCTATTCTCATATTTTTGTTATCAGGCTTCAAAAAACAGCATTTACTAGAGTCTATGGGCTACCTTTGAATCGTTCCCCCAGTGATATCCTCAAGGGTCTTTAGACTTCTATCCCATGATGCCATTCTCTCAACTATTGGAAGATACAACTAACACCAGATGAGAGGGTGGCCATCCAGGGAATCCAGCCAGTATGCTGGACGCCGGCAAATTTAGAGTGTAAGGTTTTTTCATCAACCCGTCTTTGAAGAGTCTGTTACAAAACCATTGGCCTTTAACAAACTAATATCTAAACAAATGCGAACACAATCATGACAAATAGTCCTAGTACAATCAATAATGATTTAATTTATGTGTTGAAATTCAGATCCAGGTTACTCAACCGTGGTTTCACTAATCCGTAGGCCTATTTTGGAGCGCAGCCAGTGCAATTACCCACTATCTCCCTGCAGGGATACAGGTCCTCAGATAGATGTTCAGAATGAATCTAGATGATACACTGTAGGAAGTCATCTGAGGAGTTAAGGGGTAGTCTACATTTAGCTATTATATTCAAGATTGGGTCCATGGGAAATGTTTCTCAAACAATCTAACTTCCTCATCCCCCCCTCATCCATGAGTTGCTAGATATTTTTTTAGATAGTTTGAATTCCTTCTGAAATATCAACCTCCCTCGCACAAATGCGATTTTCACATTCATTCTGCACACTACATCCTGCATCTGCATCGATAGAATCCTAGCCTAATACGCTAGTTTACACAAAGAAAAAACAACATTATTTTCTTTAAACCTATCAAGTTGTGAAGTTATTTACCTGAAGCCTACAATAAATTTGTAGTTTTCACTTCTCACTCCTTCTGTTAGTATAATGGCTCAGTAGTTCGTAAAGACTATAAACTAGCATTCCCAGCCTTCAACATGGAGAGTTGGGTGAAGTCTACCCATAGCTGGGCTGCGATAGATAATGCAACTCTGTGGATTGCCCTCTTGTTAATATTATTATTATCATCATTATTACTACTATTAAATGCTCCCCTACAGACAATGCATTTGAAAGAAACAGAAGAACAGTTGCCCTTCCTTACATGGTACAGTAAAATGACTGTACGTCACTTTCTCTAGTTGATCCTGTGCGTGTGATCGATCCTCTGCATGAGTATGGGAATGCGACACAGATCTTAGTGTATAATGTTGTCGTTTGTAACCGCATAGTCTTGATCTCAAGACCGTGATCCAGAGCGCATGGGAACAACAAGCTTAGGCGCCACTACTCAATCTGTCATCACGCCATACCAAGTAAGTACGACTGATTACGTTAGCTATTCAAACATGACTCCTCCCCTTATCTCCCTTTTTAAAAAACTGGGTCTGTATATCATTTGAGCTTTACAAAAAATTCTTTGTCAGGTTAGAATGCTTTCAATTTGACAGGTACAATGAAATAAAGGTAGTTTTGCATAAGGCATTGTATACCATAAGGCCACTCTTTGAGAACACCAGACAGATTTGAAGGTTTGCTTCCTAAACTTGGCAGGAAAAAATGTGGCAGGTCAGATCTCTCTGATGATTGCTGTATAATCTTGCTGGAAGACATAACCTTGTGCAAGCATGCAGCTCCCAAACACTGGTTTGTGAGCTTGTAAGTAAGTTGAATAGGCTTACTAAAGTGTATACAACATGGCTAAATGAGCAGTTGTTTGTTATAATGAAAACATCTTTTTGTTCTTCTTTTGTTTTATGATGTCTAACCATATTAGTTCAGTGTGAAGAAAATCTGATCATGTTTAGTGACAGAGAATTTCATATCTATTCCTTTCGTTCATTGAAACTTGAAGCAGGATATAAGTAGATCCGATAAACACTATCAAGATAGCTTAACAAGGAATGTCATCACCAGTTTTATCCCCGACTGCATCTTGTACATTGTACTCACATCAGATCCTTGCAGTTGACTTTACTGACGTCCAGCGATCTTATACGTATTTGTGGTCTTGTTCTCTGATGAGGCTCCATTACCATCCCCGCCTTATAAAGCAATGATTCATGTTTTGGAATTGTAGTAACTGCCCTCGACATGAGTACCCAGATCCTGACAATGGCTATTCAGCTTTTCTGGTAGAGACCTGCACCCAGTCATGTGGTTAATCTGAGGGTGATTAATAGGGTTGTTATAACTCAGTTTGACAGTAATAGGAAGTCAAGGTATGCCAGGAACAGGAAGAGGCCACTTGTTCTTATTAGAGATTCATTAGAGTGGCAATGATGATGGATTGAAAAAACATTGTGGATAAGTCTCTTCCTAAAGTTTCCTGTTTGGCTTTTTCCTAGAATGACTTCCGAGAATTCTAATAGGGGGGCACTTTTAAGGAAAATTATACTTTCTATATATTGGTAATTTTCAGCTTGAAGTCAAGCTAAGTTGAACCGGCCTCTTCCCCATGCACTGGCTTAAGAGGGTCAATTTTGGAGAGGAAAAAAAGGGAGTGGTAAATTTTGGGTATTTTGGGTAATAGGACACACTGATATGTCTGTTTTATATATGTGTTGCCAGATAGAGAAGTAGTAATAAGAATAAATAAGTGCAGGCTCATCTGTGTTGGTAGGCCTACATGCGTTTCGCCAATGTCTGCTCAGTCTTGCCATTATACAGCTATGACAGTCGTGGTCACTGACTAAAAGGTTTTGGGGACTCTGCCAGTTTTCACACCTCGATAGGACCAATCAGATGTCGGGTACACAAATTGCGATGTGTGGACCTTGACTGTGGGCATAGGTGTTTTCGAATCGGGTCAAGAAGCATGTATGTTAAATGTGAACAACCCTCACTCAATGAAGGAAGCGGCAGTGATACACTCTCGCCGAAGCATACCACACGTGATCAGAAGAATATTCCAAAGAGGTTATCTCAGCTAAGTTCATGAACTCGTCACAGTTCACTGATCAAGAGCCGCCAGATGATCAGTCGGCCTGATGAGCGTGTTGGATGAGACGTGAAACTGTTGCTGCTCAAAATGAAATGGAACTGGAAAAAGTCCAGATGTCTAGTTTCAATGTTTCTTGAAATGTTTCCTTCTTGTATTGTACGACAAGAGAAGCCAAGAAAGCCAAGGAGGTTGAAGAGAACATGATAAAGAAGAGAGACCTTCTGAGTTGTTGAGATGGAGAGCGCGAATACGACGATGAGTGCGGTATGCAACAATTGGGAGGAGTATGAGAAACGGGCGACCAGTCTCCAAGTCTGGCTGGAGGGAGCCGAGAGTGTACTTAAAACAAGCGACATACAACATAAATCAGTAAGTCAATCACTAGCTTCATAAAATTTTTGGACCCAAGCCGTCCACTGATGGTCGATAACGCATGGTGGTCCTGATAGCCATGCAGCTAATAGGTATGGTATTCATGCAGGCGATAGTCGGCTACCTCCTAGCTGATAACCATGTAGTCGCTATCCGTGCATGTCACTCCAGGTATTCATGGAAATGGAATGGCCTATGAACTCTCTCATGAACCTGTCCTAGTATAAACTTGATAGTTTGAAACTCCACTAATCTGTATTCCTGGACTTGTTCATGGATAAAATGCATATTCCTTAAGTAGTTCCCGCTGCATTGGCCTGCAATCACCTGAAGTGCTGGTATTCACCTTGACCTTGCCTAGCCTGGCTTGCCCGGGAGCATCTCCTTTGCCAGTTTCTTATACTATCGTGGCCTTTCCCCACAAGCTTTGTTATCCAAAACCAACATCGTAAAATGAACACCAAAATATGGCAGAGCATGACCTTTCATTGGGTAATGTGTATACGCCCTGTATCATATGTCCTACTACTCTAGCAGACACAAGCCCACCTTGGAGATGTACCTTGCTCTCAGTTGGTTTGATTAATTAATTCGTCTCTGTGGGTTGAGTTTGGTTACAAACAGAATTTCCCTTCCCTTGTCAGATTTTTTTGGGGGTACAATAGTTTGGGTGGATGTTGGTAGGTAAAATGTGATGTAATTGATAGATAATCTATATATTTTATCTATCCGCAATTATCATTAGTGTTTTAATTTTATTAAATGGGCATAAGATGAATTGTGAGAGCTGAGCTTATCAGTTGCAGGAAATGTCTACTGTTCTTAAGTTGTGGACCTTGAAACGTCTTCTGTTATATGGTCATGGTGCACTTGTTTTATACCACATGTCCTCTCTGTACGTCAGAGAACAAAGACAGAGTACTGGCCGACCAGAGAAAGTGAACGATAACAATACATAGGAAAGTCGAGACGGAAGATAGAGACGTGCTTGTTTACTTAACGGGCAAAATGAGAATGGTGTCCTAGAGGTGTCAATTATGCAGAGTTGGGGGCGGTTTGCAAAAGCAGCCCGAAGATTGTTACTACTAGGGTGAATTGCTAATTAGATTAGCTTAAGAAGTGAGTTTGTTCGCTATTAATACCAAACCATGTAGTTGGGGGAACTTCTAAAGATGAAGAGTCTTTGAATCATTTATGGATTGGTCACGACTCATTCAGGTCAAAGGTAAGCTAAGTGTTGATTGGGCCATCGTAGAATGTATATTGTCTGTATGTTTGTAATTTAATTCAAATTGGTACTTTGTTTGTGGAAGATATGCGAGAGGGGGTTTGGTGGGGATGGTGGTACCAGCAAGAGTTGTTGGGAGGAGGAGGAAACAGTGAAAGAGTTCGGTTACTTGGGGGTCAAGGTGAAAGGAATGGTGGATGTGAGCGGGTCTGTGACAACAAGACCAGGATGGTTGGGTTGTTAATTAGGGAGTGCGGTGGAGTTGCTGCCATGGAGCAAGGTTCCCTTGAAGGAGGTGAAAGGAGTAGTGTATTGGAGTTCGTGAGCCCTGCAATGTTGTATGGGAGAGAAAGTGAGATGGCTAGTTTGAGAAGGACAGAGGGAGCAGTGGTGAGATCATGTCACGAGACAAAGAATGACTGAGGGATCTGAGAAAAGATCTTGGTCGCGAGGATGCAGTCACCAACTGGCAAAGGCAAATGGAGTGAATGGTTATGGACATGTTTCTAAGACGAAATGAGACCATGTCCGAGGAACGCACTTGAATTTCCAAGTGGCGGGAAGCAAGAAAGGCGAGAACGACCAGGATGACTTGGAAGAGACAGGTGGAGGTGGAGACACGAAAGTTTGGCTTGACGGAAGATGACGCAGCAAGTGAGCCAAGAGGGAGATGATGTGAGGGCGGTTGCTGTTAGTATAAGGTGAATCTGGCCACCCTCGCATTCGGAGACAACACCAGATTGAAACTGGATTAAGAAGACTCATCCTACATCTGTTGATGAATCATAATGAAACTCGATCTCACTAATCTCGGGTATAGGGACATCTGGGGTGTTAACAAAGTTGATGTCGGAGGTAATCTACGGTTTAATTCCCGCCAGTTTTGATTCCTTGACAAAAGTCGAGGAATCTATGTAGTCAGTGTATGTTGGGGGGGTGTGTGTGCGTGCGTGCGTGTGTGTGTGTGTGTGTGTGCGTGCGTGTGTGTGTGTGTGTGTGGTGTGTGGTGTGTGTGTGTATGTATGTATGTGACGCTTGCTTGTAAACCCATAACTCAACCCCACCTGGATGGATTGAGCTCATACTTGTATGTGTGTTCCCATGATGAGTACATGATCTCTATTGTTTTGGGGTCAGGTCAGAGGTCATCTGAGGTCACCAGAGGTCAAAGTCTGAAATCCTTGTAAACACGATAAGTCCGAAACAGTTGGTCCGATCAAGCTGAACTTTGGTGTGTAGCTTTCTTATGGGGCGTCCACGGACCCTATTGTTTGAGGTGATGGGGGGTCATTTTTGGGGGAGGACTTAGGGAATAGTCAAATTTGATTTTTTGGCCAATTTTGGCTTGTAAACACACTAACTCAACCCCACCTGGATGGATTGAGCTCATACTTGGTATGTGTGTCACCATGATGAGTACATGATCTCTATTGTTTTGGGGTCAGGTCAAAGGTCATCTGAGGTCACCAGAGGTCAAAGTCTGAAATCCTTGTAAACACGATAAGTCCAAAACAGTTGGTCCGATCAAGCTGAACTTTGGTGTGTAGCTTTCTTATGGGGAGTACAAGGACCCTATTGTGTTGGAGTGGATTGGGGGTAATTTTTGGGGGAATTGGGAATAGTAAATATTGATTTTTTGGCCAATTTTGGCTTGTAAACACACTAACTCAACCCCACCTGGATGGATTGAGCTCATACTTGTATGTGTGTTCCCATGATGAGTACATGATCTCTATTGATCTCTATTGTTTTGGGGTCAGGTCAGAGGTCATCTGAGGTCACCAGAGGTCAAAGTCTGAAATCCTTGTAAACACGATAAGTCCAAAACAGTTGGTCCGATCAAGCTGAACTTTGGTGTGTAGCTTTCTTATGGGGAGTACAAGAACCTATGCTTTGGGTGTTGTTTGGGGGTCATTTACGGAGAAATTGGGAAATATCCAAAACTGAATATTTGGCAATTTTGGCGTGTAAACACTCTAACTCAAACCCACCTGATGTATGAAAGCTCATACTTGTATTGTGTCCCCATGATGAGTACATGACCCCTTTTGTTTTGGGGTCAGGTCAAGTCATCTGATGGCAACAGAGGTTCAAAGTCTTGAAACCCCTTGTACCACATAAGTCAGACTGGTTTGGTCCGGATCAAGTTGAAATCTGGCGTATAGCTTTCTATGCGGACAGTTACATGACCCCTATTGCTTTTGTTTTGTCAGGTCGAGAAACGAAATTTTTAGTCGAAATAGAAAATTGTGTGGAACGTCATATTTGGCAATTTTGGCGTGTAAACACGATACCTCGACCCCACCTCTGTGGATAAAGCTCATACTTGGTAGGTCACCAGAGTTCAGTCTGAACACCTTGAAATTTGGTGTGTAGCTTCTTTATCAAGTGTATTGGAACCCTATTGATTGGTTGGGAAAAATGGTACCGTTATGGTTCCCATGATGAGCTGTACAATCTACCCTTTGTCTTGTGTCTGGCTAAGGTTGTCAGAAGCGGTCCAAGGAATCACTAAGCCTCTTGGCTTTCTGCTGTTTAATACACAGAAAACTCCTCCCTCTAGATTTAATCCATAGATTGAGGTCAAAGGTCACTAGGGTCTTTTGGCCAGAAAAATCATTTTCTAGGAGTCAAATGAATGTAACACCTCTTCCACAGATTGAATTGGATGTCCATGATAGTTGTCAGTATAATCATTGACCATTGTTACATATGAGTTGTTCAAGGATTTTGAGGTCAAAGGTCATCTCTGGTCATCTCTTGACCATTTTGTGTCTTCTACAAGTCGATTGGATATTCCAAAGTTTGATCAGTATTATTGTTAATCGTTGACAGATGGTGTGTATGTGGTTTTTCAGGATCAGGTCAAATGAGGTTGAAATTTGGAATGACATTTGTGAAATCACCCAGCTTTATTCACATTTTTAACCGGCTGCAAATTAACAGGTGAGCATAGTAACTATTGGCACTCCATGTTATAAATGCTATCATCCTGTGGGGCATATAGTATTTCAAACTATATGGTGACTGGTTATAGGTAGCCTGCTTAAACAGACGATATGAGGACTCCTGTCCCTAAAATAGAGGGGGCTATCACTCTTCAGTATATACCAAGGTCAATAAGACCAACATATCATCTGCAGGACTTTATTTGACAAATCCTCAAAAATTAGGATCTGCTCATTACAATTCAGGTGACATAGGTGTTCATCCAGCAAGTCGTTGATATGGCTGGGATCCCAACCCTGTATAGTTCACGAAAATCGCCCCATATTTTTGGTCATTAATATTTGTACAGAAGACTTTCAATAACCTTTTACAATACCAAAAATTAAATTTATCGAAGAATGGAGCATTTTGAATCCCCTAAAATGAACCGAAGCCACTGTTTTTAGCTATGCGCAGGCGAGGCGTATTGCTGCCTGTTTGGTAAGCGCCACATGAGTTCAGAAAAATATGAATCCTCCAAGGGGAGTAGAAAAGAATATATCCGTCTAACTCATGCCAAATCTAAGTTGGAGGTTTCGAAAACAATTCCATCAGATCATCGAGTAAATTTCCACAGGCCTGGCCGTGTCTCGTATTTATAAATAGAGAGAATCGCCGATGCCCAAGTCCAGTTGAGATTTGCACCCCCCACTAGAACCCTCCCATGATTGAACCACAGCACAAGTGGGAATTAGTTGCACAGAGCGTTTTTTTGGCAAATCACCGATTGGTTAAAGGGTCATCCGCACAATATGAGTGAATGAGGCGATACCAGTGAACAAAGTCCAAACTCTGTTTCTCAATCCAAGGCTAGTTAATAGGCTGAACCAAGGATTACAGTGACATCATATACACCTGTTAAATTCACCTCTAGTTTTCTATTTATAGGCACCCAGTTAGATTAACCGAGCCCAGCGTCATGGTGATCATTAAGTACTAATGAGAACATGTTGTCCTGCTGTAATGAACTTTAAATTCCTCTCATAGTCCCCACCAGGGTGCCAATGCATAACATGGACTGTATGTGTATCCTCAATGTAGGTCCCGCAGTACTTAATCAGTGTTGCTTTGGATTTAATACTAACGATGTTATTCTATGAGGGGGGGGGGGGGCAGTGTAGAGGAATATTACTTACTTATCTGCATTAGTCTCTATTATTGGTCGTCTCCTAGGACCACAGTGACCAGCAGGGTGGACTCAACCTTTGTTTCAGAGGTGGGAACTGCGTTTGGGGGGTCTTGGACTATTAAATAAAAACATTTTGTATGGCTGCCTGATAGAAAGCCAAAATCTGAAGTTATTGTAAGACTGTGTTTGGAGTTAATGAATAATGCCCCCAATTAATTAGGAAATACTCATTACTGCTTTTTCAGCCTGGATTGCTATGTTTTTTGAACATATTAGGAAGGTGATATTCAGGCTCGTGTAGACCTTTTTTCCTCCTGCTGGACGGTATCATTTTAGTTGCTGCATTGTCAATTGCAAAGCCTGGTAAATGAAGAAAGATGAAGAAGTTTGAATATACTCATTGAATGTTCCCCCTTTATGTTTTCAGGCACTGTTTTTGTTGTCAATTTTTTTTTCCATAATAGTTTCTTTTGCTTATTTGTTACTTTGATATTCTTCTGTTGAGGGCGGGGAATGAGGGGGGGGGACTCAGCAACTGAACAATGCCGATATTATGTAACCCATTCGTCCTCATCTTCTTGTTTCAGGACTATTTCAAATACTTCCCAGCCGCTGAGGAACCTCACTGCGTTTCAACAACAATCAGCGAATCTGACCGGCATGTCGCAGCAATATCTCTAATCAGCTGAGAGAAGAGATCCTCTCCATCACAGAAGGTGAAGATGTGTTGATAGGGGAAGGTACTTGATCTCCCCATCTCAGAGGTAAGCTGATTGCAGTCACCATTCCCTCTCATCATTATGATCAAGTGCAATTGGATTTGAAGGCTTTTTTGATGGTGAGGGGGGTGGGGGAGAATAGTGTCTCAGGAAGTACCCATCATCAATTAGCACGTAGTGTACATGGACTTCCAAAATTTATGCCTCTAAGAATCTGACGGGTACCTCTTGTCCTAAAACCCAAAAGAGGAATAAACATGATTTATTTAGACATTCATCCTGTTTCTCACATATTGTAGCGTATGTGCAATATTCATCAGCTGCATTCCCATATCCAAATACCTTGAAAATTAAATTAAAGATCAATTCAAAATCTGTTGATCAAACTACTTCAAAACTGTTATTTTTATTTCGTTGTTCTGTGACTTTTCACCATGTTCCTATATCAAACCGTTTACCTCATACCAAGACTCAGGGATAGCTTGAGAATTTGAGAAATTCAGCCAAAGTAACATCAACTCCTAAATCGGTCAAATTTTTACATTATTGCAAATCCCCCCCCCCCCCTTATTTCCCTCAAACAGATGAAATTATAAAATAATGAAAATCAAAAACAAAAAAGCAATATTTCCCTTTCTCTAAGCGTGAATATCCCAGCAGGCTTTCTCATTACCACATTTTCTTTTCCTCAGGTATATGTGGCTAGATGAAGGGGTCATACAAAAGCAGAAAAATTTAAACGACACGTTGAAGAACCTGCGGACATGGACCTCGGAGATTACATTCTTTCTATCCTGAGCCTGTTTGAGTGCACATCGACATGATCTAATGGGCTATCATAAGAAACTACTGGACTGTGAGTCTATAGTACAATCATGGCATTTGGTTTGCTTGAGGATAGGCCCATGGTATCCTTACCTGTATAAAGAGTAAGCCAATTGGGATCCTGTACTGTTCACTTAAAATCTTTGTCATCATCATTGCTATCGTTCCCACATGACAATGAGTAGTGTCTGTACTCTTCGTGGCAACAAGTTTTCCCAATACAAAATGTACTAATACTTGGTTGTCCAGAAACGTTTTCAGAAAATACTATTACGATGCACGGCTTCCTAAACAACTTAGAGTGCCAAGCCTGATGAATAGCAGTCCTTTTCCCTGTTATAACGTTACGCATTGTACAAAAACATTAACGTAGGCAGCTATGTTACCCTGACAACTGTTGCAGGTTCTTGTCTCGCTCATTCTCGCCTCTCTTCTCGATTGTGCAACAAGGTTCTATACGAATATTTTTGATATTACTTTGTGATGCCACATGTTCCCATAACAGGAAAAAAAATAATGATTGCATGTCTCCAAACATAGACCAACAAGTTCGAACCTAACAATGTAAAACAATGACCGCATACTTGTCAGTAGTGTACTACTCTGACAACTTCTGGACACCCTAAAGGGCTTCCTTCATAATTTCTGACCTTATATACCTTGATAGTGTTACTCTCGTTGTGGTGGTTTCAAACACAATGAAACACACTAAATAATATACCGCAAGACGCAAAAAAAAACCTAGAAAATCCGATAAATTGGAAGATGCGAAAGCAAAGGAGTTTTGTGAATAATAGATATTAGGTACAGATGCCTTTCTATTCTAACTGCCTCTCTAAATCTAACATACAAACAG
This sequence comes from Sclerodactyla briareus, assembly GCA_026419785.1. Classification (NCBI taxonomy): domain Eukaryota; kingdom Metazoa; phylum Echinodermata; class Holothuroidea; order Dendrochirotida; family Sclerodactylidae; genus Sclerodactyla; species Sclerodactyla briareus. The sequence continues at coordinate 51,085 of JAODTK010000444.1, forward strand.
ACACTTCCTGCCTGTGTCGCATCACTGTCTGTAATAGAAACAATTGGTAACCCAATTTTGTTTTGTGGTGAATTTAATCTGACTGTGGAAGTGGGTGATTGATCTTCAGTCATATTCAAGTATAAGTTACAGTTCGGTTTAGTAAGGATTGTGAACTACATGTTGGCGAGCTATTCTTTTGCTCTCACAAGTGATTTGCTAGTTTAATTAATAACAGTTTCAATTTGGAATGCTCCTGGGAAATCATGGTCACTGTAACCCAATGTAAACAAATCAATGAATCCATGCCGCAATGACCAGTTCAAGAGGGATTTAAAATCATCAATTCGTTGTGTGTGTAATACATGAGCGTGTGCACAATTTATGTTTCACATTTTTTTTTAATTTAGTCACACCATCTCCACCAAACTTAGTGGATTATGATCACCTTTGTAGTCCAATGATAGTAGAGGGGTGGATGGCCGCAAAAGCCAACAAACTAGAGCCACCTCTAGTCTATAGCTTCGAGGATTCCGCTGTAATATCCTGCTAACAAGCGAAGCAAATGCCTCTATCAGGGGTCTTAACACAAGCTGAATACCTTGCAGAAACGACCACTTGCCCACACAATAGCAGTTCAAGAAACCCATTACCGGTGTGAGACTGCATAACCAGTTTGGGAATATTTTGATTGTCATCATTGTAGATGTCACCAGATGTGACTGGACCTTTAAGCTCTAATCCTAGGTTTGTTGGCTTCAGTTATCGACAGGTTGGCCGGTGTATTTCTTCAGTCTTTCCTTTGAGCTTTTTTTATTTTGGCACCATGCTGAGTCAGTAATTGAGAGGATGTCATTACCGTTTATTGCTTCCCTAATGACTTGCTTTTCTGCCCTGTCTAGTATCGTACGTAGAGTCATTAGCCCAACATGAGTGTCGTCATGGACTAGTGTTTTCCATCACGTCCCTTGGGTATTTTCTATTCCAAGGGAAATCAGGATTTTCTCCTTTTTCCTACAATTGCTTCAATGACTTGCTTAGATAAATGGAAGAGATTCACTTGGAGGTTACACAACGGGTGTTCAAGCAGTGCCTCCACATGGTTTTATGGAATTGTTTTGGTATCTAGTCACTCCAATTGTGTCACCTTTGACCTGGTTGCTGTCAACTATAGGGCTGTGCAAAACTACTCCATTAAAGTTGGAGATTCTACTTCTCAACTTTCAAGCTTGTCAGTTTTCACATGTCATCTTGGAGCTTCATTATGTCAAGAACAGCTTTGTCGTCATCCATAGATTGAGAAATCACACATTGGCTTGTTTTTCTACTGGAGAATGGAATGTTCTCATAAGCTACATCAGAATGTTCGAACTGTCTTTCAAGGCTATTTTCAAGAAGGCATAAGAATTTTGTAAGAATTATTTCTTTGTGATTTGTGAATGCAGTGTTGAATTCGGGAATAACAATTGCTGTGGTTGAAATTCAGGGCGTTTGAAATTTGTCATGTTTTTTTCAACCATATGTCTGCAAACCTGAATGGAATGATCCCTTAATAAATATATTAAACAATATTATTATGTTTGTATACATGCTTTTTGGAGATGTTGAAGTAAATATCACAATATTGCATGATCATGTGTTGATTAAATAATATTGATTTCATGTGAAAGATGCAATTATCTCATTAGATGCTGATAAGATATACAAGTGTTTTCAAATATCGCTTCATTTTAATTACAATGAGTAATAATTATTCTGAGATCAGGATGACCATGAATGGACCAGTGATACCATTCTGTCCATTCAAAACTCTGTTTCCATGGCATTTGCATGAGTTTCCACACAGTATACTGTTTTTAGGGAAGTGTTACTGTTCTCTGTATTCATTTCTGTAGTGAATTCTGAAATTGATTGATTGAATGTTTGTTTGGTGATTGATAAAGTCATTTTAGGGACTGTTCTCTTCCACCAAAAAAGGAACTGCCAAGCATAATTTTTGTTTACAATTTTCAAGAGAAAAACTTTGTTCAAGCGCTTTTTTACTGTATTCTAAATAATTTCTTTTGGCATGATGTTTTCCATTATTTGATTGATAGATTGACTGAATGTGATTAAAGAGGTGAATATCAGAGTGTTTTGTCAACAAGAAATTTAAACTTGTCAAGATGGCAATTTCATACTTGGTTGCCCACTTCAAGGAGATGTCTCCTGTTTCAACAAACTAACGTTGACCAGAATTTGTGTGATTTCTCGATTAAATGGTTAGTAATGGTGAGCGGGTTGGAATTGAGAGTTAATTCCCTTCCTTTATTTTCCCTGAACTTTGACCTTCTAAACAGGACATGGAGAGAGATTTGCCCCACAAGAGCCAAGCCTCCAAGGAGCTAGCCCAGCTTGCCAAAGATGTGGCTCCCAAGTCACCACCAGAGGAGGAGCGGCTATGATTGACTCTCTCAAGGAGGTGAAGGAACCCCTGGCTGAGGCCCGCAGCGAGCTACCAGAGAGGACGGCCAACGTGGGCAAGGTCCTCCTGGCAGTGGAACCGCCTGTAGAGGAAGACCAAGAGATCGAAGAGGTCCTGTCACGGGAGGAAGAGATGCTGGAGACGATGCGGGGGACTTGGGCAAGTTCAACGAGGGAACGCGACAAAAACGTGATACACACAAGGTAAGGGAGCCCTGCCTGTGATGAGTCTAATTAGGGATTCCTGGCAAGTCCAATTAGGTACAGTGACAGGGAGCACATGAGACTTGACTTTGTGACAATTATACGTGATGTCTTTAGCAGTCTACAGGAGCAGTGACAGAAACATGATGCACACACGGTAGTAGCATATTTTGAGATTGCCTTTTGACAAGTATAGTGAAGGACTCCCAGGAAAGTCCATAAAGAAATAGCAAACAAAATCATAATGCACACTAGGTAAGGCAGCACAGTTGAGATTTGACTTTGTGACAAGTCTAGTGAGAGACTCGAGCAAGTCCATGAAGAAATAGCAAACAAAATTGTGATGCACACTAGGTGTGGTAGCATAGTTGAGATTCAACTTTGTGACAAGTCTAGTGAGGGACTCTAGAAGGTTCATGAAGAAATAGCAAACAAAACCTAGGTAAGGTAGCACAGTGGGGATTTTGTCCCATAAGGGAATGCCCTCACAGTTAAACAGTGTGACTAAGAATTTAAGGTGAGCATCTGATTCCTCTGGGGAAGGGATTCCATAGAGCAGATGTGTGTGTGTATATGAGTGGACAAAACATAAATTTGTGAGGAAGGTTGACATTCAGAAGGAAATGAACTGTATGTGAAAGGCCGTGAATATCTAGCAACTAATGAATGAGGACGTTAAGATGCTTTATTTGGAAGCTATTCCAAAGAATTATGCCGCACATGATGCCACACTGTTGCCGCATCTGTAAACATGTTAATTTTACCTAGTCAAGGGCTTGTTCCATTTCTTTGGATTTTTTTTCCTGTTATACAACTTGATTCTATCTCAGTAAACAAATTGCCAGATCATCAGCAAGGTGCATGGTCGTGATTGCATGAAAGGGCCATTATGGTCTTGCCGCATATGCACATGCCATCTATGGATATACCAGCCTCGTAGACTTGGGTAAACCTCAACAATGATGAGGCTGTTCTACATGTGTGAAGGGTGAATTGACAACATCAACAGAAGGGAAAAAATGCCTAGCGAGGGCAGTGGGGTAGATGTTTATTATACTCAGTTCAACCCCGCAGAGGCTAAATATCACATCTTTGTGGTAAGGGGGGGGGGGGGTCAAACATATTTCAAACTGAATTTACCCAACATTCATAAAAACCTTATTCGGCTCTCCGATAAATATGCCTAATCAATATGTGAGGAATTGTTCTATTTCGAGGTATCATACAATATTGTATTCCTTGATACATACTGCTTTGGATTGTCAGTTGGACGGCGCACGGAAAAATAGTAGGCACATCCCTATTGTAGTAGTCCAAATAGGATGTCCAACTAGTCATGCCATGCTGGTCTCTTCCAGTATAGAGATGATGGATAGAGATTCATAAAAAAGTCTTAGAGTAAGGATTTACTCCTATGTCTGGATGTTGATCTAAACAGGTTTAAGTTGCCATCCCAACGCTGATCACTCCCAACCGTGTTCTTGGTGTGCTTAGCCATGGATTGGTTGCGATTGGTACTCAGGTTCCATGTATCCCCTTTGCCTCTGGGAAATGGCATGACTTCCACGACGTGTAACAAACACCATTGAAGAGAGAACCAATGTGTGGCTGCATTGGTAGTGTCCCCCTAAGACCAACTATGCTTGGCAGTAGTGAGAGGTTGACAGGGTGTACTACCTTCTATAGTATGCAGTATAACAGATCTCTTTCCTTTTTTTTCTCGTCCAATCAGATGTTGATGACACATCTGAAGGAGGTCCGTGGCCGTTGCAAGAGAGGGATCAGCTTTCGAATACGTGTCAGCTTGAAAAAGTACTTACATCCACACTGTCATCCATATAAACCAATTCAAAGAAGCTTGATGAAGACTACAGGTTTGCGTCATTTCTCCAGTGATAACATTTCTAAAGAATTTCAAACCCAATGGGTCATGTGAATGTGGCTTGACTCTTGGTATACTGTCTATGCTCTACCGATAATCAGGCATTCGGACACAAATCGTCCGATATCGAGCACAACCAGCCTAACAACGGATCGGCAGAGCAATCTACTGAGTTTACTGATGTTTTGCTACCAATCTCCACACACACACAGGCAACCTAACTCTTGAACCGAGGTGCAAGCTTGCACAGTTGCAATCCTGCCTCTACACAATTACAGTCGACCCTAACAACCCCCCCGCAGTTGTCAAACTCTTGCTATGAACTATTTCAATGACAATCACATACATTTTCTGAAAAAAAAAAATCAGGCCTGACTCAATACTTTCCAAAAAACCAAACTCACAACTTACATTGTCATCAAGTCTAGCACATGTAAGTCTTCGGGCGCGAATAATGCATTAAATGAAAGTGGTAAACAACATCGCTGATTTCTGGAGCACGCGAAGGTAATTAATTCATGCAGCACTGACTAGGCTGTACTTGAGTGTGGAGGCAGTGCCAACATCACAATATTTTTGGAGCACTCAATGAAATGCCGCCCATGCAGCCCATTTGACAACAAGTTAAAGCTATTACGTGAATAACATTAGCTTTAGCGCATAAACGCTAGTAAAACACATACTAGTGATCAAATTGCTCCCGATTATCATTTTCTTATGAAAACATTCAGCTGATTTTGATGATCAAATATTTTACTCAATCATTTGTTTAGGATGGCTTATATCTGAAGGGTGTTGATGCAACACTTCTCTTGTAGAGGTTCTCAAAAGTATACCATACATCAATACACTAACCCATGAAACAAATCAACTGGTTATATATGTTCGTAATAGTTTCTGCCATCCATCATCGGATGGGATCGAACATCGGCCGAAGTTGGAAAGAAACATCGGTCCATCGATTGGCATAAAAATCATTTCGGTAGAGCCCTAGTACTTTCTATTTAATGAACATTATGACGCCAACCCCCAAACCAAATTTTATTTGATGAGACCCAGTCAGCTATGCAAAACTGAGACTTCATGGGGGGAACCATGGGATCACCTTAAATAGCCTGTTTGTGGTTGGAGTGCGCAACTGCGCATGCTCACCACGACCAGTCGAGGAAATCGATGAGATTTTCCCCCCCATAACTTTCGTTACTGGCCGTTTATTTCAAACTGTCACCACTATTCGAAAATGCAACCAATTCATCCCATGTTTTCCTGAATATGGGGAACATCTGTTAATTTTGTGTTGACAAGGATTTGTATTTTCGGCAGGGGACTTTTGAAAGATTGTTCTGCACACTGTACGTTCACGTCGAACTGCCAATGTTCCCTCATGACCTTTGACACAATATCTTCATCATTCTTCAAACTGTAGAACTCCTGAACTAGGCCATACAAGTCAATGTAAAAACATATAAACTATAGATTGGATCTGAATAAAATCTTTGAAGTTGTTTACAAAATATGAGTAGATTAAAAGTGCCGTTACCTATCTCGTCCTTTGGTTATTAATGACAAAAATGGCAGCATTACCATGTATGGGTGGCCATCGGCATTGTCTCTACTCTTTTCCTTGATGTACAATAACTTCACACAAATTCCTTGAAAGCAATTGAAATGACTGACCGTGCAACATGCTGGAGCTCCAATAGTCTGAGGGTGGGATTTCATTGTATCTTGTCACCGGTGCTGGTTTGAAAGACCATCAAGTTTCATGACCCATTGCACTATGAATATTCAGCTATGTCCTTGTGATGTAGGTATCAGAACCTTTTGAGGCCATGCCACCTTCGGTATTGAATTTACTGGAGTCATTTGACATATAAATGAATAACATTCAACATATTCAATAAGAAATTATTTACAGTCAATTCCTTTCATTTAACAGTTGATAGTTTTTTGATAAAATGATAATGGCATGTTTTATAAACTGGTTTTGGTTTAGAATTTCTGTTGTGGGTGACAATATGAGGAGCAAATACTGTCTGTTGGGAAAGTTACTTTGGTTCATGAGTTTTGTCCTTTGGTTGCCAATGTAAAAACATTGCCTCTCGTGTTTCTTGTGTAAGTGATGTCCATGTCTGCAGGAATTAAAATCTTCCCTTCAGTCCTCTGGTTTTTATAGCAGTGAGGATACCGTAATGTTGATCATGTCACACATCCACCAGATTGCTTAAGTGACACCATAGTGTATATCCCATCCATTTATAAATGTGGGGCTCTTAGGAGGCCTGCACAGGTAATGTGAAATGTTTGGGAGTAAGTAATGCTAATCTATCTCACTTAATAACTTAGCCTGGAAAAACGCTAATAGGACATTTTTTTAGGCGAATTAATCTGAGATCTAAATTTCTCTTGACGAAAACTCTAGACACCTAGCATGGCAACAGAGAAAGGGCGATGGATGGGTGGCCAACCCGGATTTGTGTAATGCCAGAAGATCACCGTGGCATTGGGGTGGGGTGCAGAGTCATGGGGGTAAATATTCACAGATTCCCCCAAAACCGGGTTTCTCTTTTGGTTGAGTATCATGACTTGGGGATGTCAGTTCAGTCTCTCAAAGAGGGAAAACCCCTGAGAAAAAACTGACTGAGAGCAAAATCCTGTCAATGCGATGCAGGGTGAGTTTTGTTGAAGGGTAGTAGCCAATGTTACAAAAATTGGAGAGAATAGCAGCTTGAAACCGAAGCATCAATCGAAATTACCCTTCACCCAAATTAGAAAAACAATGTTGAATTTACAAGTTTTGAGCATGAGGTTCATAGCACTACTGCATAATATCATCGGTTTGGCCTACTACAAGCTTATACTTCCCAAATTGTCTTTTTTGATGCAGAAATGTGAGACTGAGAGCGAAGTTTGGGATCAAGCTATGTCTGGGAAAGGCTCTTGCTGTCGGAATTCCAGTCTCAGGAGACAGGACCTGGAGGAGTGTATTGCTTGACCCTGGTCCAGACCTCTCAAAAACTCTGACGCTGACCCTGAACTCATGCCAAATACCAACATTCTGGACAGGAGCTTATGAGAGTCTCCCACCGTCTGCGAGAGAGCAAGTAGAAGAGGGATAGCTAAAACTAAAGAAACTAAAGAAAATGTACAGGTGAGTACTAGACCATTGAGAGAGCTTCAAGTAGAAGAGATGAATAGCTAAACCAGGAAAATGTACAGGGAGTACTAGTGCAATGAGAGGCGCTCAAGTAGAGAGAGAACGGGGAAGGGAGAATTAGCTCAAACCAAAGAAGAAAAGTACAGGTGAGTACTAGTATCATGAGAGAGCTCAAGTAGAAGAAGCATGGAATGAGAATTCTAAAACTTAAAGGAAAATGTACGGTGAGAGTACTGTACATTGATTCAGCATTTTAAGTTCAAAGTTTGAGTATTTTTCCACCTCATTATACAAGTATGTGCAATTCTTAAAGAATGTTACATAGTTGAATATACTGCCAATAACCCATGTGGGGAATAGCTTTTTCCCTTAGGTTTGATTATCACCATATTAATTTATCGATGGAGCGGACCAATTTTTCGTACACTTGTTATCGTTTCCCAAGACGATTGAAAAAATCAGTATAGTGTGACCGCCCTTCATTCCTAGTACCAGACCTGGGTTAAAGGGATTCTCAGCTGATTATAAGAGTGGGGAGTGGAAAAAGAAAAAAATATGGAGAACTCCTGAAAAGTCTCTCTACTACTCAGGTTAGATGAATATGGCCAAAAAACCAGAAAATTAGTGACCTGTGGGTGCTGATAGTGTGAGTGGTTATGACTAAGCACTAAGGCCTAGGTGTTTTTTATAATATCATATATTTATTTCGCACCTTTCCACTGAAGTGCACAAAGGGATTCACAGTGTTGTGTGCTGCCCGGGAAAGTGTAGCACATCGAATTAGAAATAGAATTAAACAAAGAATGGACGGACATTACAGAATTGTTGGGTTGAATTCAATCTAGAATAGTAAAGCACAGTGTGGAAAATATTACCTCCTGAATGTATCGAACTTCTTGAAATGGCTATGTCAAATTTGTCGGAATTTATTGATCTTAGGTTATTTTTTTGTGTTGATGTCAGGAAGAATGAGTTGCAGGGCAGCTAAGCACGTATCAGTTCAGGGTTGCCCACTAACTTTTCTTCGCCCTCCCCTCTTCTCTATCAGAACTTTGCTTGTCCCTTCCCGTGTGTTTACAATCACTAAAAGTATTCTTGAAACTAAAAAAAACGTTTTTGATTGTTTGCTGATTTTGATTTTTCAGGATAACAGGGAGCAGATGCAGTCCCTGTGGCAGGAAGTTAAGAGTACCAGCTTGAGAGGTCCATTGGAGAGGGCTCCTCACGAAAATGACCACAAACCTGGCCATCAGACAGGTCAACCCAAGAACCTGGATGGGTAGGGGTTAAAGAACACCGCTCTAGAGGTCAAGTCTAGCTATCTATAATTAATAATATCAATATATACATGTTGACTTATGTATCGCCTTATAAACACAATCTTCAAAAGCGCTTAACAGTAGCGTAGATTAACTTGAACAATTTGCAAACAGATGTGTCTTCAGGGCACGTTTTGAGAGAGTCAGTGATGTGTTCACTTCGAATGGCTCATCGGAAGTTCAGTCCAATGACGGGCGCAGAGGCAGAGAATGAACACCAGCAATTTATGGCTCTGTTCGTAGATGATTGTGGCGATGATTTGAACATAACATGGTAAAAGACAGCGGAGGGAACGAGAAGGCTGCTACTGTGATTTCAGTCTGCAATATAGATGGGAGCCATGTCATGTGAAGAGCTTTATAGGTTAGGGAGAGAAATTTCCTGTAGATTATTTGAGCCTGAATAGGCTAGTGGGTTGGAGGTTTGCTGGGAGCATCAGCTTTCATGAGTATGTTTTGCTACAGTGGGGACACCATCCTTCTATAGCTGCAGAGTTCGTCCGTTGGAGCTTTTGGATTTCTGTGGCAGGAAGACCATTCAGCAGACTGTTTACAATAGTCCAGACGTGATACACAAAGGCAGGACCAAAGCTCAGTTACACGGTGTCCAAGGTATTGTGAAGACAGCTGATTCAGTGTAGAGCATGGGAGGCGGCTTATGGACAATCTTCTGAACATGTCATCATGTCCAAGGTCCCATCAAAGACGACACTAGATTGGCAGCAGTGCATGACACTATCATTGCATAGAGAATTGTGGGGTGGGAGGTTTAGACGGTTTATTGAACCGTGAGGGATTGAATGAGACCATTCCAGACCACAGAAAGAAACGATCTCAAATTTTAGGGAAAATGTTGAGTGAGGAGTTATGATGGTGGCATTGACTCCAACATTTAGGACACATATGGCTGTGTCTTATGTATGTATCAAATATTGAGCTATGAAGCCAACTGGCAGTCTCCAACACATGAACATACCATGCATCCCTGTGATAAGACCACTGATTTTTGTTTTCAACAATTCTGTGTAATACTCCCAATCACCACTCACCATGCAGAAAAGAAATGTTTCGCACCACAAATGGACAAAGGAAAGTAACACTTCTCACCTGATTAACAGTTTACATGTGAGGGAATGGTTATTTATTACTTGCAGGAGTGGTTGAACGAAATGATGAAGTTACTTCATACATTACTCACAGTAGTTGTTATAAATGATAAGGTGGAAATACTTATATATACTCACAGAAGTGTTATGAATGACTTAGTGAGGATGATACTAATATAGTCACTGGAGTGTATGAATGATAATGATTGAAATTACCTACACCATGACATTACTCCCAGCATTTTAGAATGGTAATGATGAGAATACTGAACAATACTCACAGAAGTGTTATGATGGCTTTGCCGCAAATGATTTATAAACAGGTTAGACATGAGCATGTTCACATCTGCCGTTTTGTTTTTTATATCCAAGAAATGTATCCCTATGGTATGGAAAGCTAGTGAGAATGTTATATTTCGATGTCTCCCTCTCCGTCTCCCATGATGCATTGCGAAAAAGTTAGAGAAGGTGACCTGCATCGTGAACTGACCTGATATCGGATGCAGGCCAGTCTAAAGACATACCAAGGAGTTCCTTGAAGGAAGACCCTGGGGGCAATCAATGGGAGGTTCATGAAAATCTCCAAGGGTTTGAGCATCGTGGAGGAATGGAGAGAGCTGGAGCCGAAAAGTAAAGAGTGGGGGGTGGACTATGAAGATTCCAAGGATACATTTTCTCAAGTCGTAGAATAGACCAGCAGCCTGAAAGAATTAGAGGGATCTCCTGAAGTCCCTGATAATCCCGACAGCACCACATGATTCTTCAAGGGGTTACGGTCATAACTCCTGGGATAGGTAAGACCTGTTCCTACGATTGGACTTTGAATATCAAAAAACTCTTTCAGGCCACAACCGTCAGGGCACTTTTCGTTTTGAGGAACATTTATTCAACTGGAATAGTAATAATACGATGATTGGTTTTTGGTTTTTGTTGTTTTTTGGGGTGCCTGTGGGGCGGTTTTTTTTTGGTGTTTTTTTTGGGGGGGGTTTTTTTTTGGGGCGGGGGGTTGGGGGGTGGGGTCGGCTGGTTTGTGCCGTTTTTTTTTTTTGGGGATGTGGGGGTGGGGGGTGGGGCCGGTTTGTTTTTTTTTGGGGGGGGTTTTTTTTTTGGGTTTTTTTGTTTTTTTTGGGGGGGATTTTTTTTTTTGTTGTTGGGGTGGGGGGGGTTTTTGTTTTTTTTTTTTTTGGGGTTTTTTTTGGGGCCTGGTTTTTTGCGTTGGGGTGGCTGGTTGTTTTTTTTTTTGTGTGTGGTGTTTTTTTTGTTGGGGGTTGTGGTGTTTTTGTCTGCCGTGGGTGTTTTTCTTTTGTTTTGGTGTTTTTTTTTTGTTTTTTTTTTTTGGCCCACCCCCCCAGGGTTGGTGGGCGTGGGTGTTTGGGTGTTTTTTTTTTTTTTGTTTTTTTTGTGTGTGGTGGTGTTTTTTTTGTTTTTTTTTTTTTTTTTTTTTTTTTTTTTTTTGACCGTTTTTTTTTTTTTTTCTTTGTGTTGGTTTTTTTTTTCATTTTTTTTTTTTTTTTTTTTTGTTGGATGGTTGTTTTTTTTGTTTTTTTTTTGGTGCTTTTTTTTTTTTTTTGCTTGGTTCATGAGATGTTTCAATTTATGTTTGAGTTTTTTTTAAATCATTAGACTTTACTGGGAACAACAGCTGCGTCTTTTAGTTATCATGTCTCCATTCTGAGGAATAGTGGCCCATTGGCCCTAGCTTCTCACTTGGTTAGATCACTCACTCAAATGGCTAATAGTTTTGTGTCATGATTACTTCTGGAACGTGGTTTATCTATATCGGGGTATATCTTGGGATAGCATAAAGGTAATACGTTAGGTCTGTCAGTATTCATTGATGTAAATCATTTAGAGGGGGCGGTGAGTCACCATGAACCTCTGTTCAGTAGCAGGTTTTTTTCCTAGATTCCGAGCTGGTTCCTGCTAGAGCAACACACATATTGCGGAGGGGCAGTAATCTGCGAAGATACATAATTCATCAAGTCCAGTGATGTCTTCAGAGTTTTAAAAAAAACATGATGACTTAAAATAACGAATTAAAATGGAGAAATCATTCAAATACTGATAAAATTTATTCCATATTTTCAATCTTAGGTCGAATAATTAAACAGCTCAAGATAATATTTTTTTTACCTTTTGTTCCCTAGGTGAAAGCATTTTCTGTAATTCCAAAAGAAGATTACAATTACGTTGACATTAGTACTTAGCAGGAAAATCATACCATAGGTGATATTCGAATGAGTGTGAGTCTATCAGTAGTGACTATAGTCTCTCCCTCTCCTGAAGGAATCGAGAGCCTCAGATAGGGGTCAATTAATTTCAATCTTATCGGTTTTTTTTTTGGCTGTACTGTAGACATTCGTTCATGATAGCCTTTATCGGATATGTCAAGAGTATGTCTGTAAATGCCATACCAAATAGGATAATTTTTTTACAAATCCCATTAGATAAATGTTAAAAGATATGTTTAGGTAGAGCCACAATACCAATTTGTTATAGATCTTTTTTAAATCACGTTAGGTATATGTTCAATGAAAATTTCTCATGAAGGAAACCACCTACCCGATCGTGATATATATTTTCAATTCTATTCATATATGTGGTTTTTTAACACAGAGAGTCAATCTGGTTGAATGACTTTCCTAACCCCATGGTTATGACCTCCTAAATCTGTTATGTATGTTTTTAACACAGAGAAATTAATGTGAGGGAGAACGTCACCTATCCAGTGATAGTAGATCTCTTGAAATCTCATTAGCTATCTGTTCACAAAGAAGGTACGTCAGTGATGCGCAAACCTACCGAATGGTAGTAGATCTCCTGAATCTTATTAGGATGTATTAACACAGAGAAAATATGGTGAGAGAATGTCACCTATTAAGGGATGGGTAAGGTTCTCTAAATCTCATTGGGAAATCTGTTCACAATGAGAGTATCTCAGGTAGAATGCCACCTACCTGATGAAGGATGGTATATCTCTTAATCCTAATAAACAATGGTTTTAAAACACAGAGATGTTACGTTGAGATGCCAACCTGCCCAATGTTTGTCGACTCTCAAATTTCAATAAATATGTGTTTTATCACGATATTATGTCAGGTTCTGCTACTTTCCCAGTGCTTTGTTAGCTCATTGTCAGGTTAGAAGAATTTGTCAGGTAATGCCACCTACCTACCCTTACCTGATGGTTTTAGTGAATTCTATTAGATGAACAAACGGGAACGATTAACACATAGATTATCTTGGTTTAATACCACCTACCCATTGTCGTAGATCTCCAAAATCCTTCTATGTATCTGTTCAACACAGAGGAAATGTGTAAGGTAGAAGGGTGAATATGTACACAAAGAGAGTAATGTCAGGTAGAATGCACCCACTTATGATGGTATATCTCTTGAATACTATATATATGTGTTTAACACAAGATGTTTATTTTAGGGAGAATGTCACCTGTCCTATGTTAGTAACTTCTCTTGAATTCCTATTATAAATGGTGTGTTAACACAGAGATATTATGTCGTTGGATGCCACTAACTAATGTTGGTACCACTGAACAAGTGAATAGATTAACATTTATGGTAATCTCTCAAATGGTTTTGTTTTGCCCTCCCCAGGAAGTATCAGAACTTGAAACCAGGAGGCTCTCTTGAGATCCTGAACCTTATCACCTCTGACCGAACCAACAAGACAACTGCCTCTGGCCGACCCGGACTGTGACCTTTTACCCCCTACACAAGAAGTGGTCAGACCTCCGTGAGCGACTTTTCCAGCCTCAAGTCCCACATTGAGGAAGGCTCCTCCCAGTGGTGCAGTATAAAACACTGTGATGACGATCTTTAGGAAATGCTTGAGGAGGCAGAGGAAACAACATCGCCAAGAAATGGAGGATGTGATTCCACTGAACCTTACCGAAGAAGGTCTAAGAGACAAGGTAATTTTGTTGCTATACAACATGACATGCTGGAATAATCAGGGTATAATCATGCCGAAGACTGAAATTGGTAACTGCTGGCATTGTGTCTGGTGCTTTGTATAGAAACTGGTGTATGGTTAACAATAGAGTGCTTCATAACTGGAATGTGACAGGGGGTGATTCTAGCTAAACCAGAATGGTAAAACTTCACCAGTTGTAGTCCGCTGTCAGCTCACCCCTGTCCCAGGCAATCCAAACGATAATGCTAGTATACTGAATTGACGCTAGTATATGGAATATGGAGATGAACAAACTGTCATGTACAACCAACTGTAGGCATCAGCTTCCCTACCTATAGCCTAGAAGAAAAAAATGTCCCTCACCCTGCGCTGGAAGGTGTTGCATTCCTTGCGATGATATTGCACACATACTGGCACTTTTCATATCCATGTCGCTTCTACCAAGAACTTGTCTCCATGGCTTGCATACAATTTTGAGTTAGAGTAACACAAATATGTAATTGCTTGGTGTCAGTTGTGCTTGCTGGCACAGGGACATTTTTTTTGCTTCAAATAGTGACATGTGTTTGCATGCCATTGCCTCCTCAGTTACTACAATAGCTCCATGGTTTACGCTCTCAACCTAGAGACCCTTCGTTGGCCCTGCTGAACTTACAACTAGGTGCGAGGGGGGGGTGGGAGCTTGAGAAGCATATTAGAAAATTGAAAGACACATAAAATGTGTTGATAATTTCGTGAAATTGACCTGCGTACCATCTTAAGAGGCAGTGGGTGACCATCATATACCAGAAAGTTAAAAATTGGACAGCCCCTCTTAAAATTGTCACTCTCATCTCGAAGACATCACTTTTTATTGCACTTGTATGATAATCTGGCAGGAGTGTTATTTCTCTCTCTAACTTTTATATACGTTGTTCTTGTAGGTACTGATTCAGGAGCGGGAGGATAAAGAACCAACTCTTCAAGAGGTCTTGGACATTGCCCCCCACCTGTACCCCAGAGGAACCGTAGACCAGGAGATGACAGATCTCCAGGACAGGTTTGATACCCTTGACAAGCAGCTTGTTTCACGGAAGGATGACTGGCGGACATAGAGACCAGGTGGAAGAAAGAAGTACCTTCGGGAGGCGGGAGATTTTGGACCGATGGCTGAAGGCAGAAGAAGACAACATCGACAGGATGAGGAATTCATCACATAGCGACACTGAACGACAAAAGCGAAATCTGCAATGGCTGAAGGCAAGTAATTAGGGTGTAGCCTTTTGATTGAAAGGTATCTTGTGGCAGGTGTATGGCATTTTCATCCTGCTCCTTCCATAAACAGGTTGATATGAGATATTCGGGGCCTGAATTGCCTTTTACAGTAACAATACATGATATACTTACATCATTAGATCTCTTCCTTTCAAGTTCTCTTCTTCAGGTAATTATTCAAAAAATGAAAATAGCGAAAACAGATAGAGCACAGGGATTAACCAACACCTCATGGAGCCACCAGGCCTGGTTGCTTGCCCAGAGTAGGCCAGGTTTTTTGGAGGTAATGAAGTGGCTACTCCGGCTGGTGCATGTGCTCCTATGATTGAGTGTGCAAATGAATATTCATGTTGCAAATTCAAGCAGCTTGGCTCTTGCTACCCATTCAAGTGGAATTTGAATGCCTGATAGGTTCTGTTCGCTAACCTCTCCTGTGGATTGATTGATCAGTTAGCATTATTGATCAATTGTTAAATAACTAATATCAATCGTTATTATTGATCAGTTATTCCACCCAGTGGTCTGACAATAGGGGGGATGTCCATATCATGCCCTGAGGAGGATTGCTTTATCCTGTTTGTTGAATCCAATCACTTTATTATTAACTTTGGATAGGAACTGAAGAAAGTCAGCCCCCAGAGAGAAACTGTCCTTACAGAGCTGGTCACTCAGTCAGTGAATATCGGACAGACCTGCAGTGACCCCGGAGCCCATCATCTCATTGATGAGACTGCCAGCAGACAGAGACGTTATCAACAGTTACTACAGATGCAAAGGTAGGATAAGTAATGGCAGGGCTTGATTTTTACAGTCGTCCGGTCTTCCGAGATGCCCAAACTGCTCTGGAGACTGGTGAATGGTGGGACTAACCTCCACCATTAAGAATCATATATTACTTCATAGGAAGACATCCAATCTCACTGCTGTCATCTGACCTTTGACCGCATTGTAGAGCATTTTCCTGATGAATCTGTACTCAATTGGTCTCAGGTTGACATAGAAAAGGTTGAAAATTCCGAAGAGACTCATGCGATGGTTATTTCCAGTTTTAACCATACTGCAATAGAGTCTCATCGATCCAAGATATGGATGTTAAAAGTTGCAGACAACTAAATTCTATTTCAGACAACCAAAGATAGCATACAGGTTTTTCGAGGGATCAACCTTCGAATTTTAAAAAAATTGAGGAATGAATGGCATAGGTTACCATGAGTATGTTTTGACTGTCATGTTTTACTAGTAAAATAGGTCATAGTAAGGGCAATTTTGTGGCACCTACAGTAGGTTAAGGGACTCCATGGCTGCTGATAGCAATTATTTACAAAGGTTTTGTTTGAGATCATTTGAGATCAGTAAATTGAAATGGTCAGAAGAGGGTTCTAAGTCAATCTATAAAAATTAATAATAATGATAATAATATCCGCATGCTAATATAGCGATTTCCAACGTCGTGGACATTCTCAAAGCAACTGTACGATATCACCCACCCGATCACAGGAACTGGTACACTCTCTGACAATCCCAGAGAGTAATAGTTGCTGCCATTATTAGGTGCCAGGTTGTTCTACAATTCTTCACAGGTTCCCAATTATCCCCTGGGTAGTGTGAGGCAATGGAGACAAAGTACCTTGCCCAAGGGTACACTGGAAAAGTCAATCGGTCATTGGGATTCAAACTCGCCAACTTTCGAGCACCAGTCCTAAGCTCTACCAACCGAGCTAATTCAATCTCCAGTGGTGGGTATTGTGGTTCAATGAGACTCTGTTTGGAACCATGTCATTTTTTCTGTTGAGATCCGAAGTCAATGGTCACTAAATGATTGGCATGGGAGAAAATCTAATTGACCTACGATTATTATTCCTTTGTTTATTTCAGCCGATGACAATGCCAGCAATAATGATCGCAAACCTGGCTGATTATTATAGGATCACAGCATAACAACAATGAGCTGTGTTAGGTATTACAAAATTGTAGAAAGGTTAAACAATACATGATGTAGAGGTAATATGTGCTGATGGAAGCCACTTTCATTCTCAAAGGTAAATACTAATGGGATTGAATACCTCCTTTACATTGTCCTAAATACTTTTGAGTAAATTATTCACATGGAAATTGTACATAATAACTAGTAATGGGAGAAGCTATAAGGCACTCTTCACTATCATCATATCCTACTGTAGGTGTACAGAAATTGCCTCACAGCTGGAGATTTAGCTTGCTTTCATTTTAGTATGGCTTTGAATCTTGTAGCATTTCAACTTAGTAACATTCAGGATTGGATAGTGTATCTCTTTAGTGAGACTCTCCACTCTTCAGGAATCATTGTTCTGAAACTAATTGGACATGCCCGTTGTGGTGTTGTATGCATAATTCCTTTGTTGCGTCAACTTGCGATTGAAACATTTCAGCATAGATAAATGTGTTGCTTTCCTAACCAAATCACACCACTTCAGGATGTTTACCTATTATAAATATCTGATGTTCTTCATACTGATTTTTGCAGGACTTCCTTCAGCAGTGTGTGGAGGAACTAGGCCAGTCACTGAGGAAGATCGAGGGAGAGTCAAGCAAGCCTCGGCCAGAGCTACATGCCGTCGGACATCACTGGAGACAGAGATGTCTGTGAACAGAAGTTACAGGGTGTCCAGGTGAGCAGTAATGTTCTTCGTAATCATATGGCTTGTCGCTCTCTTCTCCCTACAGTAGATGCGTTTAACTTTACCTGGCTTCTGGGGACAGTAGAGCCTAGAGGTGTAATGTGAGTTGGAGAGCAGTACTTCATGTCTTTCCTCGCGTGTTAATTAAAGCCCCAATGCCCATAGATAAAAATTATTTGAGTTCAGCATGAGTGGTAAAAGTCAAGGTGAGGGTTGTGACATAACAGAAAATTGTGGGTGTTTGCTGTTATGAGGTGCTGGCCAGGGTGAGCAACATTAAGCTCTACATTATTTCACCGAACTGGTATCCTGATTCTGTAGACTGTTTTCAGATTTGGATCTACCAGAGTAAAGGTGCAACCAATTAATTGGATATCATGTTCATTTGATTTGTTTCAAAGTTTTACGATGTGGTGATTGGTTTGGCATATTGGTACAGGGTAGTGGGTATTTGAACTGATAAGATTTCCAGCCAAAAATATGCTAATTCAGTAGACTACTTTGCATAATTAATCAAATAATTAAAAATTGATCTCTTTCCTGACCTCTGAGATGAGGTCGGGTCAACCCCCACTACCCCACTACCCCCACTACTCATTTTTGGCCAAACTATTTTCTATTGTTCAGTTTCCGCTCTCTCATATCACAGAACGTTTCCCATGAAGAAACACTCAGACTGACCTGGTGCTTCTGAGGATATGATGGGATACCTGCTTCCATTCCTGCCAGCTGATGTACAGAAGACCCTGGATTCCCATGGCAGCACCTGAAAACTGACCTTGAACTCCTGTCCAGAAGCCTCCAGGCCACAGAGAATGACCTTCGCCAGAGGGTTTGCGGAATGGGAGGACTTTGACGGTCGATCCGATCCTTCCGACAGTGGATGGATCGAATGGACAGCGAACTTACCAAAGCTGCAGAACTCCGACCCCCCTATTTGCCGGGAAAAATTGTACCCATATAAACAGGCCATGGTATGGGTCAGCGTATTCGTTATGGTGTACCAATGTTTTCACCACTTTTGAAATAAAGGAAAAACAATCTGTGTAGAAAATATCTGAAATCATATAGCATTTTCTGAAGCATTTAACATGAAAGCCCATCTAGGAGACGAACAACTCTGATAGAAAACCACAGGGGTAGTGGGTACATGAACTGATATGATTTCCAGCCAAAAATATTCTATTATGTATACTATTGGCATTCTATTAAAATAACTATTCAATTGCTCTCTCCTGACCTCTGAGATGAGGTCGATTGAAACAAACGAATACCTCAACCACTTATCATGAAACGGGTGGGACTAGCAGTTCAAGAACTGGGTTGTTACTAAAGAATCTGAAGAGCACCCAAATATCCTCAGTCTAGGATAATTTGCCATGAGTGGTAATGATTGTTGACTCTTCCATTCGGTATGATTCAGACCTCCCCCAGAGCTACCTCTCAGAGAAACCATGTCAATGTGTTCTTCGCTGAAAACTAATTGATGTTTTTAATATCATGTGATCACTATCAAACCTGTGCTGCTGTAGATTTAGCCTTGTCCTTCATAACACATCTAGTCAAATACAATATGTTCATGATAAAAATTGACTGTTTAAAGTCACTTACTTCTTTAAGCCACAGGGATCTGTTTTGGGACCCAATCGGAATATGTACACAAACAGTTTCCTAACATGTTTTTAGCATGTTTTCACAATCCTCAAGTGATTATTCAATGAAGGTGTTTTTTTCAACAGAAATTTTGCTGTTTTCGATTATGCAAAGTGGAATCCACAGCCTTTGAATTCTTTGCGATCATTATTCAAACTCATCTGCTGTTAATTTGGCCCAATCCTATTCAACACCTCGTTCATTGTTTAAATCTGCTATAAATAGACTGTCCAAGGTTACTGTACTTATTTGTGCCATGTTGATCTGTTCTGGGACCACCAAGAAATTTAGGAATTCCTAGTTCCCATGTTATCTCTGCGATTCCGTTAACTATTTGATTGTTCTCAGTTAGAATTTTGCTGTTTTTAACTTTGGAATATTCCCCATTGTGAGACAGCCTCCCAATCTTTCCCATCCACCTAAAGACAGCAGAGATAAGTTTAGAGCAGCTGCTCAGCCTCAAGTTCTCACAACTCATCTTTCTTGCATTTGACATATTGCATATTTTTGTATACTGAGAAGGAAATCTAGATTTGTTTCATCCAGTCAGTCTCACCTCCCTTGCATCTATAATGCAGCCAATTTACTTTTGTTAGTGTATAGACTGTACTCCTAATAATCTGTTAATTTTTTTTTTTTTATCTCCACAGGCCTTATTAGAAGAGATTCTTGGAGTCTATGGCACTCTGGATCACCTGGAACGAACCTCCAAAGAACTTGCCTCTGGAAACAACCCTGGAGTTGATGAACAACTGAGATCAGAGATGTCCGAGTTGATGATACAGTATGAAAACATTAGTGAACAGAAGCAAGGTATCGGTACTGTAATATGTTTCTGCTTTGATCCCAAGTTAGGATAGAGGTATCACTGATGTACGGTGGTGCAGCTGTCTGCATGGACAGTAAGATCAGAATATTTGATGTATGTATTATCGGGGGTAGGTTGTAGTCAAACATGCTGATGTCACTTAGAAGGTAATGGGTCCCCAGGCAGGTACATCATGTATGGACAACTTGGTTATTTCTGAGTTGTAGTGGGTGCGCGCATTAATTACTCAGTGGGAATTGATTTATCTTCTCACAAAGTTCACTATAGTAATGGCTTCAGATATGTATACTTGAACTGCATTGATTTATTGCTCCTATTTGGGAATTAGATTACATTTGTAGTAGGCCGGTCTCTAGTTTGCCTAATTTGTCTAGTGTTGCTCTCTGTGAGTTAGATTGATCTTGCTACAAAAACCTGGCATATTATAACACTAAATCTCCACCAATCATTGTGTTGTAGGAGATCCGTGAGCAGCAGAAGAAATCTATAGCAGATTACGAGGCTTACACTTCCAGTATTGAACAGTTGACTGATCATCTGAAGAGGCTGAACGATGAGCTTGATGTGGTGGAAGGAAGCGATGATGTGCTGGAAATGAGATTGGAGAAGATAAAGGTTTGTATTCATAATTGACCTCTTCAATGTATCTATTAACTGGATGCAAGTCATGCTGTTAGCAGATTCAAGACAGGTGAAATAGGCTTCAGGCAACTTGCAACAAACTCTAAGAAGACCTGCACTTCTGACAAGTGACAATGAACAGTTTACTTATTCTCTGTAGATTTTGTGATTTACAGTCATGGAGGAGTGAATAACCAGATTGCTGTGATCAATTAGAGTGATGTTGTTTAACATGTCAAATATGCAGGTTGTGTACCTTTAGACTGCCTGTAGCTACAATGACCAATCAATGGCCTCTGAAATAGCCTATTAAAATTATTAATATTAATATTATTCCATTCCTTCATCAGGAATTGGCTGAAAGGTTCCTGTTGACAAGAGAAGAATGGGAAGCAGCGGGAGGCAGCTATACAGTAAGCTCTAAAACTCCACCCCTTATCAGAGCAACGCCAATGAGAGACACGGTTAAAGGATCTGACCAAACAATGGAAGGTGCTGTTAGACAGACTTGGATTGAAAAGGAGAGGAGCGACAGAGAAAGCTGAAACTACGAAGATCTAGCCGAAACTATCGAGGAGTTCTTCTGAATGGCTAGAGGAAAACTGAGGGTGAGGGTGGGCCTGGAGGGACCAGACACATAGATGTGTGCAGAAGAAGGCAGCTTCAGAGGAATCACAGGTAAGATGATCAAATGAGTTGTATACATCTGGGAAGGGTAGAGTTATCAAGAGTGATCTGATTGGCTGAAGATATCTGCGGGGGGGGGGGAAGTAGGGCTGGGAGATAGGTGAAGAGCTGCTGATAAGAATAGGAAAGCTGTGGATAAATCACAGGTGAGATGATCAAATGGGTAATATACATCTAGGAAGGATCGTTGAGGAGTTATCTGGTTGGCTGGAGATATCTAAGTGTCAGAGGTGGACCCTGGAGGACAAGCACAGAGATGATGATGAGAAAGAGGCTTCAAATGGGAAATTTCAGGTTGGGCATATTCAAAGGTCATATACATCTGGGTAGGATTGTTTAGGAGTAATCTGGATGGCTGGAGATATTTGAGGGTGAAGAGATTGGCCTGGAAGACAGGCACAGAGATGCTGATGAGAAGTTGGCTTTATAGAAATCTCAGGTGAGATGATCAAATGGGTTGTATACACTGGAAGGGTAGAGTTATCAAGAGTGATCCGATTGGCTGAAGATATCTGAAGGTGGAGAGGAAGGCTGTGAGACAGCAAAAGAAGTTGATGAGAATAGGAAGGTGAGATGATCAAATAAGTTACTATACACTGCGCAACAGTAGAGTTTTTGAGGATTGATTGGCTGAAGATATCTGAGGGTGGAAAGGAAGGCTGGGAGATAGGTGAAGAGCTGCTGATAAGAATAGGAAAGCTGTGGATAAATCACAGGTGAGATGACTGAATGGGTTATATACATCTGGGGAGGATTGTTCAGGAGTTATCTGGTTGGCTGAAGGTTTGGTAAATGATTAGGTCAAATGGGTGAACAGGGTCATTCAAAGCTTTGTGGTTGGTAGTAGTTAGTGATGAGGGACATGATGCACTTGAGGAATTGGATCTTCTCTCTGTATTCAAACAAACACCAATTTTGGAACCATCGTGTAGCATGATGCCATCATTCTTCCAAATTCGAGATTGCACACATTATGCCAATTTTCCCCCACCCCATAAAAAATGGTTGTGTGGGTGTTGGTGGTTGGTTGCAGCAATTCAAGCTTAACAACTATATCCAATGATTATGCAAATTTGAACTACATAGCCGGCAAAATTATCAGGGGATCCAACTCATCAGTAAATTGGGCAAAAGGGGCTGATATACTGCCCAGTGAAAAATATAAACATTCTGCCACCTGTCTGGCGCAGGTCAGTGGAGAGGATGGGCAGAGGCATAAGGATGCATAGAATGTATCTTTAATCAGTCAGTACCAACAAGATCAGTGCAGTTTGACCTGTGGAAATACACTATGTGTGTTTGCTTTGCAGAAATCGGCGTTGTTGCTATGAATGTCACATTTTTGTGAACGATAGGCATATGGGGGGGGGGTGACCCCTCATGGGTTATGTCCCTGAGAAGGATGGGCACAACACAATTACTTTAAATAATCGTACTGGAAAATTTGTTCGAGTAGCTCAATGTTGGTTGCACTCTTTCTGCTTGAAATTCAATGACTACATTGTTGCCATTCGTGGTAATTATGAGCATTATTCAGACATTCAATCTGATTATACATTTCTACAATTTGTTATTAGGCGGGGTGGCGGAGGGGGGAAATACCCCCAGCAGTGCCTCTGCTACGGCTGGCAGACACCCAGCTTTACTATCCACCACTTGTGTGATCACATGCATACCGATTTTGCTTTTTGCCCACCAAGTGTTATGCTTTAATTGTATCTTGCTTAAAACCCAGTTTAACTATACCAAGCTCTGTGCATATGGGGCTGTAGAATTTATTCACCTGTGAAGCACAAAATTGTTTGTAAAGTGAAGCTCCATACACATTGTATGTTGTGACCTAAGATAGCACTCTAGACCTCCAGGATGCACATCAATCCTACAGGCCTGAGATAAATGGGGCAGACCATTTCTTATTGACTTCAAGGGCATGGCAAGTACCTGACAAGGAACCAGAAGTAACTAAGAGGTTTTTAACATCTCTTGTTTTTATCCCCGAGGCAATGACCCTTGTATATATGTGAATTTTCATTTTGCAGGCTAAAAATCCCTGTAGCAGTGGTAGCTCATTTTGATTGATTGCAGCAGAATCAGTCCTAATGACTATAATCCTTAAATACCTCGTGCAAAAACAGGGAGTTAAATTATGAGCATTCTCGTTAACATTTTTACATGTGCTCTTTAGTTCTTGATTCACACTCAGTCGAGGAATAACTGAGTTGATTGTATTCTGACTGGATCTTCTTGAATATGGTTTACTATCTGTATTCTGTTTAACATGTATCTAATTTGAATTTTGATTCAGTGCCGTATGCCACCCATCGGTGCCACTGCAGATTGCAGTGCACTGCAGATTTCTGCATCATTTCTAATCATCTAATCATCTCCTTGGAATCTTCTCTAGATTCCATATAATATTTTAATATAACATTCACAATCCACACCCTTGTTCCTTTGAATGCTATCATTTTAATCATGACTAGGCCTATTTATACTAACTCCCAGCAGATCCAACTTTCCAATTCATCATACAGGTTTGAAGATATTTGAAGTAAGAACCGTTGTAGCTGATCCATTCAACATATCTGATAATTATCCAGAATAGCTAATCTTATCCAACATTTCTCATATTAGCAGTTGGCATCTGCAAATCCTAAATTTTTTATAGGTTGCCCACACAATGTCAACTTTCCAAGTCAACAATACAGGTGTTGAAGATGAAGATATTGAATTATGGAGCCGTGTAGCTGATCCATTCAACATATCTGATAATTATCCAGAATAGCTAATCACATCCAACATTTCTCATATCAGCGATAGTCAACTACAAAGCCTAAATTTCTTCATAAGGTTGAATTCCTTCTGTAGTTTATTGTTTTATACTGATATGTTTCTCTCCTGTTCAACCAATGTTCTTAGGCCTTATTCCAAGATGTCCAGACAAAGCTAACATGTTGGACGACATCCTTGAGAAGTCAAGAAAACTGGGCAAGGACTCTGACAAGCCTACCATCCAGAAACTGGACGATAGATATCAGGACTCAGTGATAGTCTCCAGGGATTTTTCTATTTCTCTGATAGTCTACCCAACTACGCATCTTCATCACTTTTCTTCTATTCAACTGTTGAAGTATTCCTCATCATCGTAATCTCTTGATTCACTTAGTTTGAGACTCAAGCACTTGGTATTTAGAGTGTTATGCCTAGTTTGTACTTGTTTGTTGGACTGTAGGTTATACATTGTACCTACGGTCAATCCTTGCCTGTTACAAAAGGCAACAAAGTGCACAGAACCATATTTGAACTTGGAGGACGGTATAGTCACTGTTGCTTTTTCGGAACAGCTGATAACTTGGACCAAATGTGGAATGGCCCTCAGTTATTGCTAGAATATATTTGGCAAGCTATGAAAAAAATACAAGAATTATTCCTTTAAAATTACCTGTTGGTTATGTCATTACTTGGAGGTTCCCAGGGTCAATATGGGGTATTTTTGGGGTTTATTATGCTTGTATTGAAGAAAAACTAAAATGGTGTCCCTTCTCAAGACACTATTGTAGAAGAGGGTGGGTGATGCAGCACCTGGTGTATGCTATTAGGCTACAACATTTCCATACCTTTCATTGTGATTGCTCCATATTTACTAGTAGGTTCATTGTATGATAATTTGGGCCAGTGATTAGCCCCCCTTTTTTCTCGATATCTGTCAAACCATCCTGGTTTCACTTCGTGACCATCCAGCGGTTGATCATATAGACAAGCTTTGAGAATATCTTGTCCCATTCACAGGCCTGTGGTGAGCGAATCCAACAAGCTACCATAGACCATGAGCTGCTTGACCAGCAGATGCAAGAGCTGGCTGAGGAATTAACAGGCTTAAAAGAGAGGATGGAGACGACAAACCATAGAAGGGAGTAGAGGAACAGCTCACAGACATCAAGTATAAATTATAATAATATAAGTATTTGTACCTTTCATTGCATCTGAACAATGAGTTCAGAAAGAGGACTGAGCGGTGGATTTTCATGAAAACTTGTGGGTTCTAAGCTGGTTGTGGTTGACTCCATAGTCCTGAATTTTTAAAAACATAGATTCAGGGTCAATGGAGGCCATTAAACGTGTCTAATAAGTCGCTGGACCACTGGTGGGCTATGTTGACCTATATATCTGCATAATTTATGACAACCTCTAAGTTTGTTGGATTACCATGAAAAGTAATTGAGTATGGTCGGCGTTGCTTCTTGAAATGATATTTTAGAAAAGGGGTCACGTGAAGTCTATAGTGTGACTAATTTTATTAACATTTCAGCAAACCTTAGTACTCCTTTGGCAGACATGCGTAACAACAAGTCCTAATGATTTGAAGTTAGTCACTGATTAGTGCCATCATAGGTAGCACACTAGGGGCTGGCAAACAGTATCCACCCTGTGGCTTAGTTTTTGTGATCATCTGCTAACTAGTCATTTGCTCTCTTTCAACCACTAAGATCAGAAAAAAAACGTTGGTGAAACGTTCCTGATGGCCAAAACAAAAACAAATACTGGTCAAATTGCCATATCTTGCAGGCAATGTTTTATGCATCCACTCAAGATCATATTGGTTTTGCTAGTTCGTATCCTACTGGTTCAGTATTAGTCTGGTCAAAGTGATCGAACACCACCAAGACTATCTAAGTGGTGAAGACCTTTGAGCCACATATGCATGTGTGTATTTTCTATAAAATTATAGTTAACCGGGGAACAAGAGGTTGCTAGGCTTAGCTGCTGTATTTCTCTGAGTGTCAGTTTTATCTTGCCTCCTCTGTTGTGTACATCATTACCTGCCTATGTTTAACTATCATAAACAAAACAATTGATCTTGCAGAGCTGCCTAGGCATGGATTCCCACCACACGCCTAGAATAAGTCGGCATGGTTGACTGGTCTGTGTTGGTTGTAACAGTTATCTTCATGTTCAAACATCAATGAAACTGCTAATTACTTTAGGTTAGGACATTTTGCATTGGATATATATAAAAGATAAATAAAATAAGATAATTACACATGACGGAGTAATTAAACGCGGTAATACAGATTAGATGATAAATTAAACTACAAACAAGAAAGAAACAACGACACACGTTAAAACGATGAAACTGTAAAACTTAACATGGCAAGGCTGTGAATGTGTCAAAAAGGCTGTTGAACGAAAGGGACAAAGAACACTAGCCATTATAATTATGGTTATATTGCTGATGAACTGCTGGGATGAAGTGAGGAGGGATGCGGTTGTTCTTGCGCGTCGGTAGCCTCATCCTCCTGATCCGAGGAGTAACTGCCTTCTGAAAGGTTCATGCATTGGGTGGTCAGCATCATCCAACATCGCGTCTAACTTCTGTTGGAGTAGACGAGTATAAACTGAAGAGTATGTGGGTTGACTGTGGCCAATTATGGACTAGCATGTCGATTAATGAATCAATAAGTTCTTCCTTTCTTCAACATTCCCGCCCAGAAATCAAATGGTGATCCCATACCCCACGATGGGAGACGTATAAAAACATAGTCAGAATACACATCATCCATTTGAAACTCTTCATGGTACGCAAACAGTGCATTCTAGGAGTTAGTTTCTCAATGTGGCATCAACATGGCGATGCCAAGACAAGCATTATCCAGTTATACACTCAGGTATGTAATTGTTTCACTCGCTCAACATCACAGTCCCTAATCGGACAGGACTCGTGGAGTAGCCCTATACTTTCGGAAATCTATTACCATTCTTGCGTTTTGGCACCGATTTAAAACCAGGAAATATTCTTGAAAAAAGGGCAATGCTCGCAGAAAGAGTAATCAAAGTGTGGTCACAAAGTAGTTTTGAGCAAAGTTTTGTGTGAGTGAAAGATGTTATATATGGTGGCCCCATAGAAGTTGGTGAAGGGGCGAGCCCTCAACCCCCAATTGTTGAGCCCTTTCCTAGGAATTTAAACTAAGCATAAACTATCTCACATATCTAACATGTCAGCTCACTGTGCACATTTTGGAGATACCTGTGGTTGGATGGAAAACATGACTTATGGTTTACTATTCTCGAAGGAGTTGCAGCAGTCCCTAACCAGCGATGTACGAATACCTTCGAGACATCAATGACCAATAGATAAGTCAAGCCAGCAACGACTGAGGAAGGTAGCGACCGGATCCAGAGGGAGATAGACGACTGCAAGAATAACTAGACAGTCTGCAGGGTAGGGTGGACCAGGCTGGAGACCAATGGATCACCAGCTGACAGATAAGACGATGTTGGAGAAGATCAATGTAAGGACCTCTCTGATTGGTGAAGCAGCGGCAGAGCCATCACTCAGAGAAGGAAATGAAGTACCAGGTGATGGAATTATGGAAAAGAAGAGAGGAAAAGACTGCAGTTGAGGTAAGAGCCATGTGTTGACACTGGTTACGTTTCATGGACTCTGCGATCACCACTGCCACCTGACAAGGTCAACTAATTGCATGTCTATGTATTCTAAGTTTATTTTAAAGTGGTAATGCACCACCGACCAACTGTATTTAGCTAGGTTAGGTTGTCCTCCTTGGTGCATTGACATCCTTTGTAATGCATACTTAGGTGCCCATGTGAGGTCCGTATGGACCTTGACCTAGAAGACCTTTTACCTTCCTATATAGGATGGAGTGTGTCTACTATCATTATCCCATCGTTATTTTTCCAAAGGATTACAGACCTCTCAAATAATCGACAGACGAAACGACTGGCGGGACTGGTCCAGGAGCAGGCCAGTGAGATGGATCCAGAGCATGTTACCATGGCAACCAAACATATGTGAGAGAGTTAATAGAGAATGTGAAGAGCTCAAGTAGTGATTTATTGCTAATCTTCATCTAATTATTATTGAAAATGAGTGTACCTCAATGACCCATCTAATCCTCCAATATTTCATTCCACTAGGTAGGTTGTTTATAACAGCCTTCAAAGAGTTCTCGCAGGCATCAGGAACCAAATCCATGATTATGACTTTTGAAAAGGGATGACAAGCCTCTTGCTATTCCTTGTATCTATCCATCAACTGTCCTTGTCTCTCAGAGATGGTGAATGGGCCAAAGCATACAGCAGCCTCTCAGACAACCAATGGCCTCAGTCACAATGCATTGGACTTCATCTATCACTTGTACCACTCACTTTCTGCCTCCAGTGATGCAAGATATTTCCTATGACTGTTGGTGGCCTTCATGTAAACCTTTCGAACTGATGTGTTTTACAAACATTTAGGGAAATATACTAAACATTCTATATAGGGGACAAACCTAGAGAGGAAGCTGCTTTAGTGAGTGACACAACTCACGTGTAAGGTATAGCGAAGTCCTTTGTAGTTTCTGGCTGGATACCTCCCCAGGATGATTAGTTTTTGTCCTGATGTCTAACTGCTATGACTTTAGCATTGCCATGTTCACTAGTTGTTAAAAAGTAGCAAGATCACCTTAACTGCCACAGATGAAAAGAAGACATGTCAAAACAACCACAAACCAAAATTTGGCGATCCTGGCATGTTACCTTGTGAGTTTTTTTTTAATGAATTTCACCCTAACTGATGACGTCAGCAGAGTAACCGAGCAAAGGTCGCCCATTGACTTCCACGCTAAATTGCTGATATTTTCACCATTATAGCAGAAAAATATTAGTTACTATTCATAATGAGATCATAAAGAAATTATTCTTCCTATTTCTTGTGAACAATTTGTAGGTCTTCAATCAGGGTGGTGGTGGGGTTGGGATTTTTTCCCATTGTTAGCTCTTTTGTCAATAGGTTGGTAAAAAATACATGTTTTGGAGTGACTTTGTACTACACTGGGTCCCCGGTTATCGGACGTCACGGGCAACATTGCACCAATAGCAGAAGTCTCCCTTTCCACACTCGAATCGCTGAAATTCCTTCTGAGGTTTGGTCTCCTGAATACACTACCTATTAGACACCGGAATACCAGGAAAGTTTGGTTGCAGGACCATTGTACTTTGAAGGCCAATGAGTCATGTAACATAGTTGCCTCAAACTAGTACAGGTGATGAAAAAGCGGGACATATGAAAACCCCTCATCCTAAATTTGGAGGTTCAGCATGTTGCTAGTTGAGATATTTCAATTACTTTGAGAAATTTGAGGAAATCATGACAGCACAGGTGGATAGGGATGGTCGATGCAAAGGCTGGCTGAAGACCCTACACAGTAATTTATTTTTTTTGTGCAATGATAACAGGAAAACCCGAAAGTTTCACATGGAATAATTGAGGATGTACTTCAATATCTTTGAACCTATTTGTAGGTTTTTATTCGAATCCCATCGATAGTTTGTTTTTTTTCGGGTTGAAAGATTTTCAAACGTACATGTTTAACATTGACTTTGTATTATAGGGGATCCCGGGGGTCCCATTAGAGTCAAAGCAAATTTTGCAATAGATGATTGTGCCTTATCCGTACCTGAATCAGCAAAATTCAGTCTGTGGGTTCGGCTGTCATAGGGGTACTAAATAGAAAGTACTAAAAGTTCAGTCATAAAGTACAATGACCCTTGGCCGGCTAACATTGCATGGAATGGAGTCATCGATGTGGAGGATGTTCAGGATCCATCCATAACTGTTTTTATTCGTGATATTTTGTTATTTCAGGAGGTGGGAAGAAGCACTGAAGCGTCAGGGGAGCGAGGAACATGAGACACAGATGGACTGAACTGAAGGCTGTTCCACCGTGGCTGAAAGAACAAAATGAAGAACTTGACAAATACAAAGGAGTGTGCTAATATTCTGCCGTTGAAACAATGAGAACCTAACGTCAACTGAAGCGTAAGTTACTTACATTCAGGGCCTACCTTCTGGACTGACTACAAATTGCATTTTGAGCCAAACGCCGCTTCAACACACCTTATACCACTAAAAAAAGAGTAAGCACGCGACGGTACCGAACGCAGCCGTAACTAGTTGGGAGCGGTTAAGAGGGGCGGCGCCTGCCATATCCAGTCTTTTCGGTGTGGTGCACAGCAACACATGGCTACTGTGATCTCGTTGAGTTTACGCCTCTCACGCCACTTTCTGCTACTATTCCAACCACTATCAGGTGATATTATTCCTTTTTGGGGTGTGGTGATTTTTCTGTAATTAATTCACTCATTCCTGCCCATTCTTGGGATCGTAGCTTTCGATTAGCGGGGCCCAGGCGGGGTATTGTGTGTGCTCCGGGTCACCCTTTGTGTTGGGCTCGTTTGGGCGACCGTTCGTCCGTGGGGGCTGGGATTTTCTCCCTCCCTCCCCGCCCGGGGCTAGGTGTTGTTATTCCTTCCTGCTATCTTGTTTCGGTTGTGTGAGCCCTTTCTGTGCTCTGTCCGCCCCTCTGGGTCCGGGAGGTTTTTTTTTGCCTCCACTAGTCCTTTTACCTATTTCGAGTACATTGTCTATTGTAGAGTACTTAGTTTGAGTAATCACCTGATTTACTAACTGTTTGTTTTTTTACAGTTCTGTAGATGAGATGCATTACGTTACAATGTCCTCGAGCCAGCGCACTCCCGCAAGGCTCAGAGGTTCCTCCCGTTTTTACTGCGCATCGGCGCGCGCTGCGCCAAAATCCACGCTGGGGGGATCCTTCGGGTCCCCCCGTTCTACGGCGCGTCGGGACCTGGTCCTGTCTTTC
The DNA here is from genome assembly GCA_026419785.1 of Sclerodactyla briareus. NCBI lineage: Eukaryota > Metazoa > Echinodermata > Holothuroidea > Dendrochirotida > Sclerodactylidae > Sclerodactyla > Sclerodactyla briareus. Next base: position 82,491 of record JAODTK010000444.1, read on the forward strand.
CTTCTCCCTCACTGCTGCGCTCCCTTGTTGGGTTCCTCCCAGAGTAAGTAATGGGGGAATGAGGCCCTGCGTGGGGCCGGAGACTCCGGTGGGACGGTCACTTCGTTGAAGGGCCACAGGCCTAATTACCTCGTCAACCACCGGGTCATTTCAGGGGACCATTGCGCATCCCTCTGGGCACCTCGTGGTCTCAGTCCCCCTCCCTTATCCCTCCACCTCGGCGGACGTGCTGCGTCGACCTGGGTTGGGGGGGAAGGGATTCGAGGTCCCCGTGGGGACCACTGTTTTGAAGACGACTATGTCGGCGCTGCCGTCATCCTTTCCGTCGTCCATGTCCCTAACTGGGTTAGGGTCAGTCCCCCGCGTGTCGGGTTCCCGCCTCAGCCACCCCTACCAGTACCAGTTGGCCCTGCCTGTGGGTGGCACGACCCCTTCGCCGGGGGCGTCAGGGGCGCGGCAGGGAACGGTCCTCCAGTGGGGGGACGGGTTTCCTGGGAGCACACACCAATGTTTTTGGCGTTCCCCCGAATCTGTTCGGTACATCAAGCCCGGAACGTGTTCAGGGGACTGCCGTCCACAGGGGCTGTCGGTGACGGAGTCACTGTTAGTGCGCCCACCCAGTTTGGGATCCTCACGTCGGTCGTTCCCGATGGGGCACCGTCATGGGCGCACGCCCGGGTTTTTGGGGGGCGCTGCCCCCTGGGCTACAGCCCAGACAAAATCCTCGGCGACGGGTCTCCCGCTTGGGTCTCTTCGGGATGCCCCACCCCCCTCCTGGTGATGCTGGGAACTCGGTCAGAGACCTCGGGACGGGACGGAGTTTGTTGTCCCTCCTCCATCCCGCCCCAGACCAATGCCCGTCCGTGCGACGGGAAACGGGGTCACCCCCCTGCAGTCGTCCTCGGATGAGGAAAAGGAGCACCCCCTCCCTCCTCCTCGTAGTCTTGGTAAGCCTAAGAAGAAGGATGCTCAGGCGGGCAATTAGCTTCCCCGTTGGAAGCTCTCTTCAGTCCCTGACGACGGTGTTGCTCAAGGCTGGTCACGCCCGGAGGTTTGATGTAACCTCTCCGCCCGGGGACAGGGGGTCGCTGGTCCACCTCCACCCCATCCTCGACAACACCGGACACTCCCGCGAGCCGGGATGGGTTTCAGTGTCCGGTTGTTCCTCCGTACGGTCCCCTCTTGTTGTATCTGGAAGCGAACGGAGCCGTCGAGGGAGACAAGACGTCGATCTTCCTCCTCCCCCTTCCCCCGCCTTTCCTCGAACCGGAGATCGCCGATGTCCCCCCCCCGCAGTTCGACCGTGGTCAGGGTTGGACGCTCCGTCTTCGCCGGCTGAACCTCCCCTGCCCTCCATCCGTTGAGGGGGGCCCATCGGGCCGGAGTCCCTTCAGTCAATTGACGTAGAGCCACCCTTACGGGCCTCGTTGAGGCAGACGACGCTGCGGCGGTGGCGGTACTGGCTCGGGCTTTTTCCCTGGACTTGGTCAAAGACCCAGTAGGCCGCGAACGGAGGATCCGACAGGCGGGGCGCGTTTGGACCAGCACGGGAAATCCGCTCCGCCCGCTCCTACCCTTCTATGCCGCTGGACGTGTTCCAGATTTTCAGGCTAGGGCCGGGACGTCCCCGTGGAGCGTCCCACAGCGGGAGGACGCCTGCATTCGATACCCCCGGCCAGTCACGATGCCATTCGCCGTTCCCCCTCCCCCTCGCCGCCGGAGGCGGCAGGGGAGGCGTTTTTGACCGTGCAAAGCGATATTCGGTATCAAGTCCGGCCTCCAGCTTTTCTAGCGTAGTGGTTCTCCCAGGTGACGCCCGTCGGCCAGACCCTCCCCTTGCGGAAGGTGATGGCGAGATCCAGTCGGGCGGTTTTACTAGACTGGCCTGCGATAGTTGCCCGCTTTGCGCGCAAGGCCACGTCTTTGCAGCGGAATGTGTCCTACGGACTTGAACATCTCTCCGCTCGCCGGGGGCGAACTCCAGAGCGCCCTTATTTTGGTCCCCAACCTCCTCGGAGGCTGTTTTTCCCCGGGTCCTGGAACATACGCTTCCCGGGTGGAAACGTACTGGAAGAACCGGGGCGGACGTGGTCTGCCCGTATAGGACCGTCTTTCTGGTCAGAGCTGCCTGCGTCGGGGCGCTCTCAGGCGTCTCGGCCCTCCCCGGTTCGGAGGGTTCCCCGACCCCCCGTGAGCATGCAGGGGAACCCGGCCAAGCGTCCGGCAAGCCCAGGGGGGCGTCCTTCTCCCGCCGTGGCAGAGTAGGCTATCCCCAGCCAGCCCGGGGGTAGTGACTACCACCCCGGCCGCCCTGTCCCGAACCCCCAGCTACACCACCTGTGGGGGTCGTCTCTGGGACTTTGCGGGGGCAGGCCCACTGTCACCCACACAACCTCGGACAGGTGAACCTGGCCACGCTCCCCCAGGGGTATCGTCTGGAGTTTAAGGCGCCTCCCCCGAGCTCTGGGCGTTTTTTCGGTAACTCTGTCCCCGCGGGACCGCTTCCCTCCCAGGCGTCGGCTTTGGAGAGGGAGATCGAAACCCTTTGGGCCAAGGGGGCCATTACTTCCCCTCCTCCCACAGGAATTTCCACGGTTTTGTTGCGTCCTTCTTCCTGACCCCCAAGAGGGACGGTTCGTGGCGGTCGATATTGAATCTGCGTCCTCCACCGTTTTTCGTCCTCCCACGGTCTCTGGGCGACGTCGATGGACCTAGCGGATGCATACTTGCATATCCCCGTCATGCAGGAGGATTCCTTCTTCTATGCTTTTCCGCTATTGCGCTTCCCCTACTACCGACTTACCCGCCCCCCGTTTGGGGTTGTCAACGGTGCCCCGTTTTTTTACCGGGTCCAAGTGCCATGCGTGGCCCATCTTCTGCTTTGTCAGGGTGTCCAGATCTTCACTTATCTGGAACGACTGGCTTATCGTGGGCTCAGCGCGGAGTTTCAAGGAGCACCCGCACGGTTTCTGTTCTGGACTTGGCGCGGAGCCTGGGGATGGCTTCGTCCAACTTCGGCCAAGTCCGACCCTGCACGTCCCCACAGATCGTTTAATCGGGTGCGCAGATTGTTTACGGACGGGGAGGCACACCCCCACCCTTGGAGACTGGAGGCCCTGCAAGCCGGTGTTGCTGCTTCAAGTCAGAACTCTGCCTGCGGCGGGGATGCGTGGCGGTTTCTCCTCGCTTCATTGCGAACTAGTGGACTTGTTCCCCTTTTGCCGGCTGTACATCGCCCACCTCCAGATCCACCTCTTGCCGTGTTTGCGCCCGTCGTCTCGGGATCTTCAACGCCATTGCCGTGCAGCCACACCTGGACCCGCTAATCCGGTGGTGGCTGAATAGGGCACGTCATGTCAGGGGGTAGCGGTTCCCTGGCCTTCCTCGTCCACCTTTTTTTTGCCTCCCGTCGGACGCCTTGCTGGAGTTGCGTTGGCTCACGTGTGGGATTTCGGGAGTTACAGGGAACCCACATAATTGTGCTCGAGGTTGCTGGCGTTTGTTCCGCCCTTGAAAATTATTTGCAACCCGCGAGTGGCGGGCCGTCTCGTACCGGTCCGTTGCGGCAGTACTGCGGCGGTATCGTACATACCATCAGGGCGGGACGCATTCGCGGAGTCCTTTGGACAGTGACCTAGGATCTGTTCCTGTGGCGCCGCACGCACGGGGTGCGTTTTTTCAGGCGTTCACCGTCCGGGTTCAGAGAACTCCCATCGCGGACATGCTCTCGCGCAGCACTCATGCCCCGAACGGATTGGTCTCTTCACGTCGTTAGTTGTGCAGGGCGTTGTCGAGGCGTTCATCGTCCGGAGTGGACTCTTTCGCATACGCCTCTTCTCAACGCAAGCTGCTCTCTTTCTCCCTCTGTACTAGAGCCTACGAACGTTCTACCCGTCGAAGTGGCTCTGGTTTGGGCCCCTATTCGATGTAAGGGTTCGGGTGCTGCTAAAATAAGCCTCCGTTTTGGTGGCCGACCCAGCGTGGTTGCCGGCCACTTACTGGGCGTTGCTGCGGGGGCGCCGGCGAATTCTCCCCCGGCTTGTCGGACCTCCTGTGCTTTCCGGGTCTGGGACCGCGCCGTCCCCCGCATCCGGGGCTCTGGGGCCTGGTTGCGCGGCGTGTGTCAGGGATTCCCTCCGAGCGTCGGGCCTTTCGAGAAGGCTCGCGATGGCGGCCCGGGGTCAGAGAGTTTCCAACCTTCGTCGCCTGTGTGATTCGCGACCGGATTGTACAGAGGGTGGTGTGCGGATCGCCAGGTGTCTCCGGCCGCGGCCACTGTCGGGGAGGTGCCCGATTTCCTCCTCTACTTGTTCCGTTTAGGGGGGCCAGTGAACACGATCCGGGGTTAACCGCTCCGCTGTTTTCGCTATACATAGCGGTTTCGGGAATGGGTCAACGGTGTTTTTTCTGCGAAGGTCCACTTGACCTTCTCTTCGTAAGAGTTTCTTGATCGTCCAGGGTTCGCACTCTAGTTCCGCCCGGGACATGGGGGGACGTCCGCGGATACTGCGGAGCCTCTCCCAATTGAACTGCTAGCGGACGCCCTGGCTTCTGCCGCATCTGTTGTTGAGACAAAGCGTCCTTCTTGCGGCGGCATCGGCTCGGCGCCGTGGTGCCTTGCTTGCTCCGTCTTCCTCGCCGGGCATATGCGTTTCGAGCCTAACGGGGTCCGCCTGTTTCCGGACCCGTCCTTTCTCACTAAACGCAGTCGTTCAATCGTTCTCCGGCTCGAGTTTTCATCGCTGCTTTTTTGGGGAGTGGAGGGGACGAGTGTGGGGTCCGGTTCGGGCCCTTCGGGTTAACCTTGCTCGGACCCGTCCCCTCCGTAGTCCGTGTACTTCCCTGTTTTTGTTTTAACGCAGCGACCTCATACACGCGCCTCCAGGATACGATCTCTCGCTGGATCAGCGTGATCCTCCGGGTTTTGGTCCGTCTCGACCGCGAGCTCTCAATGTGCGGGGGGGGTTGCCCCCTCCCTCTCGCTCTATAAAGTGTGTCCTTGGAGGAGATTCCTAACAGGCTGCGAGATGGATATCTCATAATACCTTTATCGCTTCCTACCTTCTGGACCCCCTGCGGAGTGAATCCCGCTGGCCACCACCGCTTTCCTCCGCCGGTTGTCGCGTTCGGGTTCCGCGTCTGGTGCCCCCGGCCGCCGGGGGTCACGTGCCTCTTGGTACGTCGTCCTTGTGCCTCTACCACCCTTCCCCACCGGCAGCCTCGCTCGTAGAGCGGGGTGTGTTGGGGCTTGGTGGCTGGCTCGGACCATCCCCTGCTGTGACGGATTGTTGCCCCGCTCGTATTTCTGTAGTCTGTTTTTGACTGCGGAGGCGGGACCAGACATCTTTCTTATGGTGAGTGGTCTTATTCTAGTTGGATTAATTCGCTCCCCGGCTTTCCCAACCTCCTTACGGTGGGAGGCTGCAATTGTAGTAAGATCCAGAAGTACGTGCCCTGAAGTAAGTTACCCCCCTTCGTTAATGTGGGCTACTTACGAGGGGCAACTTCACCTTCTTGACACCCGCACGTCCGCCCCACTATGCCGGGGACCTCGGGTGCTAGTTGGAATGATTGTGCAAGCCCCGTACCGCTCCCAGCTAGATACGGCGCGTTGGTCACGTCGCTGTGCTTAACCTCTTTTTTTAGTGGTACGAGGGTGTGTTAAGTGGCCGTCCTTGGCCGAATGCAATTTTGTAGTAAGCTCCCAAAGGTAAGTTGCCCCTCGTAAGTAGCCCCCCTCACGAAGGGGGTTAATCCTATGAGCCTTTCATGTACAGAAGTTTATTGGGCCAATCTTGACAATTCCCACAGTTGCTAACACTCTGCATGACTAATGACCAGTCTTCCGTCGCGTTCTTGTCAACTGAAGGTGTTATCTACAATCCTATCTATGTAAAGAAGGTTGTGCTGGCCATCTGGTTAATGACAAATCTAACTTGAGTGTCTTGCCCGAATACACCACAAAACGTTAATCGGTTGGTGGGATTCGAGCTTCTGATACGGATCTTTTGATCAACAGTTCGGAGCTTTCACGGACGGAGCTAATCTATCTGTTTGCAATTTCAGCCACTGGTTTGAAATCCATTTATCTTGTTGATCCACATTGCAGCTGGACTTGCGAATTCACAAAGTTGGCGGGGGGGGGGGGTTTGTATTCCTGAAGCTGTGGTTAGGCTGACATTGACATGCGATGTTTGAAATGGGGCCGTAAACAGTTTTTCGCTCTATCTACCCTAAAGAACCCCAAGAAATCACAGCCTGTTTGGCGAGGCCCTGATGGAGGAGATCAAGGAGAAGGTTTCCAGCAGTTCTGGCTCATACCTCTCCAAGGGGGTCAGGAGGTCATACAGGAGATGGTCCTCCGCTGAAGACAATAGAGGTCTGAGGATGACACTGACTCCCGGAATGAGCAACACTGAGATCGTTGCTATTTGGAACATTTCTAAGCATCGGCTGCAGAGTTAGAGGAGGCTCCATGAGGCGACGAGCATTTGAGGAGAACCAGGGTCCCATTATGAGCATGTGGAGGACTCGACACAGCTCTGGTGGAAATTGAGGTATGCAATTCATGGTGCAAAGGCACTTACGCTTTACCACGAACCTGTGCAGTATGCCCCACATACTGCTAGTTAGCCTCTGGCATAAACTGTATCACTGCAGGTGGCCACCCAAGCCTCACCTCACCCTCACCCTGTTAAGTTCAGAGCGCATAATTTGCCTCCTTCTTGAAAACCAGAGACCACAGTTTTTTTTTCGTTTCCTCTAGCGCAAAAGGGTTTTGAGTGTTAGTGTTTGTGCATATTGCAAAGTTTGCACAGTTTTTCTAAAACAATTACAGTGTTTGAGTTACGGAAATGCGTGACTCGCGATCTTTCCCCCGCGAGTAGTCCTAAGGCGGATACCACTACCGCAGTGTTACTACCATTTGGTGGACGTTTTTTTGGGGGGGGGTTGTGACTCGTGTCGCATGCAAACACTCCTAGGGGACTTAGGTTTGACAACTTGGTCTTGGGGCTTAAATCGCCTGTGATTCCATATGCAGACGAGCAGTTGAGGAGGAGGTGCAGATGGGGAGCGACTTGACCGCCTAGTGGAAACTTAGGTATGCATCATTTGTTACAGTCTAAGTAATAGGCTGCTCTCGAACCAACTTGAGACGAGGTGTATGGGTTTAGAAAGACAATCTGACTCGGCAAGGATCGGACTGTTTGGGTCCTTGCTGTTAATGGACAGTCTGAGGCTCAGTGGATAGTTAGAGGATAGACTCCATAAATTAGATGCACAGCTGAAAGCGCCCCATTTGAAAATTTTGGGGGGGAAAGGTTGGCCAGGGTGGGCTCCCTGAGGAGTTAGGAAGTGGATCATTTTCCTCCGTAACATCTGTTGTAAGCACTACAACAACTCACCAAACTCACCCACTGGGTATACATGTCAGTATCATATTTTTATGCAGTGGTGTTAGTTTAGCCAACATTTTCATAATTGATTGGTTGACTCCCAGTGTGTGTAATCATTTGTTTTCCTTTCAAGATAGTTATCACAATAAGCCAGTCCAGCCAGGAAATGTTGTTAAAGAGACTTCAAAAGTATTTCAGGTGACATCTGGCACTTATGTTAACTGGGGCCCACACACTTTTGACTGATTGCTGGCTTATATCGTAGACAACTTTCGGTAAAGTGTTGACCCTGTCTTGACCCCAGTCAGGTAGTATATTTGTGAATTACCATAGATGCATCATTGTTCTCCTCATAATCTATAGGTCTTGTTTTTTTTTAATCTCTAAGTTAACTTTGTTTTATCCGCACTCTTAAGACCATACAGAGTGGGACACCCCATCAGCAGCAACAGCTCAGTGAACTTGATACAATGAAGCATGCTCTCTTTGATAAGTCATGGAGGTAGATGCGGTTTGGCCAATTGCCCTGGAAACACTGCACCAATCATACAAGTCCCTGGTACGGATGTAAAGGTAGGTATCCCAAACAACCTGCTTTAAAGTCCACTCTCATATTTGCACTTTTAACACCTCCCATGGCCACGATATCAGATTTCATATAATATAATAATATTTGGGGTCCTTATATGTACCCTTCCCACCACAGTACCCAAGTGCTTCAACGTATATTCTTCTGATCATAGGAAGTTGTACATACTCGGCACTCCCGGAGAGAGTATGTGGCAGCCCCGACAATCCCGGAGAGAGTATTGTCAGGTGCTAATACGGCATTGGTTGACTTAAATCCCTCCCTATCCCCATTCGGCCCTGGGTGGTAAGGATCAATGGGAGCATGGCTGCAGGTAACGTAATATCCCTCATTTGAGCAATCAGTGGATTACAATGTCATCTCATTCGAGTATTGAAAGGGTTTATTGACCCAAGGTTGTGGTGGCATAGTAAGTTCAGCCTAAATCGGCATCTCTTGTAAAATGTGTCATCTAACTGAGGGATTGTTCCACATGTGGGACAACTCGATAATACCTGAAAAAAACGCGATAGTTGAAGAAGCCGAAAAGCTTGCTCAAACACTTGATTGAGCTAGAATATCATAAAGTAAAAGAATGCTGATGTCCCTGCATGATTTTGTGCAAAACATAATTTGCCCAAAGTTGTTGTAAATGAGCCCAAAAGTTTGTCAGATGGTACGTATTTTCAATCCTTATGTTTGCATTTAATTTGACAACTTGCTACTGGAGGTGGTAATGGGTAAAGATCCCAAGAAGCTTGCATTCAATGAATAAGAAATGGTAATTTGATCTCCGAACGATTGTCATTCAAAAAACCGGCACAGTCTGCGAATAAAAACTAGTTTGTCAAAACATTTTGTCAAAATGTACCTGGTGAGGGATTCCAGCTGACATAGGTACAGTATCCAGGTCTGCAGCTTGCTTGGGCCTGGATAGGAACGATCCTCTGCTCTGCAAGTATACGATAAAGAAAACCATAAAAAAAACTGGCGCAGTTGTGTGGCATGTCCACTTTTGAAGCCCATCAAAGATTTTTTATTAAGTGATGTGTGTGTAAAGTTTTCGAACTACTCCAACAAGCCAGTTCTTCTTCTCTTGGCGAAGGCAAAACATAACTCTTTTATGTGATTATATAATGATTTAGCTGTGCATTGCATTGACTCCATTATGCCATGTCAATTGCGCTCATACTACCAGTATTGACGACATAACCCGAAATGCAACAATGTATAAGTGCTTCCTTAACTTGACTTCCTTGAATTAGCTGCCTTGACCAGACCCAGGGACCATGTACCTATGGGCAACACATGCGCACATGAACCTCACTTAGAATTTAGCAGATGTCAATTTCAAACATCCTCAGACTTGACCTCAGTTGACCTCCGATGACCTGGGCCAGACCCCCCAATCTACTCATAAGACCCAACCTTACATACAAGAAACATGAGGGTTTCAGCTGACCCCCATATTGAGGGTCCGACCCCTTCAAACTGCCTGGGACCTTGAGTTCTTGGAGTAATACTGACAGAAATGAGAGGCCGGGACCATGGGTTTTGATGCCTACCGAAAACTCTCTACACATTTGCGTTCAACAGTACCATATTTACAAGTCGCGTAACACAAACACACACATTACCACACGCCCACACTTGTCGCAAGTTGTTTGGCCTCTATCCTCAAATATACATTTCATTTCATCTATTCTCATTAATTTTCAAAGAATCATTCTGACTATAACTCCTCTCACAATCTTCAGAAACACATTGAGATTAGCCCTAACTGTTCTCTTCTTCAGGGGATCCATGGTCAGTTGAGAGGGTATCACCGAAGCAAGGTTGTGTACAAGATAGCTGAGCAGGGGATTTGGATCCTGGCTCAAGATCTCAGGACATCAGTAACAGTGTTCAGAGAAGAGGGGGCAACAAGTAAGAGCGCACTATCTGCTCTATAAAGTGGACAAGTTACAGGTATGTGCTTGGCAGGCTCCAGTCCTAGTGTCCTATCTAGTGGACTAGTTATACAAGAAATTGGAGTTCATTTCGTTCATGTGGAAATAGACTCATTATAACTTATTCAGCCAAACCACTGAGCCAAACCAGACTAGACCAAAATTAATCAATATCAGCTGATGATTAGACTCAACCCGGAGTGACTTTTGGGTCTTACATGTGACCTATAGTTAGTAGGGAACGTGGGCGACTGGCAATCATTTACGTCAATCGTTCACGGATCTCTCCCTATTACTTCCTTATAGGCAGCCTTTGAAAGCTTTCCACTTGTATTAATTTGATGAAAAACTTGTTATCTACCGTAAACAGATTGCCCATTGTATTTGCCGTCTGTGGGAATTACCGTTTCGGGTGATAGGAGGTTCACTGGGCACAAGTGTTCTTGGTAGATTTTTTGGCCATATAGTATGATGTTTTCTCTAGAGATTCCAGGCTCCCAATGGAGCTCCCAGATCCGTTAGGTCTGCTATACTTTACATTACAGTCAATAAACACTGCATTTTCCCTATCCACACATAGCTATAGTGTCAGTAGTTGGAACCAAGGCTACTGGTGCAAGGTTGATTGCCCCGCTGTGTCATGGATTACTTAGTTTCATTTAGGAGACTTAAAAAGTTCATACATGCCACATTACGTGCATTTTCCTCTATCAACACAACATAGCTATAGTTAGTTAGTGTGAAACCTAAGGCATACTGGTTCAATGTTGCTTGTGTGTTGTGTATTACTTAGTTTTTCAATAAGGAGAATAAAAAGTTCATACATGCCACATTACGTGCATTTTCCTCTATCAACACATAGCTATAGTTCAGTAGTGTGGAACCTAAGGCATACTGGTTCAATGTTGCTTGTGTGTTGTGTATTACTTAGTTTTTCAATAAGGAGAATAAAAAGTTTCAAAAATGTACAGGCCTGAAAACAATGACCTGAGCCAACTCATGCAGCCAAACCGGTTAGTCAAGAAAACACGGAAGCAACATCTGTACCATTCAACTGATGTTTCCTTTCGTACATTGCATAGATCTTGTGGAACATGCGCTTTGAAAATATGTTTATATATTGATATGTGAAAAAAATGTGGGGAGGGGGGGGGGGTTAGGTTGCAGCATCAATCACTCTGACTGCAGGGCCGTGGCAGGGACAGGGGTGATTATAACCCAAATCAGTAAATGCTCTGCCCTGATGAAGTATAAGTAGAACGGGATAGTTCATTTGAGCAGATGTCTGCTATCGCTTTGCAAGTTGGACCAATGATAGCAGAAAAGATGCTACTTTCATTTCAGATATTCCTCAATTCCCATACTCACATTCCTATTATATATTTGCCCTCATAAAAATGTCTGCCTCGCAGAACTGTATAAGAATTATTAACTCGCAAGTATTGCGGCCAGGCTGTCTGGTGTCTACGGCTAACAGTTCTGTAGTCATTGCTCGCACCTGAAGTATTGCAAAGACTGGATCTGATGGAAGCTGTAGAAAGCCTTGCGTCAGCAAAATGTAAGTGGGAGGTAGGTTCAGTCATATAGAGACGTCATACAAACCAGATATCGGGTGGCACTGCATTTCGATTGCATCCAAATGCCAAACACAATAGCACTCAGTCCAAATGCATTTGGGGCATCTCAATGACCAGATTACAGTCATTCAAAATGTTGCTCTCACAATAGATAGGCCCTTGGACTCCATTGTTCAGTGGTGACAGCTTTTCAATAAACTTATTCATACTGTTTTAATCTGGATTCTGGATGAATTTGATGGATGCAGTGAAATGCCGAATTGGGTTTGTACAGCCCCTCAGATTTTTGTTACTCCCATTTTGATCGATCAAGAATGAATGTATGATGTTTGCTCGCTTGACAGGAGTTACATGCAAGTCACTATCATGGGGACACACCATGATAGTAGAAGTAGCAGAGCAACGCCAATGGAATGAAGACTACCTGCAATGACCCGGTAGCAAATGTTGCCTTTCTGAGGTCAATGAATGAAGGGCCGCCCTCAGGTCCTAGACGGAGGAATTACACTCCCAAAGATCGCAGAGTTAAGTGGGGCAATGGACCGTTTGAAGCTGAGGTAGGTTGCCTGCGAGAGGTCAATTGACAAGACATCGGACAATCACATACAGGCTGCCAGGGAACTGGAGTCAGGCTGCCAGAGAGAAAAAGCAGCATACTCGAAACATCAAGGGGACTTTAAGCTCTATAGCCAGTAAATGATAAGTTCAGGATGATACAGAAATACAGAGTATGACAGAGTATGCTGAGCTTTATTGTCGTAGTGCCTCCCTCTCTCTATGCCGCAATCCATGCTGTGTCCCATCTGAATGATTGTTTGATTGAAGATTTCAATAATAATAATAATAATAATAATAATAATATAATATGAGCATTTCGTAAACCATTGCAATGTAGTAGATGGTAAAAGAGAAATTTGATTTGATTTTAGCCATGAACAAAACATCCAGGGACTCTTTGAACAGCTCCAGAAATCACTATTGATGTGTATTCTGAAGTGAAAATAAAGACATCTCTGATCCCTCCACCAGGTTTCTCAGATTTATTTCTATAAGGATTGGTGTTTTTATTGTTAAGTGAGCCTTATAGTACTTTCTGTTTGTTAATGATAGGATCAGTGAAGCTTACTCAGCTGTAAAAAGGTGTAAGAAAATGTCCTTAGAAAAGGTGTGTCCACCGTGGCTTGTGTTTTCATAGCTTCTAATACACATATAGGAGGCTAATCTTACAAACTATTTGGGAATGGTATAAAATATGTTACACTGATTTTTTTTTGGATTCAGGTGTCAAAATGAATCGGATATTTTATTTTTATTTCTGTTGTGAAGTTGACTGAAAGCTGAAACATAAAAAATAAGGATTTACTCAGCTGTGCTCACATATAGAAAGGGTGTAACATGTCTTTAGAAAATGTGTGTGTGTGTGTGCTTGTGCTTTTCAGTAGCTTCTATTGTCTGTTAAGATAATCTCAAAACTATTGGGATGGCGTATACAACATTATAAACTCATTTTTTCGTCTATTCAGGTGTTCAAAATAAAAGCTGCCCTAAATATTTTGATTTCTGGTTGGGAAGTTGACATGAAAGAGGAACCAGATAATAAAAATGAAGAATTGAAGGATGGTCAGTTAGCCAAAGCACTGGTTGATATTCACCAATCTTCACTTCTGAGTTTCTCCATCACAATATCAAACAGTTGCAATGCCTGAGAAAATCCACTTCTATGGAAAGATGGTTCATGGCAGGATCTTCTAGAATCATTAGAAAGCGTTCTAGAGCAAAGCAAAAGACTAAAGAGCTCTACCTTCTAAAAATCCCGCAGCCAAATGAGGGGGTGGGGGGTGCGAGGGTTGCCGAGATGGCTTGTCTTCACCATGGCTTTGGACGCCTCACCTACCTATAATGATGTCATGTCTATATGGGGATGAGGCTCTTCCCGAGCTTTACTGTAAATGTAAGAACCTGTTCCCATTACTTCTTGGAATTCTTTGCAATTGGGAAAAACTCTCTGGTACCCCATGGACAAAACCTAAAGAGTTTGAACTCTCCAGTAACTTACCATTTACAACTAACAATACTTATACGTAATGAAGTTGGGACTGGGTATAATTTTCAACCAAATTCCATTTTGCAGGACATACAAGGAAGCTCACCCACTAAGAGATGATTTTAAAGTCATGGAGGAAGGAGCCAGAAGTTATAGAGGAGAACCAAGATTTGACAGATGTTGAAGATATTCTAGCACAAGTAGAAATGTCAGTAGAAACAACATCAAGATGCTGGAGGTTAAGTCATGCTTCCTATGGGACATTATCCTTGTGCCTCTAATGTAGTACACCTATCTTCCCCCTCCCTCCTACACCCTGCCCTACCCCACCCAAGAATCATATATCTCTCGCTCTCCGCCCATAACTTTCTCCTGGCCCTCATGAGTCCCCTCTCTTTGCTTGCCCTTTTAAGTTACTTGCATTGATGCAGCTGCAGACTAGTCACTATGTTCAACATTCGGCCAAGTCTCTACCACGATATGCGAATTGTTACCGGGTGAGCAGAATTTGGGTTAGTTCTTAGACTCCCCGACACCCACACCCACAGCCACCAGGTGATACCTGGTCGGGTGTGGGTGAAAAAACAATGGATACTGCTGAAACTCCTACACCCACAATGTTGAGGTTGTGGAAGTGTGTGTGTGGTTTTTGTTAGTGTGAAAGTTCTGAACCCCCCACACCAACAACTTTGGGAAGCATATGACAATTGTTTGAGGCTTGTGGTTGTAGGGTTTTAGTAGTATCCTTATAGTGATTTCTAAAACCCCCACACCCATGACTTCGGTAAGCGTGTGGTGTGTGAAAAACAACTTGAGGTTGTGGGTGTGGGAGTTTGTAGTATCCAATAGTGATTGCTCTAAAACCCCACGACCTTAAGTAACGGGTAACAATTATTGGAGTTGTGGTGTGGAGGTTTCAATAGTACCATATAGTGAGGTGCATTGCTTGAAATGCCCACAACCTTTGGCTAGAGTTGTAAACAATGTTTGAGGTGTGGGTGTGGAGGTTTCAATGTACCCATTATAGTGATTGTGAAAACCCTGTGACTTTGGCAAGCATGTCAACAACGTTTAAAGTTGTGGTGTGGGGGTTTTAGTAGTATCCCATATACGTGATTGCTAAAACCCCCATGACCCTTTGGCTAGCATGTAATGTAACAAGTTTGAGTATGTGTGTGGGGTTCAATAGTACCCATATAGTGATTGCTAGAACCCCCACGACCTTTAGTAAGCGGGTGGGAAGGTAAAACAATGTTTGAGGTTGTGGGGGTGTGGGGGTTTTAGTAGTATCCATATTGTGATCGCTAAAACCCTCACGACCTTAGTAAGCGGGTGGTGGTGGTACACAACGTTGAGGTTGTGAGTGTGGGGGTTTTAGTAGTATCATATAGTGAGTTGCTAAAACCTCCATGACCTTAGAAAGGGGTAACATGTTTGAGGTGTGGGTTGGGGGGTTTTAGTAGTATCCATATAGTGATTGCTAAAACCGCCACAACTTTAGTAAGCGCGGGTTAACGGTAACAATTTGATGTGTGGGTGTGGGGGTTTTGTAGTATCCATATAGTGATGCTAAAACCCCCAAACCTTTGGTAAGCGGGGTAACAAGTTGAGGTTGGGGGTGTGGGGGTGGTTAGTTAGTTTCCATATGTGATAAGCTAAAACCCTCACGCCTTTAGTAAGCGGGGTAAAAAACGGTTGAGGTTGGGAGTGGGGGGTTTTAGTAGTATCAATATAGTGTGATTGCTAAAACCTCCATGACTTTTAGTAAGCGTGGGGGTAGGTGGGTAACAATGTTTGAGGTTGTGGGTGTGGGGGTGTTAGTGCTATCCATATAGTGTTGCTAAAACACCACAACCTTTAGTAACGCCGGTAAGGTGGTAACAATGGTTGATTGTGGGTGTGGGGTTTTTTAGTATCCATATAGTGATTGCGTAAACCCCACAAACTTTATAAGCGGGTGGGGGTGGGTAACAAACGGTTTGAGGTTGTGGTGTGGGGGTTTTAGTAGTATCCAGATAGTGATTGCTAAAACCCCACGACTTTAGTAAAGCGGGAAACAATGTTTGAGGTTGTGGGTGTGGGGTATTCACTGCGCTCCATATCACCTCACCTTTTAAGTGCATCTAATTAACAGTTGCCCTAGTAACTCTACATCTATGGGCTGTTGTCTACAACCCCGCCCTCAACGTACGTTATATATAATTGGCACTGAACGGACGCCCCTCATCTTGTTCGCAGCCGATTACGACACAAGAGCGTTAGTTGCTCGGCAACGTTCTATACTTATTGTATCGATCCTCTTATCTGGACTTTCCTGGATTTACCTGGCATGAACGGATTTAACAGTGTATTTTTACGTATTCTGTGAGGAATTTTCTTGTGGATTATTCTTCTCACGAAGATTCCTTAAGGATATCGGCTGAGTACTGTTTCTTACCCTAAGTTTGTCTAAATTCACGGTTCGATATTCGCTAGCCTAACGTATTGTGTAGTGTAGTGTGGTCGGCCTAGCCTTTCGGTCCGCCTTTGGGTGAGGACTGCGGTTTGAGTGTTTTGGGGTTTCCATTCTTCCATCCCCACTTTTTAGGTGACTTGGGTCTAGTTTGTCTTTAAGCTGGGGGGTCGGAAACAGGGTTTTTCGCTGCGGTTCGGACGCAGGTGATAGGCTAGGCTAGTTAAGTAGGTATAGGCCGTTGATCAATGGCTTACGCTTGCATAGTACTAACGTAGGTTCCATTGCTACCTAGCAAGGCGGTGGTTACGGCGTAGACTAGGCCTCGACATGGAGGTCTCAGGTGAGATTCTGGGCGGGGCAGAGCAAGGGGCGGGGGGAAAGGGAAGGGTAAGGCTAAGGGTAGGAGTAGTAGTAGGGTAGGAAGAGGGGGGTCAGGAGGAAACGGTTCGGTGGAAGGTTCTTCACGAGGGGCTTGGTAGGGGTTTAGGGGCGGACTCCGCGGAGGGTGGACTGTCTCGCAAGGGCAGGACCTGACGCCGAGCCTGTCTCCGATGCTGAAGTGGGTCCGGGCTCGTACTCAACCGGGTGCGAGTCCCACTTCAGGATTCAGGTTCCGTTGGGGGTGAGGCGTCTACGGATGTGCTCACCCCTTGACTCTCCCATGTTGGTTTTGCCTCGGTTGGGCCACAGGGTCCATACATCACGGGGGGATCGGGCAAGTTCCGATCCCGGCGAGGTATGAATGCCCCGTCATTCAAAACTGTTGGAGCTAGAGGAGAAGGCCCCGTTCTCGGGGGAGGCCAGCTTCAGCTTCCGTGAGGTATACGAACGACGTTCAGGGTTTTTATAGGAGCGCCCCGCAGCAAAGCTACCAGGGTAACAGCTGGGCAGGATACGGACATGTCCCAGGTCGTATATAGTCATTATTGCCGTAGGCAGGCTGTTACCGCCTTCCCAGGAAGTGTACAGGGGGCCTCCTTTGGTACGCCTTGTCCTTTTGGCCCTTAGGGTCACATCGGGTCAAGGAAAAAACGCTCCATCCTTCGGGACCGGGGTGGGACCGGGGTCGGCTGGTAGTCTCTGCCGGGCGGGAATGAGACGGCAGCCGCTCGGAAGGGAGGACGGGTGTTTAAGGCAGTAGTGGGGGGGGGGTAATCTGGGACACGAGCTAGCCGATCCTGCGTGGATGGACCAGCTCGTGGGCGGCTTGCTCCCATCATTGCGGGGTGCGGAGGTTTCACGCCAGACCGTAGTGTCAGGAGTGGCCACCTGTACAACACGTTCAAGTAGCCCCCACCTCCGCCGAGGATTCGACCCCCCCTCCGGCACGGGCATTGCCGCTGCGGCATGACTCACAGTCCCTCTTCGCAGGTATCTTCGGAGGATTCGGAGGAGGGAGCAGGGGATCTGGGGGAGGCCGAAGTGCGCAGCGGGGACTCCCTCCTCTGGCCACAGGCGATAACCTTCAGCGGGGAGGGCTCTGGTCCAGGAGTTCGCGACAAGGCCGTGAGAATCCTATCTCGCGGCTGGGTTACGACTCCCCTGGGGTTCCTCCGCCAGTGGTCGCCTGAGTCTCGAATAGGTCAACCAAGGAGGTGAGGAGCCAGAGGTGTCGCCGCTACTGCAGTGGACGCGTCCTGCCAGGGACCCGTTTTCAGGGGGGGCAGGGGGGGCCTGGGCGGGTGGGGTGGGGGGGGAGGCTGGCCATTTCGCAGGGTAGGCTTGTCAAGCCCTCTCCGGAGTCTGTGGAGGCCCTGTTTACCGTCCCTACCATCACTGAGGCCACGGCCCAGAAGGCTAAGGCGGAACAGGGACACTCCACCTCTAAGGGTGGTTAAGGTCACGTGGAAGAAGCGATTGAGGACTATGGTCGCAGGGGATAGGTCCGGACGCATGGGAATGAAGTTCTCATCTGTCTTCCTGCTAGGGCGGAGGGGCTCCATCGGTACTTCCACCAGCAGGCCCAGGATCAGGACCACCAGCCCCACGGGATGGGCCATGATCATCAGTGGTTTGCTGGGACTCTGGCAAGACTGATTTTTATCCGGTTGCCAGGATATCCCACAAGGCATTGACGGAGCGCCGAGGAAATCTCCTCGTCTATTCAAACTGGCCTTCGCAGAGGCTAGAACATCTTTAGAGACGCTTGAGTGGATGACTTGACCTTTCCATGGGGAGTTGGGACAAACACTCGAGGAAGAGGTCAAGAAGTTTGAAGAAGCGTCAGCAGCCTCCTTCAAACGTCCAGCAAACAGTCCCCATGGGCGCGAGCTAGTCGCGCGCTCGAGGCGCTCAGTGCAGGCACGGCGCCACATTCTAAGAAGAAGAGCGCAAGCCAGCAGATGCGAGGGGTAGCGCGTCCAGGGGGGCAGGGCGGCTGGCAGGGGGAGAGGGCGTGAGCAGGCAAACGACCTAGGTTTCCTACCTTAGTCCAAGGGCCTAATCAGCCTTAGGTGTGCCCACCCCACCATAGCCCCAACGGTGGGGGGGAGACTTCTGCGGCTTTGCGGAGTGGCAATGCTTCTGACGGATGCGTGGGTGTAGAGATGTTTCGGGACGGGTTTACGTCTAGAGTTCAACGCACACACAACGCATATCGGGGGCCGATCGGAGTCACACCAGTTCCCGCCGACCCGGGACAGAGGTGGCTTAGAGGGGGAGATCAGGATCGCAGCCTGAAGGGAGCCATCCGGCGGGAGTTGGGCGGAGGGCCGCCGTTCCTCTAGTCCTTCTTCCTGGGCTCCAAGAAGGGTGGGCGTGGCGCCCAATCTGAACCTCAGGCGTGAACGCCTATATCCGACGCGTAGCTTCCGTAAGGGAAACTCTCGCGGTCTAGTCCCCACCTTGCGGGGGGAAATGGGCGACGTCAACGACTGAGGGATGCCTTACCTTCATGTCCCATCCTACCGGAGCTGTCGCGTTCCTCGCTTTTCGGTACAGGGGGAGAGCTTCGTGTTCTCGGTCCTCCCTTTCGGCCTGTCTACCGCCCCTCGAGTCTTCACTCGGGTAGCGGGGGCCGCAGTGGCCGAGATCCGAAAGCGGGGAATCTCGCTGTTCGCTACCTGGACGATTGGCTCATCCTGAGGAATTCTTGTCCGACAGGATCAGGAGAAAGGACCCCGGGAGGTGGGTTGGCTTCCTGCAGTCCCATAGGCTGGTTGTCAAAGGGAAAAGTACTCACCTGTCTCCTCCCCAGTCTCTTGGTGATTTGGGGGCCGAATCAACTTCACTCGCAGCAGGCAGGGTTGTCCCCTTCCCTGGAGAGGATTGCCCTCTGACGAAGGGGTCTCAGCATCCTCGGAAGGACTTACAGCTGCGCGGCGCGACGGCTGGTAGTCATGGGGATGATAGGCGAGTATGTGGGAATCGTGTCCCCTCTGTGTCTGCGGCTGCGCCCCCTCCAGCTCCACCCCTCAGTTTTCAGGCCGGCGTCGAGGGACCTTTCAGCCATCGTCCCGTTGTCGGTGGGAGTCGTCCTCACCTCGAGTGGGGGTTGGCGGACTGTGAGAACCTGAAGCGACGGGGTGGTTCCATTCGGCCCAATTCCGCCAAACCTTTGGCAGGCACGACCCGATGCGTCCCTTTAGGGCTGGGGGGCCTTCTGCGACGCGCAGGACCATGTCTGGGACTTGGTCAGCCGTGGAAGGCGGGCCAGCACCTCAATGTGCGGGAGCTGGAGGCAGTTCTGCGATCGTCAAGCGTCTGACGGATCTAGCGCGGGGCAAGTGCCTGACGGGCTTTTCGGACAACAATCTGCCGTGCGTACATCAACAGGCAGGGGGAACCAGGTCCCCCAGGCTCTGTATGGTGGCATGGGCTCTATGGATGTGGTGCTCACCGGCACGAAATCCACCTGCGGCTTCGCAATTAGCAGCATGGAGAATGTGCTGGCAGATGCTCTGTCTCAAGGGACGAGTGAGGCAGGGAGAGTGGACTGGCCACAGACGCTGGGCAGCATGGGTGTTCGCCAACATCCACAGGGCCTTGGGACTTGTTCGCGACAGCCCGCAAGCGAGAGTCCCGCCGTATGATGAGGTTCTTCACCCTAGGGCATTGTCGGAGGATGCCATGTCATCAGCGGGACGGGCTGACGCTTACGAGTTTCCTCCCTCAGCCTTGGTTCATCGGCGCTTCTCAAGGTCAGAGTCTCCAGGGTGGCGGGATCATCCTGGTCGTCCCCCTCTGGATACGCCAGCCATTGGTTCCCGCTCCTCCTCAGCGTGGTGGTGGCCAAGCCTGTCCTGCTACCGCCGTGCGCCGAAATGGTTGTCAAGGACAAGGAGCGCGTTCGCACCCCAGAGTGAGGACCTTCATCTCTCTGTG
Source organism: Sclerodactyla briareus (assembly GCA_026419785.1). Classification (NCBI taxonomy): domain Eukaryota; kingdom Metazoa; phylum Echinodermata; class Holothuroidea; order Dendrochirotida; family Sclerodactylidae; genus Sclerodactyla; species Sclerodactyla briareus. The sequence continues at coordinate 102,804 of JAODTK010000444.1, forward strand.
TGGCGTCTGTCCGGAGATCCCTCGTTGCACAGGGAAATTTCGCCGGACGTTTGCGCTTGGCGCCGAGTCAAGGAGACCAACCACGATTAGAACTGACGATTCCCGAATGCAGATTTCAATTAATCAGTGGTTTGTCTGCGAGAGAAGGTTACTCAGAGTGAAGGCCTCTCTAGGCGGTTCTTCCTTCCGCAAGTGTCTGTTGACGAGGGCAAACAGGTTAACACTATTAGGAACTATCGGTCGGCCCATAGGGGCAATCCCACCAAGGGTTTCCCGAATCGGGGTCGACGCTGGGCAAACAGCCTGGTCATTGCCCAGCTTTGCGCGGCTATGGGTAAACAAGCGTCCGGTGGTGTCGGCGCTGGCCCCATCGTGGTCATTAACGCAGGGCTCAGGCCTTGGCAAGGCTCCTTACGAGCCTCTGCACGAAGCTCTCTTGCGATCTGAATAACAAGGGAATCTGTTCCTGGTTGCAGGGGCTTCAGCAAGGCGGGAGGAGCTGCATGGCAGGCGCTCTCAGTGAGCCAGGTCGTTTGCTGTTTTGAGAACATTGGGGTTTCGGCTGGTGACGGATCCAACATTCTTAGCCAAAGAAAAAAAAAAAAAAAAAAAAAAAAACCAGACCCGGAGTTGATTCAGCGGAATATTTTCATCCCGGAAATCGCAACTCTTTCCTCTGTCCGGAGACCGGCTATGGGGTCAGTCAGAGCTTTGAAGTCGGTACATTCATAGGACAACGGGACGCGGGCTCCACAAGTCCTCTTCGGTCTCCCTGGAGGGAGCATACTGCTGCTCCAAGGATACCCATTTCAGGTGGCTGGCCGAGGTCATTAGGCCTCAACGCACAAGAGGCTCAGTTCGGGCCCATGAGGTTGGTGGGGCAGCGCGTCTCGAGCTTTGTTAGCAGGAGTTCCAGTCGAGAAATCTTCGTATGCCGCATGGAAAGATCTTCAAAATTTTGTTTCGTGCTACCTCTCCGATTTTACCCTTGCGGCGGGAGGCGGCATTTGGCCATTCAGTCCTGGCGCACCCTCCTCAGGGTTCGCTCCCACCAAACGGGGTTAGGTATGCGGTGGTTTTTTAGGCTCGGGGCTAGGTTGCTAATTAGAGCACTAAAAAGGGAGTATGGAGCGCAGTGGCATCCCCAAAACTTAATGGTTGGGTATTAACTAGAGACCATACTCACCTTTTGAAAGGTTTGTTGTTCGCTCCCACCACCCACCCCCAGGAGGGAGGGGCGCTTCAGCTCGTTAGACTCGTGAATCCTGGGCGGACTTGTTGGCTACGAAGTAGCACGGGCTATGGTTGTCAGTTACTAACGGGGACTTCACCTATCTGGCGGGGTTTCGGAGTTGGGGGGGGGATGCTCCGCTCTGTCCTAAATCCGCCGATACCAGGGAGCAGCACAGGTGAGGTGAGTTTGCCTCACTCGGCGGGGTTATTGTGTAGTGACACTGGGGATGCGAAAACAAAAGAATGAGGGGCGTCGTTTTCAGTGCCAATTGATACGTACGTGAGGGAGTGGGGTTGTAGGGGAAACAAAGCCCATTAGATGTAGAGTTACTAGGGCAACTGCTATGAGAGCACTTAAAAAGGTGAGTATGGTCGCCAGTTAATACCCAAACCAGTACGTTTTGGGGAATTTAGTAGATCCTTCTAGTGATTGCTAAAAACCCACCACAAAGCTTTGGTAAGCGGATAACAATGTTTGAGGTTGGGGGCTGTGGAGGTTTCGATAGAATTTACCCATTAACGTGGATTGCTAAAACGCCCACAACCCTTTGGTAGCTTGTAACAGTGTTTGAGGTTGTGGGTGTGGAGGTTTCAATAGTACCCATATGGTGATTGCTGAAACCCCTACGACCCTTTAGTAAGCGGTGGGGGGGGGTAAGGTGGTGGTGGTGGTTGGGGAACAACATTGATGAGGTTGTGGGTGTAGGGGTTTAGTAGCATCCATAGAGGGTTGATTGCCAAAACCCCCACGACCTTTGGCTAGCGTGTAACAATGTTTGAGGTTTGTGTGTGGGGTTGGTTCAATAGTTACCCATATAGTGACTGCTAAAAACATCCACGACCTTTGGCTAGCGTATCACAAGTTTGAGGTGGGGGTTAGTGGGGGTGTCAATTTTTAGTACCCAGATAGTGATTGCTAAAACCCCCTGACATTCGGACAAGGGTGTTGAAGTTGCGGGTGTGGGTTATTAGAAAGGATCATATCGTGATTTCAAAAAAACCACACCCAACTTCGGGGGACACACGTGATTAAAAACTGGCCGGAGAAGACATTGTGCGTCGGAACATTTAGACACGTGTGCACGTCACGAAAATATAGGTACTATCCTTCTGACTTCAATAGCTATGCAGGGTACCTACCCATTGCTCTTAATTTAGATTTTATTAAATTCCCAGACATGTCATGGTCTAGGTCCAACCTTCTCTATCAAATCATGCCGCTGAAAGAGTCTATGCCGGATTGAGTTATTTTCAATACCACTGGTTGCGTTTATACAGAGGAATTCTTAGTTATAGGTCTTTTACTCAGAATTACTGTGAGGTCAGGTTTCAATGTCTTGGCATAAGGAGTGTCTATAACACCAGATTCATGTATATGTATCTTTGTGTTACTAGGTTCCACACAGGGGCGGGTCGTACCAGAATGCCGCAGGCAACACCATCAGGCTTTCCAGGAATTGTCATGCGGAGATGACGAACGATCTCAAGAGCTGAGGAAAACATGTGCAGCTGTTGCTCCATCCACGGCACTAGGGAAAACATTGAGCATAGAATAGATGATTGAAGGTAAATCACCTTAATGTGAGAGGTGGAGGTTAACATAGGATGGGCACGACATGGCTGAGTGTTATAACCATTACCAAAGTAACCCCCCACCCCTCACCCAGTCAAATGTGGGTGGAGGGTAAAAACATCCTTATGGAAGGTAGGAGCTTGTGATTTGTTCTGTTTTTCCCCCTAATCACAGTATAGGTAATTAGGATCTCTGATAACTGATGAAGAGAGAGAGACATTTTACCCCATTCACCCACACTCTGAATTTTTGTGTCTACTGTCTGAAGCATGGAGAATAGCACCTAAGTTAAGAAGATGTTCCCCGTTCGAGGATGGGATGAATGAATGTGTCGCACAGTCAGTTTATATGGGCAAAATAACGATGGCCAGTGGTTTTTGTTTTCTTCTCAGGAGATAGGGGTGCTAATGAAGGAGCTCGGAAGGAAAATGATCTCCTTCTTCCATACTTGATGATCCGGTCAGTTGGCCTCAACTCCCCCCTGAATGACTTTGTTCATGTGTGGATAGAGTAGACTGCTGGCATTGTGCAGATTCAGGCCCAACAGGTTTCTTGGGGGGAGTTGAGACAATGGTCAGGTACAGGTCTAGTTGCTGATTGAAGGGTGTCCTGGTTGTGGCAGTAGAGGTGCAGGGTGTGTCCTGCCATGTACCCTCATCAGAGGCTGCGAGTCTCAAATCAGGGTTCCCCACGGGTCATGGAAAACCTGAAAGAGTCATGGAATTTCATAATTTAAAAAATCAGGCCCGGAATGGTTTCGAAATTCAGTGAAAAGTTTTGAGTCATGGGGAGGAAGTCATGGACATTTTCATGAAGTGATGTGTCACTTTCTCACAGTGTTCGCTGTTGTTGCTTCAGCTTTTTGTTGGTTGTGCATTTGAGAATTTGTGCGAGATAGAGAGAAGGTCATAGACATTTTTTAGTGGTCATGAAATGAAAAAGTCAGGGAAATTGATGGCCAAGAATCTGCAGGAACCCTGTTAAATATAATATATAGATTATTATATATATATATATATATATATATTATATATAGCATATATCTAGATATATATAGAAGATAATATATATATTGTGTATGTGAGACCATAAATATAAGCAAAAGACATATCCATAACAGTTCCTCTACATGTTCAGGTTGTTGTAACAGGACATGTGCAGGCGGTAATCCAGGGGGTATTCCCAAACAGAGATACCTTTGTGGACCTCGTTCAGAGGAAAGAACATTATTTATGCCATTTGACATTTTGGATTGTCCTTGAAATTACCCTACTGTGTTTAAGGACCCATGTATAGTCCATATTCTCAAAGTTGTGTGAAATACGGCAATTAAAAAAAAATAAAAAAGCTTGTAAATTGGACCCTGTGTCCTTTGAAACTGATTTTTCATACTGTAGGGACTAACAACACCCATTCCACAAAGTTTTTGGTAAATGGACTAGATTTTTATTTTCACTGGAAAAAAAACCATTGCAAATCTGATCTCCAGTGACATTGGAACACTGTCTCTATTGCTGGGACCAACTTGGGTTCCCTCCGCCAAGTTGTGTTGTAAATGTGAATAAACTCTGTAAAACTGCAAAAATAGAGGGCAGCAGACATGCTGTTAATGCCCTTTTTAAACTATTTCCGAGATGTCACTAGGCGAACATGTGGTATCAAGTTCAGATCAACGAATAAAGATAGATCGTTTCGCACTAATGCCTAAAGTTTCCGGCAGTGGCTACACCCCAAAACCATAACATCCAAGAACACTGGAGTGTTACCGGGATATGATATAAACAAATGAAGTTATTGCCATATCAAATAGTATGTCACAGATCATGTCTTGTCAGTAGTACACTCACTAAACTGAGGTTGATTGGAGGGGTGTCCTGCTGAATTGCTCAAAAACATCCTTGGATTCGAATATTCAATGACTTAATAGGAGGAGTGAGTGTAAGACTACCCTATATTTAAAATTATGTGTGGTGTATGTGCTGTCCCAGGCGCTTTTGGATTCTTCAAGGAAAGTTGCCAAAGGACACTTAATGACCTGGAGGAAATGTAGGGAGGCCCAGGATTATCCTCCCCATCAGGGAAAGAAGCTATGGACATCGGTGTAAGAAATGAAGAGGACGTAACTGAGCTTTGAATCAGCCGAGACTGCCACGGTGAAAACTGGAGCGATGCCATGGAACTGGCGAGACTATGAATCTCAGAGGAGCACTTTGGAATCGGCTTGAGACATTGCGAGTAGACTGGAGGTTGCAGCACAGCCACAGAGAGCGCTTAGTGCGAGGAGAGACAGCTGGATCAGATCAAGGTAAGATACTTCATACATCAATGGCTGACATGACAAACTTCGGAACTTTAGGGAATTGCATAAAGTTTGCAAAATCGACCCAGATGACCTCAAGATGACCTTGTTCTTGTCAGAACAAAAATTAGTCACAGTTTACGATGAATGTAGAACACGATAGAGGCACTAATAAGAATTGTGCACAAAATTAAACAACTGGACTTTGTGAAGTACCGTCAGCAGGCAAGTAAACCACCTAATAAACATGACATAACTACTCACATAAAATCCTGATCTTTGGACCCCTCTCTAAGATTACCCCCAGTCATAAAATCTGACCACGCTGGCTCGTCTGCGCTACGGTGCACGCGAGAGTGCGGGTTTGATTGGCTGAGTAAGTCCTCACTAAGTGGCACCAGGAGGAGATCTGACCTGTGTGACGTAGAATATCCGATTGGAAACGATCTCACCTGGATTGGAACAGTCAGGCTATATTATGTGTGGTCGTCATAGCAGGGAGTCTTTGCTGCTCCAGCTACTTCTCACCTAAAACAGCACAATTTTCTGAGATTGGGCCACCTTGTCTGTTCCTGTTTGTTTTGAAGTCCCTTTTGTGTTGATTAACCAAACTGCAGATCGATTTAGGGTCTGCAGTTTTATGGGTGGACTCCCCAATCAGCCCCAGCCCGTAATCCCCCTCTCCCTAGCTCCCTCTTCAATGAGGACCAACTCCCCAACTTTCCTCCTGTCTTCTTCGGCTTAAGTTCCATTCAACCTTTGCAATATTCAAGAAAAATATCAATGATATCGAAATGACTGCCACATCTTGGATACCTCATCTACAAGAAGAACTCAGTCAGAATTACAGCACCCAAATCATTCCGATTTTTGGATAAAATCGTGATCAGTACGCATATTTTCAAAAGCTATCTGCGAAATATCATTTGTTTCGTAACTGCTAAGTCTCCTTTTGGTGTGAATTTCAAACAAACTTCAAACCTAAATAATGTTAATTGTACACACACATGCCTTCAGTGACCCTGACTCACTGGCATGAAGTACTGCCAACTCGACACATTAATGACCTCCTATCACTCCTTGAATCTCTTTCATTGTTCGCTGGACCAAGTAGGCTCTAAGTTCATGTTATCTGAATGAAACTTATATTACTTATTATTTATTTAAATTTACTCAGAATCAGGGCATGTTTCTGATGGGAAGCTTCTCAGTTTGTGCACCTTCAACCCTGCTCTATATTGCTGAACAACGTTACCATAGCTACCATGGACCGTACCTAAGCTTGCCACAAGCTTGAACAATCAATCACACAAATTAGGCGGATATATCTTACACCTAATGACTCAGTTGGTTTGTGTTGAAGTACACATGACTCCTGTTAGCACATGCACGGAATTTTGTGGATAATCCTCACCACTAGGTTAGCATGACAAACACTGCAACATGCAACTACACACACATAATAGCATATACTGCCAGTGGGTGCACAAAGTTACTCACTCTTGCTTGTTGCAAAGGAGTATTGAGGAATTGGTTTATATCAAATGTGCGATACGGCTTTTAGCTCGACTGGGGAATGTGTCTACTTTCCAATTTCAACCAGTGCAATCACATCACCCTGTTTTAAAGCTGGCTGAAGCCTGTTATAATAATGAATAATAATAATAATAATGCTAATATAAATGATACTTCCCTAATATAGCGCCAAATACCAAAAGCCTCGGGCGCTTCACAAACCATAAAAAGTAGCATACACTTAAATGAAAATGAAACCTAAATATCAGTATATATATATGTATAAAAAACCTGTAAAAAAAACCTAAAACGTTCCACCATAGAGGTGTAACACTACTGTGATACCAGGTATCCTCTGAGCCCTAAGCTACATCCCTCCCATTCCTGTCCAGTTCTGTCACATATTCCTCATGTCAAAAAATTCGTCTCACCTACAGTTTTTCTTTCATTCCGGAACTGAAAGTGAATTCACCAAACCTGCAACTCAAATGGAAAGTGATGGAGTACAGGAAGTTTGGGTGATCGTAATAGCTTAAATGATCACCTCAACAAGAAATTTGTCCCTGCATGTGAAACCGAACGTCACTTTGCCGTCATTCCATCAGTACTTGACATTCACTTGTTCGACCTAGAGAAGTTTTTTCTTGGACCACTGCATACCATGTGTAGCTGTTTTGCAACTCACCAGTGTCGTCCAGAAGGCAAATATGACTTGAGCTGAAGGCGGCTCATGCCATCGGCCACAGTAAGCAACCCAGAGAATCAGACTGGATAGGACGATGAATACCTTTATTTTCGGTCCGCAACACCGCATCACTACCGTACATCCTCCATCCCTTTGTCTTCTAAACTCGGAAATAGCAATCAGCTATAAATACGAATACCATAGCGCAAAATATATCGTAATTCATATAGCACACAAAATTACCATTTCCCGCCATGCAGACGCAATAAACACAGACTAACGCAGCAACATGCAACAAGTCCCTCCATACCAGACATCCCCAACAAAGAATAACCACGGCAATCACAACCAGCGTAATTAACGTCCCATTACCACTTACTATAATTTATAATAAATACGTACCCTCGTGGCTCCAGTGTGGCCACAACCTCCATAATTGAAAGTATAAATATAGTTGTCTAAATTCACACCATGCTGGTCAGTACTCTGGCCATCCACCCTAAACGCAAACGCCCAAGTGAGGAAAGAGAGTCGTCCTCATAGGACCTCTGCTTTATAATGCACACGTGACTGGAAGTCGGAACTATTCTCAATTAGCCGCCAACTGGAACGAGCCCAATTACTACCTGTACTCATAACGGGGCGCATATAACAACAAGTATCATCTCATGCAAAGAGAATCATGCATGCTTTTCACAACACTAAGTATCAAGCCTTGAAAAGACTTTTTTCATTGTGATCATCCAAAAGTATCAAGCATCAGGAAAGTATAGTACTGATCTATATATAACTGAAGGAGAGGGGATTGTTTCAAATCAGGCTGCAAGCAATGTGTATTTTATCATTTTATTTTATTGCCTCTAGTTCAGCGACTTCCTTGTTTCGATACAATAGTTTTTAGGAAATTGTACGCAGAGTTAAGCATTCTGTCCATTTTCAGTTTGCAAATATCTAGTTCTCGGGTTTGTTACCAGATGCATTACTGATGCTTGCTGTTTGCTGTTTTGCAATGATTAACTTTTTTTAGAGCTGTCAATCGGTTTCCCGGACAACTCCCACCCGACAATTCCCACCCCAACAAAAAGGCAAGAGTCCCACCCACTGTGACCTAACTTTCAGACCCTAACCTCTATCTTACCATAAAAACATTCCTTGAGGGGGAACTGGTCCGTGTGGAAATTGTCCGGGGGAATGTCCGGTCAAATCATGTTGAACGGTAGTGGATGATGTTGTTACATGCATGAGATCTATTGCATAAATTGCAGAGGCTTGGCAGGGCAAATGCGGAGCACTCACAAAAAAATCAGACTGCTGGCTCAAATGTCGGCGATTCAGGCCTCTTTTTAATTCCTTGACCGAGTCAGGGATCTAATAACAGTCTGAACAAGTGTGTGGTGTGATGCCCTGGCATTGTCAACGATAACGTCCAGAATGCTTGGGTCCATTCAAACTGAAATTTGGTGTATGACTTCTTAGTTAGAGTACAATCACCCTATCGGTTTTTGGTGGGCAGACCAGGTGTCATTTGGGACATAAAATGGAAATTGTGAAAAATGATATAGGTGATTTTAGCTTGTTAAGATCATAACTTGACCCCACTTCGATGGAATGAAGCCTCTCTTGGTTCGTGGGTCCCATAAAGTCACGTTCTCTCTAGTTTTGCCGGTCAATAAAGGTCATCTGAGTCTTTTAGAGGTCGAAGTCTGAGGCGGAAATCTTGTGAGAGGATAAGTCCAGACTGCTTTAATTGGACCATCAAGCTGACATTGCGTGTGTATCTTCCTATGGGTTGTACAAGAACTCTATTGTTTTTGTGTAACTTGGGGATCCGGTTTGGGAAAAAGGGGAAATGTATTTTGCCAATTTCAATTTCAGCTTGTTAACAGAATAATTGACCCACCGGTGTGATGATGAAGCTCATACTGACGCAGAGTGGATGTAGCTCATTTATGGTGTGTGTCCCCTTATTGAGTACTGACCTCTACTACCTTGGTCAAGGTATCTGAGGTTACAAACCTCAAGTTAAGGTCCTGAAGTAGCCATAAATCAATAAGCCCCTTGGCTTTCTGGTTTCTCCCATGCAACTGGTCCGTTTCCTGTCTATTCGTTGTCCATATTTTTGCTCATATTTTTAGTCTCTCATTTTTCTTGGACGCTACTCTCTGCCTACCTACATAACAACCCAATTCCTTGATTTTCATAATAAACTATGGGAGTGGCGGTAATGGTTAAACCACAGCATTGGAATCACCCTCCACAAAGCCGATGCCATCTGCACTTGGTGCACTGTATTCTATAAACTTTATACACCCGCTACCCAACGTTGGAATCTGCGCATTCCTGATTATTGAATATACCAAATTTAGGCAGTTCCTATTTTGCCCATCTTGTAACTGTATATGAACACCACCGACAGAACGACATGCATGCGTGAATTTTCCAGATACTGATGGATGATACTATGATGTAGCAATTAACCTTCTTTCGCGTTCACAGCATCAACATGACGCGTATTGTAACACGAGGGTTTTTTTGATTTGTTTTCAACACAATAAAAGGAAGAAAAAATCTCAGTGGGGGAGGTGGGTGCATGGGGGGGCAAACATCCTTCCTGGGGGAGCCCGACCCCCCCATGCCCCCTGTCCTCTACGTGCCACTGTGGTCCTGTCACAATTTTAGGTGTTAGCGGCAATACTCTCACGCTTCATCTGATTGAATTGGAAACTTGAGGCACATGTACACCTAGTTAAATCTTGAATATTAGAATGTGGAATTACTGCATGTCTGCTGCGAACTCTATTTTGCAAGTTCACACAAAAACTTGGTAATTTACCCAAACTTGGTGGTGGGGACAATGTTTTGATCCCAATTATGTTTTTTTTGGTTTGATTCTTGAACTTTGTCGGATTCAAAGAAACTTAGTAGATGTGGATGCAGTTGGTCCTGACAACAGGTAAGGTCAGTTTCAAAGTAACAGCTAGGAGGTCAAATGGAACATTTTAAGCGCTATGGAAACGGACCTACGGGCCACCGCGGCTTGGCTGCGGCCTTGCCTCATCACAGCGAGCTCCCTCATCTTTTCCTATTCATTATAACATGCAGATACCCTAGCCCGCAACTACTCCTGCCCATGAGACCGTTATCTTGTGACAACACAATGATTTATGCATGAAAAACCGAAGGTCCAACTGGACGCAGCGGCTGCTTGTAACCTAAAAATAGATGAATGAATTGGTCGGCGGCCATGGCCAGTGAGAGTTCGCCGGTCGGCTGTGTTTATGCGTGATGTCAAAAGTTTTTGCCAATCTGTTTTACTCTGCTCTCTCTAAAGAGATCCACAACAGTTATTTTTATGGGGAATACAGTCGGGCGGTTCACCTCATCAACATGACTAGTTGATATGGTTCAGTGGAATGAATCATGAATGTGCAATTGAGACGGCTAACCAGGAAACCACTTAGTGATGGTGTGAATCTAAATGGTGGTCCAAATAAGGGTTTCTAAATTGGTCTCTAATGCACCCTCCCTCCCCTAGAGGTGACCAAAAAATACAAGGTGGTACGACTGATACCATACTGCAGCATCATATCCTAATGGAATAGGTAGGCATGATGCACTTTTTCGTGCTGCAATCTTCTATGTCCAGGTTCACTTCCAATTCCCATTTTAATCTTCCTGTCACATGACAAGGTCATCTAACGGGACGTTGGCTTTGCGGAAGCCAGTCAGAACTGGCATTGGTTTTTGATTCCTTGACGAAGTCAGAGGAATATAGCAGTCAGTCTTGTGTGTTGTGGTGTGTGTGTTGTGTGACGCCGAGCTCGTAAACACGATAAGTGATCGGTCTGAGTTAGAATCAGTCACATATTCTGGGGTAGTTTGTTCCCCAAGGATGAGTAAATGATCCCGATTGTTTGGGTCAGGTCGAGGTTCATCTGAGGCACTAGAGGTCAAATCTGAAAACTTTGTAACACGAGTAGTCCAGAATGGTTGGTCAGATCAAGTGAAATTTGGTGTATAGCTTTCTTATGGGGAGTACAGGAACCCGATTGTTTTTGGTTCAGGTCAGGGGGGGATTTGGGTCAAAAATAGAAAATGTGTGAAAAGTCAATATTTTGGCCAATTTTGGCTTGTAACGCGATAACTCGACCCCACTGGGATGGTTGAAGCTCATACTTGGCATGTGTTTTTCCCATGATGAGTACATGAACCCTATTGTTTTGGGGTCAGGTCAGAGGTCATCTAAGGTAACAGAGGTCAAAGTCGGAAAAATCGTAACACGCAAGTCCAGATATTGGTCTTAACAAGTGAAATTTAGTGTATAGCTCTTATGAGAGAGTAACACGGCCACCCTGTGTTTTTGTTCAGGTCGGGGTGAATTTTGGTCAAAATAGGAAAATAGTGAGAAGTTGATATTTTGGCCAATTTTGGCCTTGTAAACACGATCCTCACCCCACCGGATGGATGAAGCTAATTCGTGGTATGTGTGTTCCCCATGATGAGTACATGAACCCTATTGTTTTGGGGTCAGGTCAGAGGTCATCTGAGTCACTAGAGGTCAAGTCTGAAAACCTTGAAATTAGTGTGTAGCTCCCTTATCAAGAGTATAGGAGCCCTATTGGTTGGTTGGGGAACATGGGGAATTGTTAGACGTTATGGGTCCCATAATGAGCTGGTGCAATCTCCCATTTGTCCCCTAGTGTCTGGTATAGGTTGTCAGAAAGAGTCAAGGAATCACTAAGCCTTTTGGCTTTCTGGTTTTACATGGGAGCTGGAATAGTGCTCATTTCCAAAATTGATTTTCGTTTTTGATATGTGAATGATTGAGAGAGCGAGTTCTGGTTCAAATAGACAGCGCAGGAGGTTTAAACCGCCAATGTGTATATTCCCGCTTTTGAGCAATCTTTAGGAAGAAGTACCGTATCTAACACCCCATAAAGACCTCCCATTTGGTCAGATAGACCAAGATAGCCTTCATCCATCAAGTTTTTTTGTAATCCATGGAAGCTACGAATCAGTCGCATAAATTATGCAAATTTGACCACGAGGCGCCGTGAAATGACTTTTAACTTTGTCAGGAACACATGTACCCCCCATCCACCAAGTTTCGTTCAAATCAGGCTAAGTTTGGAAAATCGCACATTTGACCTCTGATGACCTTGAAATGACCTCCACATTTTTCAAGATTAACTAAAACTAACTAAACTGGAACTAACTTAAATTTCGTAGGGCAGAGTTATTGACGCTAACGACTAATAGTTTCTGGTGCCGGAGGCTACAACACCCAAAACCATAATATACCTGGACACTAACAGTGTCGTGGGGATAAAGTAAGATGTTGCAAATACATAAATCAGCCATTCCACCCATCTGGGTAACAGGTTATAATTTTATTTTGAAAAAGATCAAATGTATAGCACAATATATAGCACAAATAGTGCACAAGAAAGTCGACTATTAGGTCGCCAATTAGCCTCTAGTGTTTCGGGCAGACTTTCACTCCAATGCTCTAGAACCCTGGAAATATTTTTACTACTTTTTCACTTGCTGACTATTGACTGCTTTATGAAGGGTGTAATTGTTACCTGTGAAGTGAGACAGTTACTTTCATTTATTCATATGTTCGGTTCTGTGCTACTAATTTTAAAGTGAGAGTGAAAGCACAACAATTAAGGCTGATAATAGCCTGGTCTTGGAAATGGGGGAACATTTCATATTGTCTTCACATAGTTTTGTGGGAATGAATGTCAATATCATTATTTTTTCCTTGGGGAGGGGGGTTGACTTTTTGCACTTTCAACCTTATACATTCGCCTACCTATCATGCCTAAATCGTCACAGAGATAATCATTACTTGAGGGAACTGTCTTTGCTCAATGACCTTGAAGTTTTGCCTCAAAGTCATTTGATCCACTGCAGTCAGAGTGACTTCAATAAATAGACATTGAACATAACAGTTGATTGCATGGATTTTTTTTTATTAGCCACAAAAGAAATCAACTGAACATTTGGAAGCAATTCTGGTTACTCCTTCAGACAACAATCATTGCACACCGTGTTACAAGCAAATATTCTGGGTTCGAAAACTAGCAGTCACCGGATGTTTTTCCCTGGGTGGCTGTACTGCAGTTGTGATGGGCGAGGTCTTGGTCTTCACTTCTTGGTTCCGCATGTAAGTGCATTGGATTTCCTGGGGTTACTGGGGTTCGCTACGGAACATTGCAATAAGTCTCGCCTGTCGGCTGTGAGCAGTCACGTTGAACTTGAACTTTCACTCTTCCAGGAACCGAGTAAGGTGGTTGAGTTCACTGGAAGTAGTTTCAGATGGGGACATAAAATGCGGCCCTGGGAGCAGGTTGGGATTGATACACCCCTGCCTCGATATCATCTGAGTACTAGTCTAGAAAACAAGGCGAGTTACCGCTGGTGCTCATCCATGATCAATTTGGGCCAGAGGGGTTCCTAGATTAGCCTCAATTGGCTTCCTGAACCCATAGAAATCAAATCAAATCAAATTCCTGATCAACCCTCTTGATATCACCTGTCCCGATGATTGTAGGTTTACACCGTAGTGATGCGATTCATCATCATCGAAGTAATCAAAGCTGTTCATAGTCCACATTCACTACTAGGTTAACGACCCATTCTTGATGATTCACTAACCTTTGAATAGGAATCTTGAAGCATTTTGCAAAGACGTCCATCCTCTGGTTATTTCGATAATGGGTTGATGTGTGCCTTATCCTATAGGAACACACACAATTTGCCAAATTGTGGTCATGAATGAGCAGAGATTATTGCTCTTAGAATTATTTTGATTCTCCTGTGTTTGATTATTAATGTCATACATTTATATAGGACTCTATAAAACCTATACAAGAGAAGAATGAATCCCCCTCTGCTTGGAACCTCTACTAGGGCACAGAGAAGGGACGTAGGGGATAAAGGGTGAGGGGGAGGGAATACCCATCCTCAGGTATGCCACACAACTGGAATGAAAGCTATGGACACCATTAGTTAACCATAGGGTCATCACACAGTTTTACCAAGGTATTTCTGCATTGGTTGATCGTTACCCTAATTCACACTGTCTCAAGAGGGTTGGTCGTTTCGTGTATTGATTACAACACATTGCATCGGAAAATTGCGTTAAAAAAAAAGTACACATTTTCGGCAAAACGTAAGTGTTACGGTTCTGTGAATTTTGTACTTTTTTTCGAACGTGAAACACTCGTTGAAGACGAATAGTCTGGCAGAACGAGAAGGGCGATGGGGTTGCCAACCCGGTAACTATGTGAAAAATGCCAGACACTCGGTGGCACATTGGGGGGTGCATGGTCGATAAGGGGTAAGTATTCGTAGTTCAACAGATTTTCACAACCCGCTCCTGTTTTGTAGACACAGTAAATACTGTGATTTTGTACCTTGATAACAGAAAGATGGAAAGATGTTCCCACATATAAGTACATGAGATTATTCTCCATTTTTCTTCATTTAGTTTTCTTCTTTAGATCCCATCTATGGTTTGTCTGATACACTGGGCTACATAGCTCGCTTTTTCATGTGCATCTGATTAGCTGGTTCTCAAAGATTGTTTCACTGTAATTGTCATACGTTACCCCTTGTGATTTATCACAAATTTCACAACAAAGGAATAACATGGATCATATATCCTGTTCACGTGACTATTCGCCTCTTAGCTGTAAAGCCTCATGTAAAACTAATGATAATGGGTAGTTGGGGGAGTGAGGAAGACATCCTACAGTTGCAAATCTTACACCAAGTGATCTGACTCAGCCACTGACGTAATAAGGAACTCAAATAAAGCAACTGTTCTTATACAAGGAACCGTTTTTCCATTTTCATAAAGGAAGCAAGTATTTTTACAGTTGGAATGCAAAAACAGAATGGGAGGGGAAATGAAACAATATTGCTCAAGGGGAGTAGGTTAAATAGGTTAATAGAATGAGTGAAAATGTAACACATTGTTATGACACCTATCATGAATAATGGACTTGTTCACAAATAATATTTCAGGATTGTATTACACATTATTTACATTCCAAATGTCAAATTATTCAATATTGGATAGTGAACGAATCAGTTTAAATTCCATAGGACAGTTGATTTGCTATTATTATTGTGTAGACATTCATGGAGACATGGTGCAAGTTCAGCATGAATTGAAAATGGACAGGTTGTCTGCCATGTCCTTATGATATCTTCTCAAAACGAGGCTGTATATTTTGTCTAACTGACATTGAAACATTGAATTAGGGGGGGTCAGAACCCCCTATGACCTAAGTGATCAATTAATTCACACAACACAAAAACTGATTTTTTGCAGTCAGTAGAAGTTTTGCAGCTGTTAATTAGCAAATAAGTTGGAAGGACCAAATGTAATCTACATGCAAGTTTGATTGAAATCAGACAAACCTTACTTAAAAATGGTCTTCACTCAAAGTTATGTCTATAGGAATAATAATATTAATAATACCTCATTCTTATATATCGCTTTTCTACATCGAGGACATGCTCAACGCTCTTTACAGATATTACCTCTGATCATTAGTGACTTGTCACACCCGTCCAAATAGTCCGAATAGGGCTGCCACATACGGCGCTCCCTACTCTTCACAAGTCACCTCACAAGGTACCCACTTTAAACACGTGGGTGACGTGGGACATTCCAAGAGAATATGCATTGTCCAACACGCTGCGGAAAGTCCTCGTGCTTCCAATGGGCTCGAAACTTGCATCAATAGTTTGCATTCTTGAGATATACCAACTGAGGTATCCGCCTCCCACAGTATTCCAACGTACTTGAAAGTAGAAAATTTGACCTTGAGATGACCCAAACCTGAAGTATCTACATCCGCCAAGTTCTGTTGAAATGAACACATACTTACATTTACACACGCCTATGGCAATATGCATGTATCCGTATTGTACAGTGTGATTTCGCCTCTGGCAAGGATTCACTTAAGCCTACAATGGTTCCTTTGAATAATAGTCTGTTAGTAATATGTGTCTTCAATTTGTGGTGTGGTGTCCATTCGATTGCCTGCCAATATATCATCATAGCATGATACAATAACAGTTTTTAGAGGTACCATAATGTGATGTAGATTGCAAATAGAATCTAACGCTGTGTAGGTATAACTTTTTAACCCTATTTGATCGAAGTATGTAAGTGTTATGATCAGGTTTCATTCTTCAATGCCACCTTCCTAGTCATGTACTGTTCTGTACGTCGCTGTTCCCATGGTATTCTGTTTTGGGCCTTCCATCCAATGTTTCATGACGTGTCATATAAGAGCCTTCCTCCTCGTCCTGGAGCGATCGGTTTTTGCCGTCTTTGGTCTCCCTCCTCGTCAGATAATGCCCTGGTAAGTGTTTAGTCAGGCTCCGCCGCCAGTGATTCTTCAGTCTAGGGATCCCGGTCATATGGGCCTTCCCAGTACTACCATTGGTAATCCCAACAATTACCATGCTACCGGAAGTGTATCAGATTTGGGTGTCGCAGGTCGGGCTGCATTTTGTATCCAAGGCCTGGAGGACAATGATGCTGACATGAGCGTGAGTGTTTTTTGACAGGGGAGCATGTCCCTCTCTTGGAGTCGGTGGGTTCGGCTGAATGTAACTCTGAGTCGAGGTGCTGTTAATGGTCTCGTTCATGTAGGGACCACTGTTCATCGTTGCCCGTGTCTCGTGAGGGACAGGTGTGGGGGTGTTTCAATCCTTGGTGGGGGGCGGTTGAACATGGGTGGAGGAGGATCCCATGTAGTATTAGGTGATGTTATGGTGCCTGGGGCCGTTGACGGTGGTGGCATGTTGTAGCTAGGGTTATTGGTGAACTTCCTGCATTCTTCCTTCCTGCAAACTTATTCTTCAACCTGACAGCCATGCACAGTATACAAATCCCAAGCCATTGCTAATCCACTACTATAAGGCTATCTTATTATGTAGAGGAAGTACCATCCTCTGTTCCTGTGCCTCCCAAAGGGCGTGGGGTGTTTAGCGCACCCGTTGTGACAGTAGTTTTGTCTTCTGGTTGGTATTCTTCATCTGATGAGGCAAGCAAAGTATCTGCTCACCATACAGATCTTTGAACTCAACCCGGTATTCCTCACAAATCGGATTCCTCCCAATTTAATTGTGACTTGCGGTCTTCCTTCCCATAGAGCTAGGAATGCCCCTGTGCTATTGTGGTCAATGTTGTTGTCTTCCAAATCAATTTCTTCAATACTCCCCAATAAACGGAATGTATCGGTAGGTATATATGAAATAGATTGTCTCTCATTATGAGTTTTCGTAAACTTTTCCCCAGGTAATTGAACATAGAGGGTTTATAGCTGTGAGTTTATTGTCGGAAATATTGAGTATGTTAAGCTTGATCTGCTGCCGGAAGATATCTCCATTTAAAGTACCGGCTAGGTTGTTGGAGCCTAGTTCTAACTTCTGTAAGTTCGTCAGATAGGGGAAGGCATTACTAGTAATCGAGTTGATCTCGTTGTCAGACAGCCGTAGTGTTTCCAGTTTCGACAGGTTCCCGAGACAGTCAGTCACAAGCTCTGTAAGCTGGTTCCCTCGCAGGTCCAGGTATGTCAGGTCTGTTGTCCCAGAGAGGCTCTCGTGGGTTATTCCAGTTATGGCGTTGTCTGAAAGACTTAGAGTTTGCAGCACGGACAGTCCATGGAATTGCACCACTCCGATCTTGTTATCGTCCAGAATGAGCCTGGTCAGGTGTTCGTTGGGAGTACGAAATGCTGTCCCAGTCAGTTCAGTGATTTCTTATGAGAAAGATCTACTTCTCTTAGTTTAGTCCTGACGAAGCTACCTTTAGAGATGTCATCAATCCCGCTATTAACCATATATAGCCATTTCATGCGAGTAAAATTATAGAAAGTGCTATTGTCAATATCATGGATAACATTGTTATTAGTGCGCAGCTCCTCTACTGCATTGCATTCAATCGGTACTACATGGTCTGACTGATCTGAACAGTCTGCTATGCATTTGTTGGGCAGGGGGCAGGTCACGTGACACGTTCGGTTACATTCTCGTAGTGACTGAGGGATTTCTCTCGCTCCTGTCGATTTGTATAGCAGAACAAAGATGATGATAATTGGCCAACTTCGCAGCTCCATAGTAAAACCTGGCGGAAAAAAGAAACATTCCGATGAGGATTGGCATGAATAGAAATCGATATTCATTATTCAGTCAGTTGTTATGAGGGTGTGGGTTGTGACTGGGGGTGAAAGCAGCAAGGTTCCCTCTCTATCAGTGTTAGCACTAGGAATTGAGTCTGGGAGGGTATTCCCTCCGAGGGTTTTTTATGAGAGTGATTTTCAAAACCAGGAAGGTTTCCAATCAGCAATAAAATCTTGAAATCCTGAATGGCCCCATACCCTTTGGTCCTGCTGTCCTACATGTTGTGCAGAACACTTTTCCAATTTCATACCAAAGCCACATCTGCATCTTCAACCAATCTTTAAAAAAATGGTTGTCATGGTAACTAGTGTTAGTGCCTCGCGGGGTGTAGCATCGTCAGTGCTCAGAATGTTTGATGTTAACGCCTAAAAAAAACGACGCAGATCCTCATATCCGCATAATTAACAATCGAATATACAGAAATTTTATCAAAGTTGAATCCAGCAGATATTCTCCTAGGCCGACAACGGAATGATGTTTGTGTACAGCGCTAGCAGCATGGCATTGCATGCAATAATAATATAATAACACTGTACTGCACTGTTGCCATGGCATGTGAACAAAAAGTGTGGTGCATTCATGGTAGAAAATTCACACACGACATGACAGTAACTGAACAGGCAAGGCAGTGAGCACCGCCCCCCCCCCCATCCGCGATGTTTTAGTTTCTAATGATTTTTACGCAATGTGGCATAGCACGTATCATTGCACCTACAGTATTGAGAACATGTATGCAACAGGGAAAACATAGTAATGATGCCTTTTATTTGAGTATGTAGTGGGTGTATATATATATATATATATATATATATATATATAATATATATATATATATTATATATATATATTATATATATATATATATATATATATTATATATATATATTTTTCATAACAAAGGAAATTTGCGGGAAATTCATGTGCGCGATTCACGTGATTTTGATGAGAAGGTTAGTTAATAATGAGATGGTTGCCTTTACTCAGTCAAGATAGCAATTTAGGTATATAATAGTATATCTTCTTATGGCATAATAATGACCCACCACTGAATTCTTAGAAAATAATTTTCAAAAATACCTGAGTTATAGTTCGGTGTTGCACACTAGCTTCCTGCAGTATGGCATAACAACAGTAGGAGTGTCATTCATGAACATCTTTGAGGGAAACTTTTGGAAGTTGTGTAATGTGTTGCAGTTGTATACTGTTCCAGTCTACAATGGCACAGTTAGTTTAAAGGGGGAGGGGGTTGAAAACCTTACTGCTTTTGCATAAAATAAAGAAACCTTTAGAGAATTCAATTGAACCTTCAGGTGAAGAAGAGTGGGGGAAATTGGTGTTAACGCTCAGATGTCTGACAAAGGACTAGGACAATCTAATAATTACAATGCATTCTCTTGACTAGACTCTACAGAGCCGACCTTGGTCATAATAGACTACGGAGGGTCAGGGGCGGCGACCTGTGTTGAATATGGGGGGGGACATATTAGGGTAGCACCATCTAAGCAGAGCGCCCCATGGGTTGGCGCGTAGCGCACAACAAAATTTTCAGTTTTTAAACACATACCCCTCCCCCCAAGCGCCATGAAAACCGGCACTTCTGGGGTCATAATGGCAAGTAAGCAACCTCCCTAAAATCGTAAATAAATTCCCGAATTTTTTATTTCTCAAGAAACATCTTGAAGGAACTGATCAATGTTATTCCGTACAATTCAGGTCACCGTCGTTGTTTGACGCGTAGGGTACAGAAATGCTGTTTGTTTACATACCCCCCCAGATTGAACGGAACAGCATTTCCCGGACCTTATGGGGCAGTAGCAACGTCCCTAAAATTGGCAATAATTTCAGAAATCATATTTCTAGAAACGTTCTTGAAGGAATGTTGAGGTGTATTCCTTACAATTCGGGCCAGCCGCCACGCCACCATCAGTGACGCGTAGGGTACAAGGAAAATTTTCGTTTTGACAGACCCCTCAGATTGCAGGAAACGGCAATTCCCACGCTGTATGTATGGCAGTGAGCAACGTCTCTAAAATTGGCAATAATTTCCATAAATTTGTATTCAAGAAACATTCTTAAAGGAACTAATTGATGTTTATTCCTTACAATTTGGGCCAGCATCAGTGGTCTCGTATAGGTACAAGGAAATTTGAGCCTTACGGATCCCCAGATTGCCGGAAACTGTATACTTCCCTGTAATATGGCAGAAGCAACATCCCCAAAATTGACAATAAATTTCTGAAATGTATACCTCGAGAAACACTCTTGAAGGAACTGATCTACGTTTATTCATCACAATTCGCACCACCATCAGTTGACACGTACCGTATAAGAAAATAGTCTTACAGACCACCCCCCCCAGATTGCAGGGAGCGGCACCTTCCCGCGACTTATGGCAGTATGCCAATCACTGAATTTGACAGTATTTCGAAATCTGACGTGTTAAGCGTTCCCTTTTTCATCGTGGCTCCATTCCTACCATAGCCGTGTCTTATGCAGATCTATTCCCTCAGGGACCCGTCCGATTGGGTTGGAGGCTGCCTCAGATTGAAATTTTTCTTGATCATCACTGTCATGGAAAAATGTGGGCATTTTTTTTTCGGGCATTGATTGAAAGGAATTGAGCCAGGCAGCCAGACAAATTGGTCATTTTCAGATTATTTTGCGCTCAAATTTTGTTCCAAAATTTCAGGTCAGAATTGTTTCGCCCCGCTCCGCGCCTGTATAGTTCCATACGTTAATCACGTTTAAAAACCTCAATATAATGGTGCACGAGCCCCGCTTTGGCTTTGCCAGGTTCTGAACCCATGACTTCATGGTTGGAAGCCGCAGGTATTACCCAAATACCACACTAGACATATGCTTCATATTAAACAATTCCTAGGAATGTGGAGGGCATGGACCATTCCCCCATATAGGGTTATGTGTGAAGGTCAAGGCTCTGCCCCAACAGTATACAGAATAAATAAAATAATATTGTCAATATGCTACATGGTAAATCTTGTAACTGAGAACAATCTTCATAGGAAATCTTCATAGGACATGGCTATGGTAGGAATGGAGACAATGATGAGGAAATAAGGATTAACATCGATAGTTAGGTGTTTTTGTGAAATTTACTGTCAATTTCGGTGATTGCATACTGCCTTAAGTCGCGAGAAGTGCCTGCAATCCCTGCAATCTCTGGTGGGGGGAGTTTGTAAGACTATTTTTTCTTGTATGGTAGCGGGTAAAAATGATGGTTGACGCGAATGTATGGAATAAACGTAGATCAGTTCCTTCAAAAGTGTTTCTTGAGATGTACATTTCAGAAATTTATTGTCATTTTTGGGATGTTTGGCGTACTGCCTAAGACATGGAAAGGGTAAAAAAAAACGTGTTTCCGCAATCTGGGGGATCCGTTAGGCTCAACTTTCCTGGAGCTTCTATACGAGACCCTGATGCTGGCCCAATGTAAGAATAAACATCGATTAGTCCCTTCAAGAACGTTTCTGAAATAAATTTCTTTAAACTATTGCCAATTTCAGAGACGATGCTCACTGCCATACAGCGCGGGAATCGCCCGGTTTCCTGCAATCTGAAGGGTCGGTAAAACGAAAATTTCCCTTGTATTCTACGCGTCCACTGATGGTTGCGGCTGGCCCCTTTTGTAAGGAATTCACATCGACAGTTTCTTCAAGAACGTTCTTTGAAATATGGGAATTCTTAAAATTATTGCCAATTTTAGGGAATGGTTTTGGCATACGGTCCGGAAAGGAGGGAAATGCTGTGTCCGTCAATCTGGGGGGGCCTGTAAAACATTTTTTTTTTTTTCTTGTACCCTACGCGTCAACAACCGACTGTAGCCCAAATTGTACGGAATAAACATTGTCAGTTCCTTCAAGAATGTTTCTTGAAATAAAATATTCGAGAATTTATTGACGATTTTAGAGCTGTTGCTTACTGCCATATTACCCCAGAAGTGCCGTCTCCTGCAATCTGGGTGGGTCTGAAAATGAAAAAATTTTCTCGCACGATACGCGCCAACCAATGGTGGCACTCCCCTCATATGCCCCCCCCCCAGTTTTTGACACAGATCCCCCCCCCTGTCCTCGGATGTATAGATTGTCTAAGAATGAGAGCAGCATGGTCTGTCTATCAAGTGAATTGTCATGTACACAGCAGCCACAGAGATAATTCACATTCATAGTAATTGACCTATTGTTCCATAATCCTAAGAACAAACCCACCGATATGTTGAGTGGTTTCAAGTCAGTGAGTCGATATAGTGCATATAGTGCAGAGAGTAACATTGCGTGGATCATGGAACTGATATAAGGTCAGTATAGTGCACGTGAAACAAACTGTCCACTGTATGAATAGCTACAGTACATGAGTTGCCATTGTTGTCTATTAATTGCCTCACAACACCCTCGTGGGCTGAGTTTACTGAGTTAATCACCTGCCTCACTATTATCCTAATCTTGATCGAAATTGAAACGAATATCCACTGAACCAGCAACTGATCACTAGCTACAGTACAGAAACACACCAAGCTAATTCTAGCTACTCAAGACAGTGCCTTTATAGTGACTGATAAACATGGTACAGAGCCACACATGACCGATTTCTGTTAGCAAAACTATCCATTGATCAGTTCATAACTCCATCAGAATGTTCAGGAATTAACATGATATCAAAAGATCACACTGAAGGTACGTGTAGTATGCAGTATTGAACCAATAGGAAGTCAAAGAATATATCCCTCCATACAACAGACATATATACTCACAGTTAGTGAACTTTTGGTACTCTTACAAAATCCTGTAGCATTTGAAATAAACACAGCTCTTGCTAAAAGATAGTCAATACAGCATAACAATTGAACCAAGAGTGCCTGTGGAATTCTGCAAAAATACCAGACAATGCAGCATGAGTACCCCACGCTAAAACAAACTATCACTAGAGACACCAGCACAGGAAGAATGCCCTCCCTGCTACCACACTGCACTGATCCACAGTGTTACTGTATATAACCCATATAGGGTGTGTGTGTGTGCAATCGGGGTGACTGTACACAGGTACAGGTGGTTGGACTATGGTCTACTATTAATAAACATCCAGGAAAACCCAGTGAAGTGAAGCCACCAAGGACCTGTTGTTTACTAGACCCTGGGGGACATTTCTGACCCAGCCAGCACAGGTGCCTGGGAGTCAGTTGTATTATAGGGGTGAAGTACTGTTTTATTGTCTGTGAGGGCATGGTGTTAGCCTCTGATTTCGCAACAACATGTTTGTAGCATTCGGCTGTTAGGGGGACTATGAATCCTCAAAATGTCTTGCCTGTTGCCTGAAATGTTTATAGTTGAGGAGGTTTTCTAAATTTGGGTTGAATTGCTCATTTACAGTCAAGGTTATTGAGATATAAATGAATGCTAGCAAGCCTTTGTCATGATATGTTCACCTGTTTTGAAGGTTAGAGATCTTCACCAATAAGAGTAGTTCCAGCTCAGGTGGTAATTGGAGACATTCATAATGAATCTAAGACTTCCTAAGTTTACCCTAATGCATGACGGCCCATATCGCAGTGGGGGTGGGGGGGGGGGGTGGGGGTGGGGTTGTAGGAGCATTTGACCCACACCTAAATGAGGGAGGCCCATTTTCCAGCCACTACATGATTATTCTTCTTCTTCAATTAACTGGTGTCTACCATGGTTCAATTTCATAGTTGACATGTTGGACAAGAGGTCATGCTCCAAATGGCAGGAGAAATAATTACGTCCATATTTGGGACAAGGTCCTAATTCTTGGAAAAGACCCACCCCTCCACATTTGTTGAAGTCTGATGTTTTCAGCCTCTGTGAGCTTCGATAAGTTTTTCTGGTTGTGTTGTTGTTGTTGTAATATCGGCAATTGTACACTGAACACTGGTTTCACAACTGAGGCTACTACGAACTGATCCCCTATAACCATCATCAACTTACACACCAAACTTCCTGACGTAGGCTGAAAACCCATACCATATGCAATTACCTATCAGTCACTAGTTCCTAAAGTACCACCATAAGATATAATCGTCCCATATGTTCTTTTGACGAAACAGTATTTCAAAAAGGCAGTGTCTACAGAGATGCCAAGGTCAGATGTTTTTTCTGAGCGGGGGTGAAAACTGCCTGTTGCTGTTGGGTATGTACATAATCTCAGCGGAGCCATTATCAGTTGGCGCAAAACATACAAGAAAGTTTGGGGATCTTACGGCTCCTCAGATGGTCGGAAACATCACTTCCTGGGTCTTCATATTTGTATTGTGTCCAAATTGTTCATATCATAGGCAAATATCTTGAAGAAAAAAATAATTGCACTGTGTCTTTGGTCCTTAATACTGAGATAGGGGCCAAGGGGTTAGAGGGGGAAATGACGATGGTGCGCGGCCACCGGTTTGGCGTAGCGTACAATCAAGAAAATCATTGTCGTATGACAGACCCAGCCTGATCACGACAGGAAATAGCACTTCCTGAATTTTTTGGGCAGTAGCAGTACCACTGGCTTGGAATTTGAATATTCAAAAACCCCAAGGAACTGAACACCTCCCCGGGCCGGAGTATTCCAGCATGGGGCACTACAGCACTGCAGAGGTATTCCGCCGGTTTGTATGGAATGGTGTGAACGGCGGGGAAGCACATAGCCAATCAATAGCCTACGGTATACAGCGTTAAGGCAGGCTATCAGTAGCCCGCAGTAGCGCATTGATACTTTGTTCAGTTGCATTCAATGACTTTGCGAACGCTTGGTAGCATTCACGTTCGTAACAGTATTATTTTTCAGGAATAGTTATAGGTAAGCGTTTGCTTTCAGTCACACATATTCAGCACGCCGATTTGCTTTGAGTAATTACCGATCCTGGCGGTTTTGAGATCATTACATTTTGGTAAGATGAAATGAATTTCATGCTAGCAATGATACATTTTCACAGGGAACACTGTGGGCCTACAATGGCGGGAGATCTTAAAAAAAGGATAGTTTTTTGGAAAATGCGGGAGATTTGGGCAGGTGAGCGGGAGACAACCCAAAAATGTGGGTGACAACCGCCCAAAGCGGGTAATGGCGCACTGCTTGTAGCTAATTAACATTATCAGCAGTTTTTACGGAAGATCGCGATTCAATAGACCCGCGTAATCAAGGGTCTTTGAGCATACGTGCAGCGAAGGTTTGAAGGGCACAGGGGTTGTAGCGTTGACCTATACCCATACTGTAGCCTATGGGTATACTAGGCCTATACTAGTATGTCAACCCTACGACTACGAGCCGTCGTGTTTTGTAGATGGTGAGTATCGGAAACGACGTTCTGATATTTGCGTGAATATTATAACAATCATGTTATAACATTAGAAACCTTGTGAAATCGGATCCAGACAATTTATAAATGATATATCATAATTCGTCTGGTACGATGTAGGCCTAGGTGCCTGAATCCACATTTGTGAACATGTCCAGGCTATCGATTTAAGATAGTTTGGGCCTAGTCTAGGCTAGTTGAGAATGTTTTCATTGTTACCAAATCACAAGTGCCGGGTCTGTGTGTTTGGCTCGTGGCTTTTGTTGGCTGCGCTCGTTCGGCATGCATGGCGGACGCATTGATTATAATTTATACTGTACATGAATACTTTCTGGGAATCATGTTATAATATGGTGGCCTACGTCACTCACATGTAGAGTTGATGAGTGTAATTTTTCAAATAATCGGGAAATATCTGTAATATTCAGTGAGAAAATTATCGAAAATACATATTGTGAGGAAATATTCTTGGTGCTCTTTGCGACCATGGAAAACTTCATTCTTGAGACCCCATAGCCTAAAACACATAGGCCTAGGCCTAGATGAGAAAAGATTTGCGAAGCAATTACAGAAACCCCGCCAAAGGAGTCTTCAATTCACAGTCACACACATTGTGTGTGGACTCAACATGCAAAAGACTGTTGAGAACGATGCTTTGCAATTGCAACACCTTGAGAGTGGTCTGTGTCAATGGTTTGGATATTCTGGAGTTGCCCACGTCGGTACTGGTCGGTACCAATCGGTGTTTAGATGACTGCACAATCCTCAATATTTACTTGTATTTAATGGTATAGGCTAGGTCAATAATCTACCAAAATAGTGGACGTGTGGATCTTACCAGTTGTGATACGATCGCCACTTGTCAAAAATTAGAAATAATGTCACCCTTTTCTTCTGCATTCCCTCTTCCTAATTAGGCCTAACAAGTAAACATAGCCTAAATTTAAAAAGTTCCAATTTCACTATGATCGACGTGAGTGTGACCTGAGCAGGCCAAGTAAAAAAAACATGTTGATCGTCCGAGTTTGGGAAATTATCGAGAATATGGGGGTTGAGTTGGCTATTTATATTTTATTTTTCTATCGGAAAACAGTTCAAAAAAGTCTGTATTCAGCAATATAATATACTAAACATATTCACGTACAAAAATGCCTTCTGCAAAAAGGAAGAGGTCTTTCTGTATTTCTGTTATTTTAATATTTTGTGAGAAGTGTGTACCCCTACTAGTCCACACAACTGTCCCGAAATCTTCTTATACATTTGCAGCATTAGAATTAAATAGGTTTTCCTGGTATAATTGCTACCATTACCCACGTGTCCTGTATGTTTGAACATGGTGTTTAGGGATTAGGGTGTGTCAGGGTCAGGGATTAGGAGTGGGTTTAATGGTTACGGTAGGGGTTTAATGTTTGTAACAATGAGATTTAAGATGAATCTGTAAATGGAATCTAACCTACCCCAAAGGGCCCAATCCCAACACAAGTGTAACACTAATCTGATACCTCCAGGTACACATTGGTAAACATTACTGTATGAAATAATTGCTGTTTTTTGTCTCGCTGAATGAAACTTTTTCTTTTAGCCGTATTTCTCTGAACGGTAAGGCCCCTTTTGATGCAATTTTATATGTAGTATCCGGTTTGGGTGAACACGATCTGACTAATTTTGGGCGCAAAGTCCCTAATTCTGAGGGTAATTAGCCTAGTTTATATTATTGTTTAGGCTCGTTTTCGATTATGGTGAACCGTAGTTCACATCAGTCGACTTGGTTGTTGTCACATAGGGTGAAGCCGTGAAGGATAAAGTAGATAACGATTAGATTCTCAGCATAACTATGCTAATTAGGTTGTCTTCTTTGCATTACTTTATGCAAAATTTTCAAAGTTTGTTGGGAACTTGACCATGACCATGGTCTAAATCCCGTCCCCAAAAAACTTTTTACAAAGATTTTGGGTCAATGGAGTCTTCCAATGTGTCTAATTGGCATAATTTATGCAAATCATGAAGTTTTGGATTTTCTGAACTGGTGGTATGGTTTACCTTCTTCCCAATTTTTATCATGGAGTCAGGGTCACTGGAGGTCATTCAACATGTCTAGTTTGCATAATTTATCAGAATTCTAAAGTTGCCGGATTCCCCAGGAAACTTTGTAGGTAGTTGTGGGATGGTGGTTGTAAATGACTGCAATTCTGTTTGAACCCTTTCTAACCCCCTCAACGTTCAAGCTTCTCGTTACAACCTATAATAAGGGCAATCAGGGAATTTGGGGCCCAAAGAAGTGTTACAGGCTTCTGAAAGACTTATTTATTATTATTTTTTTCATAAACTTAGACTTGTGCGTAGGAGGTTCTGAGATATAGCAAACATTGACCCATCGAGGATAGGTCCAAGGAACTAAAGAAACCAACAGGCATTCACATGAAAGTTCCCGTAATTCATAATGCTCCTTGTTTATCATTCTAGAGTGGAATACTATGAAACATTTGTTTGAGCTACCTAAGCAACCCTTGGTGCTCGTGGTTAATAGAAGATGAAGCTATACTTAACGAAAAACAGACATACAGGGGATTGTCACACTTAGTAATGAGGTTTACTTGAAGACGTATGGAACTATACAGATGCTAAGCGGGGCGAAACAATTCTGGACATGAGACTTTTGACGCAAAAATTTTGAGCGGAAACAAATCCGAAATCATGACCAAATTGTCTGCTGACTGGCTCAATTCCTTTCAACAAATACCAGAACCATGGCACATTTTCCATGGCAAGTGATGCCCAAGCGAATTTTCAATCTGCGGGCATCCTCCAACCCAATTGGAAGGGTCCTTGATGAATATCTCTAAAATGGCTAGGGAGGAATGGAGACAACTATGAAGAATGTAAGGATTAACATCATCAGTTTCGGAAAGTTACTGTCAATTTCAGTGATTGCATACTGCCATAAGTCGGGCAGGAAGTGCCGCTCCCTGCAATCTGGGAGGAGGGGTGGTCTTAAGACAATTTTCTGTACAGGACCGTCAACTGATGGTGGCGCGAATTGTAATGAATAACTGCAGATCAGTTCCTTCAGAGTGTGGTTCTTGAGATATAGATTTCAGAACTTTACTGGCAATTTTGGGGATGCTGGCTTACTGCCATAAGACATGGAAGTACCGTTCCGGCAATCTGGGGATTCGTAAGGGGGAAAATTTCTCTTTGTACCTATACGAGACCACGAGCTGGCCCAAATTGGTGAGGAATAAACATTGATTAGTTCCCTTCAAGAAACGTTCTTGAAATACAAATTTCTGAAAATTATTGCCAATTTTAGAGACGGTGCTCACTGACTTACTGCCATACAGTGCGGGAATTGCCGTTCCTGCAATCTGGGGGTCGTAAAACGACTTTCCCTTGTCCCTACGCGTCCACTATGGTGCGGCTAGCCCGAATTGTAGGAATACACCTCAATCATTCCTTCAATACGTTTCTCTTTAGAAATATTAATTCCTGAAATTGATTGCCAATTGTTAAGGGACCTTGCCACTGCTGTACGGTCCGGGAAATGTCGTTTCCCTGCAATCTGGGGGGTTTCTGTATACAAAAACATTCTTTACCCTACGCCTCAACAACCGCGGTGCCCGAATTGTACGGAATAAACATTGTACAGTTTCCTTCCTTCAGAATGTTTCTTGAAAAGAAAATTCAGGAATTTATTGACATTTTAGGGATGCTGCTTACTGCCATATGACCCCAGAAGTTCCGTTTCTTGCAGGGGGTCTTTAAAACATAAAAAGAACCGTTTCCTTGTACGCTACGTGCCAACCGCGTCGCTCCGCTTAGATGGTGCTACTCCTCATTTTTCCCCCCCAATATTTAAAGATTCGCCGCCCCTGCATAGACCTGTGGAAGCTCCTAATCTCCCCATATAGAAACGTCCCTAGCCCCCGCCATCTCTTTAAGAACTTACATGCTAGCCGCCCATGCCAATCATCTCCCCATATAGTGCTGTGCTCTGTACATGCATGATACAAATGGTCCGTTCCTTCTCCTTTGCAACAGGCATTCAAAGGTTAAAAATAGTGCAATGGTTGAGTCCAAATTGATTATTAACCCCCCCCCGCCCCCTTACCCCCCCCCCCACCCCCATGTCATTTATTTGATAAAAGCATCCTTGAGTATGGGGACATGTATCCCCCTTTCCCCAGGATTGATGTCCAATGATCCATCTCTGCCCCACCACATTTGTTATTTATTTAATGGTCTACTTACTCGATTGCTTCAAGTCCTACATCAATGTTCTTCCAATTGTTCCAATAAAATGTCCAAGTTTAACAAACTGTTTCACTCTCTCAAATGATCCATATGAATTCACCTAAGTGAAATTAAACATTCACAACTGAGTTATTTCCATATGTATTACAATTTTTCCTATTGTGGTGGACTTTCTTCTTCAATCAACAGATACTTCTGTATAAGGAATAATATAGAGAGAAGATTTTCCCATATTGAAATGCATGTAGAACATTACTGTGTAAAAACTATGGAGTTAGTTAACCCGGGGTGTTCTTAGTAATGAAAATTGACACTACACTCATGGACAATTTTCTCTAAGCTGATCCACAAAACTCCCAATGGCAAATGAGGGCTGCTCCTCATTCTGTGTAGACCCAAGAAAAGGCTTATCAGTTAATATGAAAGTGAGTCCGTGCAAACATGCTGTATATTTACCATTGCTTCTATGTTAGGGAGCATTGTTTATTGTCACCCACACATTACAAGATTTAGAGGCTGTTTCAGGTCTAATTATGTCGTTTACAACTGGGTTCTAATTTGGGTTGACAGGATTGAGGTCCTAGCTACATGTGTATTAAAAGGGAAGGAAAAACCCCTTTATCTTCACCAACAATCACAGCACCGATGCATTACGGTACAGGAAGCCACTCGGGTTTATTACAATTGGGGTTATGGTGGTGTATTGTGAAAGAACGAGAGAGCGGGTACCTGGTTGATGAAATGAAAAAAACAAGATGCGAAAGAGCAACTCTACTTACAGAATTATTTGCCATAGTTCTCAGGCCATCTCGGCCAACCATAATCTCACTACTGCATGGCACGAGCATTCAGTCCTGATTAACTCATTGTCATTTCTATATTCATGTATTTTTTTTTGCAACGTTTCTCAAGTATGAATACAGTTAAAAATTAAAGCAGTAAAGTGTCTATAGTTTTAATTTTGAAGTTTGTTCCTTGCCAGTGGAGCACCAATAATGACAGATGGGGTGTTTGGTATCTGTGTGAGATTTGAGGCTCTCATACTAAGGGGCAGCAGCAACCTAATCAAGTCTGGTAATTCCAGTGACATTAAAATAAAATGTCAGAGCCAATATAGTCTATGTGCATGATTAATTGAAATCCAACAAATTTGACAAATTGCATAAAGTATGCAAAGTCGACCCCAGATGACCTCAAAATGACCTTGGTCTTGTCAGAACAAAATGTAGTCCACTACAAGTTTACAAGAATGTAAGAGGCATGAGAGAGGCAGGCTTGATAAGTATTAATTCTGTAAAAAATAACAACTGGACTTGAAGAAGTACCGTCAACAGGCAGGTAAACCACTGAAATATACATTCCCCTATTTGATCACTCAGTGGTCCAAATCTGGAAAAAAATCTAAAAAATTGCATGAAATAGGCATAAATAAAGTCAGATAACCTCAAAATATTCTCGGATGTCAAGACCATAGTAGTCAGTATCTACACGTTCTGCTGAAATCTTAAAAATATGTGAATTCAAGTCAAGTTTTGCGTACTCGGACAAAGTAGTGAAGGGTTATCCTATCAAGGTTAACTCTTTCAGCAGACTGGCCACAGAGACAGTAACGGCAAAATTCTGATGCCACCACACTCATTGCCAAGTAATGGGTTTAGGGTAGCCATACCACCCGCATCAGGAAGTGTATACTGCTGTTTGTGCATAGGCAGTAGGTGAGGCATCACCTCACCCCCTAACTTGCAACCAGCCAGTACCTGATTTGAGGTCCTATACAAGTTCCAGGCTGTTTATGTAGTCTGGGCAGCAATGCCTCACAACCGTCACCCCCTACTCTCTTTTGCTTGATTTTACTTGCACTACTAATTGGTACAATTCAAGGCTTCATCGAATGCATATCAGCACATGAATCAAAGGAACACTTACATTGTCATTAACATTCTTGTACAGAAAAAAAAAATATATGCAGAATCGAGGGCCCAGTCCTATGGTATCACCCACTTTCGAACCCATCCACTAACTGCCGAGAAGACCCATAATACCTATGAAGTAGTGGGCATTTGATGGTATTACACTAAGAACGATGCTGCATGTTCGCTGAATGGAGTTAAAAATTCACGCCCTTCCATCATTCTCTTATTCACAGACGTTAGCTGCTGAGGTCTCTGAGCACCAATCACAGCCTGCTTTGCTATGTTCCACATCCCAGGATCTCCTGGACCTAGACGAAGGCAATGTATCACTGGTTCATGAAGCTACCATCCTCAAACAGAGATATGAGGAACTGAATACAAAGTTGAAGGTTGGTATTTTGGTCCTTATATGCATGGCTTGTCATTATAGGCAAATTCAAATGTGTATAGGTAGCATGCTGATTTCACTTCATTGGGTCACTTTTGCATTAGGGACGCCATACAAACCTATTTCAGGGTTGCATTGTATTTCAGATGCATCCAAATGCCAACACAATAGCAATCATACCAATGCATTTGGGCATCTCAATCCCCAGATTACGATTCATTCGAAGTGTGCTCTGACAATAGATAGCCTGTGGATGCCATTGTTCAGTGGTGACAGCATTTCAATACTTATTTCATAGTGTTTTAATCTGGATGCATTTAGATGGGATGCATTGAGTTGTCAAATTGGGTTTATACAGCATCCCTTAGCTCTTATGAGAGAGCAAACACCCAAATTTAGGTCTATTGCCACTATAAATCTTGATATTTTGTTCCAATCAATATCTGTTCTATGAATGAGGGAACAATTTCAATAAAATCCAATTTTATTATGGCCTTTCCTAAAGCCACTTGCCAGCAGATTTATTGGAGGCCATTCGAGCCAAAACAAAATTGAAATCTTAGTTTTAGTTTTTAGAAAATCAGCTTCTATTCAAATTTTGTCATTCATAAGAATAGTTTTGTAGGAAAACACAATATCATGATTCGGTGGCAATAAAGCCACAAATTAGGAAGAAAATGAGAAATGTTGGTGTTTGCTCCCCTATAAAATGAATTTTGTATGTTACCTATACTTCTACATGGACCTGAGGGTATGTGACTGGGTTGGTATAAACAGCTACTGTACCTCTGGTTCATTTCCAGGTTGGTCATATCAAGGACCTAAAGAATTGCACCTGTGTAATGCATATCACACTCTATTCCGCAGTGTGTTCCCCCCTTGGAGGGAAAAAATTGGTGAGGACTTGAGACAGGCTTTTAGTGGTGTTATTCAAACTGTATTCCTAGGATGTTGCTTAAACTAACCTTGTATTATTGTTGCATATTGAACCCGAACATATATGGGCATGTGAGATTTAATGTGCCCCCAACAGGCTGTTCTCACAACACCACCCCAACTCCATGTATAATTGACACATCGTAGGGAGGCCATTCTTGTTTCGCCGGCTGCGTAACAAACAAGTCTTCTCTATCGACTTGACTTTCCGACGTTATCGTCGCATGATTTCTCGACCCAGACCTGGATTAATAAGGGATTTTATAAGGATTATCACATGGAATATTCATGTTGCACAGAATTTTTGAAGGATATTATACCTCACTTTTGAGGCCATCATTGAAATAAATGTATCCATCTATGCGTATAGATGTTGTACAGCGGTATAAGAGGTATTTCCCATGCAGGGATCAAGGGTCCAATCTCCGTCAGCTGTTGTGGATAAAATTGCAGTTTCATTCAAATGTGATGCAATTTATGTTTTTCCAGGTATATAGATTTCAATGTGGATGTTATTACTTTTGATGCTGTGACTCCCCTCTCTGGTGAATGAGTAAAATCCTGCAATATTCCGATATTTTCTCTCGCTTCACTCTCCAGGATGCTACTACGAGGGTTTCTGAGAGCATCGCTCATCAACAGTCAGTGAAGGATGCCGTTCAGCATGCTGAACAGACACTCAGTGAACATAGGTGAACTGTTGGAACCAGCTGTACAGGTACAGGACAGCTGTAGAGGAGAGCACCCTCCCTGGCACCAAACAACACAAATACCACCGGGGTATGTGTTGATAAAGCTGTTACATTATGCTGTTATCTGAAGGATGCTATCGGCATTGTCTGAAACAGACACAGAGTGAGAATGGTGTACTGTTGGAACCAGCCATATAGGCCCAGATTTGGGCGCGAGAAGAGGAGCCTCCTTTCCTGGCCCAAACAAAACACACATTACCACAGGTATTGTGAATAAATTGTACACTCGCGTATGTTAGGATATCATGGATGCGGATGTAGTTGAGCAGCGGTATGAAACATAAAATGATTTCTGAAAGAATTAAACTGTATGTGATAGAGACGAAAAAACGACCATGGAACATCGAGCAAATCAAGATAAGGAGTTGTGATTGCTATATGAGGACGATAATATTCCTGAAATCAAATTGCTCGTTATGTGGCACCACTGCGCATTGGTACGTGGTGGTTACTTTTGTATGCCCTCTCTGTGTTTGTTTACGTCATTTGGATGATTTTTGCTGAATACGAACGTGGCCTATCTCTGCAAACTGATTGTTGCTCATTTGGGCACTGACATGTTTGTACTGGCATGGACCCACCATCAGTGGGCCTGTGCCCACATATGAATCACATCCATGGAATCAAGGCTTAAATAAAAAGAAAAGGAGCTATCAGCATTTGAGCAGAACATGAGTGTCTGCCATCAGTGAAGTTGGAACCAGCCTGACTGCCATTGAAGAGAGTGCCTTTCCTGGCTTCAACAACAAAAATAACACAAGTATGTGTTGATGATTGTTACATCCTCTCAATTTATTTCATTATCTGGTTCAAGGTATAGAATGTTCAGAGAGTGTTCAGGTTTTGGCATTATTCGAATGAATGGGGGCAGCATTTTCCTTTTTCTTAAATTATTGCAATCATTACAAATCATTGGAGCCTATACAGCAAGATTTGATGACTTTCTCATATTTATGCTCGTATTTTGCCTCTGTTCCTAATTTGATCATAGGAGAATGTAAGCTGTCCCTGCAAGGAGGTGTTGCCACAAACAAGCTCTGCTGATGCTAAAGAACAGGCATCACATGTCCGGGTAACTAGTTAATCCCTGTGCAATAAAGGAAAGAATTGACTGTCACATTGTCCTGCAGGCTCACAAAGTGTACTTACTGAAACCATTCTTCTGCAATAGTGGTTGTTTGCTTCAGTGCAGCTCATAATTCTGGGGCGCGGGTATATTACCTGGTATCTTGAGTTTTATGCCGATACAGCATTCAGTATCCACCCCCACCACCCCCCCCCCCAAAAGAAGTCTGTCACTGTCGTTATTTAGTGTGAAGGACATGTTCATGCCTAATACAGCTACCAACTCATTTTGCTATTCGGTACATATTAATTTATTTCAACAAATTCAGTTAAATAATGGATGTGAGAACCTTTCACTTGTATCTATCACAGCTATCTTTGTTAAATTGACCAGATGAAGTATTATGAAATTGCATTGAAGTAGCTTTTGAGGTAACGGATGCAAATTAGTAGCATAACATTTTCACACTTTGTAATCACAACTTGTTCAGTTCTTATGTGTTCCCTGTAGGTTTGGTGATAGAAGGGTGAAAGGCAATGGGTCATGTGAATATTGACTGGATTTCTTGGTATTCTCTATGTATTACATCAAAAACGAAACTTCCACACCAAATTTCAACCGATTTGAGTGTTCCGATAAGGCACAATCAGCTATTTTGGGGTGTTGGTTTGATATGTCCTCTTTTCACCCGTGCTAGCTCAAAGGGCACATCTGTACATGACCATGACAATAATAATGCTTGTAGTTGTCCCCAAGTTATGAAAAGAAGAATTTTTTTATTGTTCTTGTCACATGTAAGATGATCACAGCCATGAGGTCATTGTAAAAGTTTGTAGAAGTTGTGCAAAAATCAGGGAACCTTGTCATGCCTCTTACTATAGGGTGTATAGATTAGAAAAATTTGAGGTATTGTGTGATGCTTTCTAAGTAGTCACGATTGCGGTTACACCTTTGCTACTCGACACATTTCTGATAATGATGAGTGATGCGTTTTTTTAATTGACTGTTATTTAAAGGATTTGCTGCACAAAGCCAGCCTCCAGAAGGAAAGTTTGGAGTCTGCTGCAAAGAGCCTGGATGAGATTGATGGACACATGAAGATGATATCGACAGGTGTTGAACAATTAGAGGATTCATTCACAAGGTATTTTAATGATTTATTATCCGCCTGGTCCGTATCTCTGAGTGACTGACTTCAAGATATATCAGTAGATTACCTATATAAACTTACATTAGACTATAAAACTGAGTTATAAAATACCCAGTCATCAACATGTATGGACATAGGAGGGGCCAGAAGTATGTAATACTTTTCTAGTCTGACCCGGTGGTGAATAGAATACAATCTAAAAATACAGGAGATAAGAATAGAAAAAGATTGAAAAAGAAGAAACTAGGCAAGAGAAACCAGGATAGCAAGCGGTGGGAGGCAGAAAGAAAATCGGTAAAAGGGTGAAGCTCATCTGGGATCAGGAGTAAATGTCGTGTGCAGGGAGGGAGGAGTACCATCCTGGAAGTGAGAGTGAGAGTATGGACCAATGAAAATGACAGAGAATTTAAAAGTGGGTACATTGCTATTTGTACATGGTACTATGGAATTTAAGCAGTGTAAAGGAAGTGAGAGAAATGTTTTCTTGGACAATACCCTCTTAAACATATACCCCTACCCTCCCCCAGCCCCTAAATCCCATCTCTAACCCAACCATCGTGGGGGGGGGGGGGGTTGGTACGGTCATGAGAGAGCTGGCTTATAAGGAGCGCAGAAGTTTGGCAGTACTCTGCCAATCTCAATGTATACTATCTTAATAAGTGGGCGTCATCAATATCTTTTATCATCAAAATCAATTATGATATTGAATCATTTCATTCCAATATTTTATTTATCCCCCCCCACTTCCCTTATCAGTCACTTTTTCTTGTCCTTTGCCAGTTTCAAATTTCTCGCAAGTTCTGATTGTCTCATTCATGTAGCATTTACTAGAGTGTGTTAGGCCAATCCTGCTGCCATTATTCATTCCATAGGGCTGAAGCTCGACTTGAGTTACTGGGAGACCATGCTGATAGAGATGGGTAGAGATCGAGAGAGAGTATCTGGACTTATCAAAGTGGTTCGATGACCAAACAAGAAACTCGCCCAAGAACACCAGACACCATCTGCTGTAAATGTGGATGACAGCGTAAGGCAACAGGCTTATTGCTGGTAGGTAGATAAAACAAAAAAATAGTATCAAGATTAATATGTACAATGTGTACAGAACTGCTGTAATGAGAAACTCGCCCAAGAAAACACCAGAGACTATTTGCTGTAAATGGAGTATTCTCGATGTGGTAATTTCACTGACGCTCCATACTCACTTTTTAAGTGCATCTAATTAGCAGTTGCCTTGTAACCGAATCTGTTTTTGTTAGGCTGTGTTCTACAACCCCGCCCCCAACTACGTATAATGGCACTGGAAAGGACGCCCTCAATCTGTTTCGCCGGTAAACGAACAAGACGTCTAAGTTGCTCTCAACGTAAATGGATGTATGATAGGATGTGGTAAATAAAGATGGTTCATTGTTTATCAATTAATGTGTTGATGAGTCAATTAATGCGTTGATACGTCTAGTGAGTGAACAAAAAGAGGTGATTCCAGCAGGAATTGTTATTCAAGCGCTCCATACTCACCTTTTAAGTGCATCTAATTAGCAGTTGCCCTAGTAACCTCTACAATCTATGGGCTGTTTTCTACAACCACGCCCTCCAACGTAGTATAATGGCTACTGAACGGACCGCCCATCATTTTGTTTCGCCGATATACTACAAGACGTCTAGTTGCCGCAACGTTATACGGTATTTGGATCCGATACTCTTATCTGGACTCCGGGGTACGGATTATACGGATTTAACAGTGTATTTTTTTTTGTATTCTGTAAGAATTTCTTGTGGATTATTCTTCTCACGAAGATTCCTTAAGGATATCGGCTGAGTACTGTTTATTTTCTTAATCTAAAGTTTTGTCTAAAAAGTCACGTGTGCCGATATCGCTAGCCTAACGGATTAGTGGTAGTGTAGTGTGGTCGGCCTAGCCTTTCGGTCCGCCTTTGGGTTAGGCCTCCGGAGTTTGCGTGTTTTGGTGGCCTTCCTTCTTCCCTCCCACTTTAGGTGCTTGGGTCTGTTGTACTGAGGGCTGGCGGTCGGAACCGGGCGGTTTTCGCCCACGGTTCGACGGTTCAGTGATAGGCTAGGCCTATTACGTAGGTATAGGTCCGATACTGGCTTACGCTTGCGTAGTACTAACGTAGGTTCCATTGCACAGCTAGCTAGGCGGTGGTTACTGCAGACTAGGCCTCACAGGAGGTCTCAGTGAGGACGTCTGGTGCAGGGCAGAGCAAGGGGCGGGGGAAAGGGAAGGGTAAGGATAAGGGTAGGAGTAGTAGTAAGGGTAGGAAGAGGGTGGGTGGGTCACGGAGGACACAGGTTCGGTGGAAGGTTCTGCCACTGAGGTGCTGGGTAGGGTTTAGGGGCGACCGGCGGAGGGGGTGGACTGTCTCGCAGGGAGCTACATGACGCCGAGCCTGGTCTCCGATGCTGAAAGTGGGTTCCGGGCTCTGTATCAAACGGGTGCCATGAGTGGCCCCACTTCAGGATCAAGGTTCCGTTGGGGGTGAGGCGTCTACGGATGTGCTCACCCCTTGACTCTCCAAAATTGTTGGTTTTGCCTGCGGTTGGGAACAGGGTCAATACATCACGGGGGACGGGCACAACAGTTCCGATCCCGGCGAGTTATGAATGCCCCGTCATTCAAAAACTGTTGGAGCTAGAGAAGCAGGCCCCTTTCTGGGGGGAGGGCCAGCTTCAGCTTCCGTTGAGGTTACGAACCGAGTTCCGGTTTATCGGAGCGCCCCGCAAGCAGCTACCAGGGTTTAACCAGCTGGGCAGGATTACGACATGTCTCATTCAATATAGTCCTTAATGCCGTTAGGGAGGCTGTTACGGCTTCCAGGAAGTGTACAGGGCCCTCCTTTGGTACGCCTTGTCCTTTTGGCCCTTCGGGTCAATCGGGTCAAGGAACGCTCCATCCTTCGGGACCGGGGCTGGTACCAGGGTTCGGCTGGTCGTCTTGCCTGTGCGGGTTTGGGGAGAGCAGAACGCTCGGGGAGGGAGGTCGGGTGTTTCAGGACTATGGTGTGGGGGTAATCTGGACACGAGCTCGCCAGATCCTGCGTGATGGACCAGATCGTGGCCGGCTTGCTCCCTCATTGCTGCGGAGGTTTCACGGCCAGACCGCAGGGTCAGGAGTTGAATCACCGGAACAACCCGTCGAGTTAGCCCCCACCCCTCCGCCGAGGGATTTGACCCCCCCCTCGGCAGGGCATTCGCCCCTGCGGCTGATCCTCCAGCCCCTTCTTCGCAGTTCCTCTTCGGAGGATTCGGGAGGAGCGAAGCGAGGATCTGGGGGAGCCGACGTGGCGCAAGCGGGACTCCTTCCTCTGGCCACAGAGATACCCCTTACGCGTGGGAGGGCTCTGTCTCAGGAGTTCGCTGACCAGGCCGTGAGATCATGATCTCGCGGCGGGTTAAGGACCTCCCTGTGGTTCCTCCGCCAGTGCGCCTGAGTCTCGACTCAGGTCAACCAATGAGGTGCAGGAGCCAGAGGTGTCGCAGCCTTGCCGTGGACGCGTCCTGCGACCGTTTCAGGATTGGCAGGGGGGCCGGGCGGCTGGCCCCTTCGCAGGGTAGGCGGTCAAGCCTCTCAGGAGTCTGTGGAGGCCCTGTTTTACCGTTCACCATCTTGAGGCCCACGGCCAAGAAGCTTAAGGCGGAAAACAGGGGACCCTCCACCCTAAGGGTGTTGTCAAGGGTCCGTGGCAGAATCGTATGAGGACTCTTGGTCCAGGCGGCTAGGTCCGGCCCGCATGGGACTGAAGTTTCTCCTCTGTCGTTCATGCTCGTGCGGAGGTGTCATCCGGTACTTCCACCAGCAGGCCCAGGATCGAGGACACATCCCATGGATGAGGCCATGATCCTGCAGTGGTTTTGCTGGGACCTCTGGCAAGACTGATTTTTATCAGTTTCGCCGGATAGCCACAAGGCCATGGACGAGCGGCCGAAGAAATTCCTCGATCTCTCAACTGGCTTCGGCAGATGCTAGAACATCTGAGCGCTTGCCAGTGGATGGCCTTGACCACGGTTTCCATGGGGGAGTTTGTTAAACCACTCGCAGAAGAGGTCAAGAAGTTGGAAGAAAGCGTCAGCAGCCTCCTTCAAACGTCCCAGCCACGGACCCCCGGGCGCGGCTGCTATGTCGCGCGCTCGAGGCGCTAGTTGCAGCACGGCGCACCGCTAAGAAGAAGAAGCACAAGCAGCGGCTGCGGGGGGTAGATGTCAGGGGGGGGCGGGGGCAGGGGGCGGGCAGGGGGAGAGGGCGTGAGCGGGCAAACGACCCTAGGTCCTACATGGTCCCAAGGACGAATTAAGCCCCTAGGGTTGCCCCCCCCACCATAGCCCCAATGGTGGGGGGGAGGGAGGACTCTGCGCTTTGCCAGGGAGTGGCAATGCTTCTGCCTGGATGCGTGGGTGGTTCGGACTGTTTCGACGGGTTACCGTCAGAGTCACGCACACCACGGCAATCGGGGTGGGGGGGGAATGGGGGTCACCCCAGTTTTCCCGCCGACCCGGGACAGGGGGGGAGATTCAGGATCTCCTCATGAAGGAGCCATCCGGCGGGGTTCGGGCGAGGAGGGCCGCCTGTTCCTCTCGTCCTTCTTCCTGGGGCTCCCAAGAAGGGGGGTGCTTGGCGCCCCATTCTGAACCTCAGGCCGTTGAACGCCTATATCCGACCGCGTCACTCCGTATGGAAATTCGCGGGTCATATCCCCACCTGCAGGGGGGGGGCAATGGGCGACGTCAATCGACCGGAGGGAGGCTACCTAATGTCACTATCCCTCCCGGAGTGTTCAGCGTTTCCTCGCTTTCGGTACTACAAGGGGGAGAGCTTCGTGTTCTCTTGCCTCCCTTTCGGCCTGTCTACCGCCCCTCGAGTCTACGCGGGTAGCCTGGGGCCGCAGTGGCCGACTCCGAAAGCGGGGGTCTCGCTGTTAGCCTACCTGCGATTGGCTCATCCGCACAGATTCTTGCCGACATGCTCAGAAAGGACCCGGGAGGTGGTTTGCTTCCTGCAGTCCATAGGCTGGTGGTCAACAGGGACAAGTTTACCTGTTTCCTTTCCGTCTCTGGTGTATTGGGGCCCGAATCAACTTCACTAGCAGCAGGTGTCCCCTTCCCTGGGAGAGGATTGCTCTCTGAAGGAAGGGGGTTCAGCCATCCTAGGCAGGACTTGCAGCTGCGCGCGCGAAGGCTGGTAGTCTGGGGATGATGGCGAGTATGGGAGTGGGGGAATCGTGCCCTATCTGTCGTCTGCGCATGGCCCCCTCCAGCTCACCTCCTCAGTTTTTTCCAGGCCGCGTCGAAGGGACCTTTCAGCCAGAGGTCCCGTTGCGTGGGAGTCGTCCTCACCTCGAGTGGTGGCGGACTGGCTGCGCACCGAACGAGGGGGTCCATTCGGCCAATACCGCAACCTTTGGCAGTCAGACCGATGCGTCCCTTTCGGGTGGGGGGCCGTCTGCGGAGGCAGGGGACCATGTGGGACGTGTCAGCCGTGGAGGCGGGCCCGCACATCAAGGTGCTGGAGTGGAGGCGCAGTATGAGATCCGTCAAGGTCTGACGGATTTAGCCCGGGGGGCAGTGCATGAGGTCTTTTCGGACAACACATCTGCGTGGCGTACATCAACAGGCAGGGGGGAACCAGGTCCCCCAGGCTGTGTATGGTGGCATGCTCTCTCGGGATGTGCGTGCTCCGGCACGACATCCACTGCGGGGCTTCGCACATAGCAGGCAGGGAGAATGTGCTGGGCAGATGGCTCGTCTCGAGGCCGAGTGAGGCAGGGAGGTGGGAAACTGGCACCGCGCTGGGCAGCATGGGTGTCGCAACATCCACAGGCTTGGTGGATTGTTCGCGTCGGCGCAACGCAAAGCTCCCGACCTTATGCTCGAGGTTCTTCCACCCTCGGCAGGGCGGGACGGATGCCCTGTCCATTCAGCTGGGACGGGCTTGACGCTTACGCGTTTCCCTCCATCAGGCCTGGTTCATCGGGTGCTCTTTCAAGGTCAGAGTCTGCCAGAGGTGGCGATTCCTTCATGGGTCGTCCACCTCGGGTACGCAGCTTGGTTTCCCGCTCCTCCTCAGCTGTGGTGCCCAGCATGTTTTCCCCCTGCTACCGCGATGCGCGACATGGTGTCACAGGACAAGGGGGCGCGTCTCCCACCCCAGAGTGCAGGACCTTCATCTTCTCTGTGGTGGCGTCTTGTCCGGAGACCCTCGTGCACAGGGAATTTCGCCGGACATGCCGCTTGGCGGCCCCGAGGCGAGGGACCACCATGATTAGAACTTACGATTCCCAGAATTGCAAGATTCAGTCAGTGGTGTCTGCGAGAGGAAAGGTTACTCCGAGTGAAGCCTCTCTAGGCAGTGTTTCTTCCTCTCCTCAAGTGTCTGTTTGACAAGGGCCATAGGGGAGATCCACCAAGGGTTCCCGATGG
Organism: Sclerodactyla briareus; assembly: GCA_026419785.1. Lineage (NCBI taxonomy): Eukaryota > Metazoa > Echinodermata > Holothuroidea > Dendrochirotida > Sclerodactylidae > Sclerodactyla > Sclerodactyla briareus. Next base: position 145,523 of record JAODTK010000444.1, read on the forward strand.
GTTGACGCTGGGCAAACATCCTGGCCTTGCCCAGCTATGCGCGGGGCATGGGCAACCAAGCGTCGGGTGCGGCCGCTGGGCCCGTCTTGGGTCCATTAAGCCCCAGGCTCAGGCCTTGGCAAGGGCTCCTTACGAGCCTCTGCCACGAAGGCTTCTCTTGCCGATCTGACTCCCAAGACGCTGTTCCTGGTTCAGCGCGCTTCATTTTCGGCTGCCGCATGAAGACTCCTTCATTCAACTTTTTGTTCGTGTACCTCTCCGATCTCTTGTTTTTTTTTACGGCGGAGGGGCTTTGGCCGTTTCAGTCCTGGCCCACCCTCCCTCAGGGTTCGCTCCCCCCCCACCACCCAAACCGGTAGGATGCCGGTTTTTAAAGGCGCGGTGCGGGTCTGCTAATTAGATGCACTTCAAAAAGGTGAGGTATGGAGCGCAAGTGAATTCCCCAAACTTACTGGGTTGGGATTAACCTAGCCGACCATACTCACCTTTTAAGGGGTAGCTCCCCCACAAACCCACGGGAGGGAGGGGCGCTTTAGCTCGTTAGACCGTGGAATCTGGGAGGAACTTGTGGCTAGGAAGTAGCACGGGCTATGGTGGTTCAAAGTTACTAACGAGACTCACCATATCTGGGGGTTGGTTTTGCGTGGGGGGGGGATGCTCCGCATCCGTTAAATCTGCCGATACCAGGGGAGCACAGGTTGTGAGGGAGTGTTCTGCCTCACTCGTGCGGGGTCTGGTGGTTGACACTGAGGATGCGAAACAAAGAATGAGGGGCGTCCGTTCAGTGCCAATTCTACGTAGTTGAGGGCGGGGTTGTAGGAAAAACAGCCATAGATGTAGAGTACTAGGGCAATGCTAATTAGATGCCACTAAAAAGGTTTGAGTATTGGTCGCTAGTTATACCCAAACAGTAAGGTTGGGGAACCAATGCAAGTTTGAATGTTGGCATTAGCTGTGGCAAGGAATAAGATTGACTGGAGGACTCTGTTTTGTCAAATTTAGCTGGGAAATGAAACTTTCTCTCCGGTGATCAAACCATATGAAGATATAAAGGATTCTTCTGGTCTCTTTATACCAAAAATCATATAAGAAGGGATGGCATTGATTCGGTTGGATAATTATCAGAACTACTTGATGATTGTAATCTGTGATTTTCGCAGCTCAGGCAACCTTGTCACCTAGTGATGGAGGTGAGGGGTTGCTTCAGCATTAAGACTGCAAATCATCTGGGGTTATTTGGCAACTTGCCAAAAAACACCTGACCTCTATTAGTTATATGTACGGACCAGTTTTTGTCTGATTCAAGGTTAACGCTAATGATTAGGGATCCACTCTGGGCCAAAACCTGACTATTGATGAAATTTGGATGTCTATGAAACGTATCAGGGTACATCTGTTACAATGTCATTTCAGCATATCCCCCTGAGTATGCAGAGAAGCAGGACCACATGAGAGACTCGTCGATGAAGAGAGAGAGCTTGGGCTCTCCCAGGACCCCAAACTGGACAACTACAGAGAGAATCTCTCTGAACTCAGCAGGGGACCTGGGGACTTGAAGGCAAGCAAGAGGCTCACCAGCATCAGAATGTTTAGACGACTGTCAGGTCAGGAGGATGTGAAGAAAACCTGAAGCAGTTACAGGCAGACACTCACCTCATTGCTTGAAGGATGAAAAGATCACAGATTGAAGAGAAACTGGAAGGGCTAGAGTGTGTGAAAAAAAAAAATATTAGTAAACATTTTTTGATTCTCTTGACCAAGTCAGAGAAATCTATGCAGTCACGTCGTGTGTGTGTGTGTGTGTGTGTGTGACGCCCAGCTGTAAACACGATAATAACCCCACCTGGATGGATGAAGCTCCTACTGGTATGTGTGTTCCCCATGTGAGTACATGAACCCTATTGTTTTGGGGTAGGTTCAGAGGTCATCTGTGGATCACCAGAGGTCTCAAAGTGCTGAAAATCTTGTAAACACGATAGACCAGAATGGTTGGTCAGATCAGGTTGAAATTTGGTGTGTAGCGTTCTTATGGGGAGCCACGAACCTATTGTTTTTGGATAGGTCGGGGGTGAGTTTTTGTCCAAAAATGAAAATTTGAAAGTCAACCTATTTTGACAATTTTTGACTTGTAAACACGATAACTCGACCACGCCCTGGATGGATGATGCTCATACTTGTTAGTGTGTTCCCCATGATGAGTGCATGAACCCTATTGTTTTTGGGTCAGGGTCCGAGGGTCATCTGTGGTCACCATAGTTCAAAGTTCTGAAAACCTTGTAAACACGATCAGTCCAGAACAGTTGGTCAGATCAGGTTTGAAAATTTAGGTGTTTATCTTGCTTATGAGGAGTATGAGGAACCCTTAAAAACATTTGTGTTTTTAGCGCGGTAGAGGCAGCTCTACCAGTCATAGGTCTCGGGGGGGGGTCTTGCGGGGGGGCCGTCCATCATCGTGGGGGGGGGGGCGGGGCCGGGGGGGGGGGGGCCCCCCGTTCGTTCAGTTCCGTTCGGGGTTCGTCCCTTCTGTTCGTCACGTTCATTCATAACTTCTAACCCATACATGCGATCAGGCTGAAACTTTGTGTGGATGAAGCTTGCTACTGGCTATCCTTAGATACATTTATGTTCGCATATGTATAGATTTTAATTAAAATCCAATTAATTAACCCCAATTTCCACTTTATTTTGAGCTCTCCTGCTGCCAGACATGTTTGTTTACATTACCCATCCTCTGCTGAGCAGTTGTTACCTTATCTATCAGAAGTCCAGTTCTGCGAATAAAGTTGAACAATAAAACCTATTGTCCAGGGGGTGTTGATTTGTCCTTCATCGCAACTCGCCCTTATTTACATTAGATCCTGCCTCCACAGGATTTGTTTTACATTCATCTCGAGTCCAAATTCCTCAGTGGTTGAACTAAAAATGGGGGCTGCGCCCTCCCCCCCACCTTAATGCTGTTGATGGTAACTTGTGGAGTGGTTCAACTATAACTATGAGTGTCAACAATGTTAGATATGCATTCTGTGGGAAGTGTGTTTCCACTGTTCACTGGCCAGGCTTAGGAATGGGCAACTAGATATCAAAATAGTAGGCTAATGTGGTAGACATGTCCAAGTCATTCCATGGTATGCAGATGTCAGTAGAGGTAGTTGAATGTGAAAACAAACAATTTACATGTGAAATGGCCGAAAAAAAATGCAGTGTATTTGCCCCGGGAGTTTTGCTGTCCGCAGCTACCAAGACGTTCCGACTTGAACTTGTTGTATAGGTCGGGTGTGACTTTTGGCCCAAAATAGAAAATTAGTGAAAAGTTCAATATTTTGGCCAGGTTTGTGCTTGTAAACATGATAACTCGATTCCTCGGGATGGATGAAGGTAGACTGGGATTGTGTGTTCCCAGATGAGTACATGAACCCTATGTTTTGTGGTTAGGTCAGAGGTCATTGAGGGTCAAAGAGGTCAAAGTACTGAAATCCTTGTAAACAGATAAGTCCAGAATGGATTGGTCTGATCGGTTGAAATTTGGTGGGTAACTTCATTATGGGGAGTACAGGAACCCTATGTGTTTTTGGATAGGGCGGGGTGAATTTTGGTCAAAAATAGTAAGTTTGTGAAAAGTCAGTTATTTTCGCAAATTTTGGCTGTAACTAGATAACTCGACCCACCGGATGGATGAAGCTCATACGTGGATGTGTTGCCCCGCCAATTGATAAATGAACCCTATTGTTTTGGGATCACGTCAAAGGCAGCCGAGGTCACCCGAGGTCAAAGTCTGAAAACCACGAAATTTAGTGTGTCGCTTGGTTGGTTTGGTTGGAAAAAGGGAAATTTTGTCAGACTTTATGTTTGCCCATAATGAGCTGGGGCAATCTCCCAATTGTCCTTGTGTCTGGCTTAGGTTGTCAGGAAGAGTTAGGAATCACTAGCTTTGGCTTTCTGGTTCTTTGAACTATTCTTCCTCGGAAAAATATATTATTAAAAACCCCTATTTCTCAAAGTGAAACTCCATTACGCCTCTACCTTTTTAAGTAAAAAATGTGAACTTCAAAACAGGCATTATTCGGTATATCTGTATGAATCAAGGATGACATGATATTTTGAGAATCAAGGTTGATTGCATTTCAATTATTATACTAAATTAACTATTCTGTGCTCCCATTCAAACATCACTATGAATACAGACAGAAAACATGGATGCTAGTCAGGCTTTAAGTGGTTAGTGCTAATGTACAGGAATTTGACACTATTATTATAGTGCTTCATATCCAATTTCTGCTTTGGGAAAGAGCGAAATGGATTCAATAGTCTACCTGAAGGGAAACTCAATGGAGTTGGAAATTTGTGCCAAATTGAACTGATTGGCGGCTGGTGACTGATGGACAAATAGCAAGCAGGGCTTATGCTCCATGCTATTTAATAACCTTTACAGTATTCGGTTGTGTATTTGATTGACACTCAGGAAGAATTATCAATCTCAGAAATGTATCAAACTCTCAAACTGTTTGAGGAGAGGCTGATGAATTACGCAATGGACTCCACCCAGTGGTTAGACTATCAGAGGGGTAAAGATGCCACTTGCTGATTAGGTTATTCTCCAGTTACTGTCATATGACACCCCTCCATTCCTCATGTGTTGCAAAGGAAGCCTTACCCTAGGAAAGGGAAATTAGTAGCTACGTAATGCATCTCAGTAAATTATACCATTACATGGATATAATACTGAAATAGTGTTGGTATGAATAAAACAATTTGTCGGGATGAAATGTGAATAGAATATAAAGTATCAAGTTATATATAATATGTTCATTTGTGACCTTTGCACAGACTGGGGGGGACTATCATTTTGCATTCATAAATAGCTTAGTTTCAGCTGATAAGATGGAAGCTGAGAATTGTTTAGTGAGTGTTGCCCTGACAGCTATTACCACTGAAATGAATTAATAGTGCTCCCTTTCAGGTAGAACCCGAGGTATTTCCAATCTTATGTAAACAGTGGGCATTACTGCTAGAATAGTGGAAGATTGTGAAGTTGTTTTTCACTACCCACTACCACAACTAATAGAAATCATTCATGAGCAATTTATCCTAACTTGGGAAGAGCTACTTAATCTATGTTTGACCTGGAGCATTTAGCTGGCGTATGGCTTCGCATAAATTGGTGGAATTTTTTTTTTTTTGTGTGGTATTGATGTATAACTGAGGATAAGTTAGTTTGTTATGTCCCAACAATCAATGTTTTCTGCCATAACTTGCGGTGTGCCAGGAAAACTGGCTGGACTGGTTCAACACCGGTAAGTAAGGGAACAGGAAAGCTGCTGAGAGAGATGCTCAGGAAAACGTTTGTAAGAACTGTCAGCATATTTAGCAAATCTTGTCAATTGCTCAATTGCATGCCATACATGTTTACGGATGATCATTTATAAACTAGCAGGAATTGGTTTATGATAATTTGATACATAATACAAGTTGTCAATTATTAGAAACTGTTTGTCCGGCTATTGATGAAAGTTTACTCATTTTGAAATATGGTGTTTTTTGACAAATTTGGTATTAACTAAACACAAGGTGATCCGGTACATGTGTATAATGAATGTGTTGATATGTGGCTTTTTTGCCTTACAGAGTTGGCAAACGATTAGACTGATGAAGCGAGTGGTTCTCTTAGTGACTAGAAACAGGAGTGATGAACTGACCAGGTCAGCCAGTCCCGAGGACAAACTCTCACTGGAGAAACAGCTGAGGTAGGATTACGTGTATTATTTAAGAGTTAATGTGATTCAGGTAAGATAAGTAATGTGTTACCTGGCTTATCATCCTTGGTGTTGTCTGTATTCCTAAAACTGACTTAATACTATTGGTTCATGTAATGCCCATGCCAATGTAAGACAGGGAGGTAGGTTGATAGTAACATTATCACATATAGAAGGTAGCGTATTAGCTGACTGGGTGATTAACTGGACAGCTCAAGCAAAAAAAGCAAATGTATGGATCAGTGAATCAAGTTGACCACTAGCTTTGTTTATCATGGTATGATACAATTTCTTTCAGGGCCGCACACTGAAATAACCACCCAAAACAGACCAAACAGTACAACAAGGCCTCTGTACTGTATGGTTAAAGTATGGAATATTGGACTAACATTCATTTGAAAGAGGGGTTTGACAAGCAATATACTCTTCAAGGTTCAGTTTCATATAAGAGCATCAATATTATCACAAGGCCCCCTCTATGGTAAAGTATGGAATATAACTAACATTTTCATTTGAAAAGGAGAATGTTTTAAAAAGCAATATAAGTTCTGTTATCATAAGAGCATTCAATATTATCACCAAGGCTTCCGTATGGTAGAGGTATGGAATATAACCAAGATTCCAGTTTAAAATGAAGAGTGTTGTCTAAAACGGCAATATACCCTTAAGGTTCAGTTTCTCAATTTTATCACCCCATGTTTATATTTCCATTCACAGTAACCCGGATATGGTATATTATTGGAGATATGGCAATGTGATAGTTTTGTCGTCATTGTTTTTTTGTTGTAATGATGTTAATGGCAATAGTTATCGTGCTGAGATGATGATCGTGATAATAGGTATAGTCTTGTTGACTTGGATGAATGGCAACAGTGTGAATGTTGGTAATATGTGGAAAGGAAGTAGGCAACCCTTGAAGTGCCAGATTTCATCGTCAGTCCTGTTAAAAATTATTTTTGTTTTTGGTAACTTTCACTAAAATGCAAGTGAAATCAAAGATTTGTTTTGGCCTCGCCACCGTGTTTCAAATTTGAAACTATTTAGTCATTGCAATCTTGAAATCTCTTAGAATAGTGAGAAATCACACAAAATAGGCAAAGTAGTAGAGACCCCCCCCCCCATCATAATCTTTCGTAACACAAAAATTGATATCATTCCAGCATTTCTGTCCCCAAATTTCTCAGAGAAATCTTGTTATTCCCAAAATCTTACCGATGCATTTTTTTCTGAAATATTGGCCTAAATGCAAAGATAAGGTTGAATTCTGGGACCTTTTACATTGTTGAAAATTTTCGAAATCGGTTGGTTATTGTAATGAATGAATATCTTGAAAAATAGTGAAGCCATTTGCTGATGGCAACAGCAACAGTGGGAATTTGGCAAACACTGCAACACTGATTACGATTATCTAATCTGGCCTTACAGAATAGATGAGATGGAAAAGGATATTTCCCATATTGCACCAGGGATCTAACAGTGGTTGTATCATACCAGTGCCACTCAAGCCAGAGGAGGGAAGGTTACCAGCGGGAGCTTGATTCCAGCGTGACCCAACTAGAGGAGCTCGTAGCTGACTACAGAGACCTGAGGAGGAAAATCGACCAAATAGAGGAATGGATCCAGGAGAGGCGACGACCCGGTCAAATGAGGTCACAGCAGTCCAACCGTAGAGGGCGTCTCTCTCAGATACATCACCTTGAGGTAATGTTGCGTGAGACAGTAGGGGCTAAGTCAAGAAGGTAGCCACAAATAGAGTGTTCTTTTGGTCAGTGAATCTCATTTTCAAACAATGCCCCAAATGGACTGGACTATGCACTCCCCAATGCCACAATGAGCTTCGGCGCAAATAATAACAAATGAGGGTGGCCACCCCATCGCCCTTCTCTTTTTGAGGCTAGTTGTCTAGTTTGTCGAGTTTTTAGCTCTAAGATATTGGCCCAAAAACCTGTCTTGGGTGATCCCAAGGGTTCACATGGGTACTATTATTTGTTTATTCATGACAAATTCTGAAGCCTAAGGGACTAAACAATGTTTCTAAACAAAGTCTACGATTACAGCCACAGCTAAATGCAAGGAGAGATACAGAAATAGGCACTGAGGAAGTGAACGAGATGAATGGCCGGGAGGAACAGAAGCCGAGAAACGAGCAAGGGAAGCAAGAATAATGACCAAAATGCCTCTTCAAAAAGGATTGTCTTCAAAGAATACTTAAAAGAAGATGAAGTAGGGTGTCCGTGCGTCTCACGAGAGGCACACTTCCAGCCTAGCACCAGCAATGGAGTGGACGTTGCAGAAACCTCCCATGTGAGGAAGGGATCTGGGGGAGGTGAAGCCATGGAGCATTATAATAACTGGGGAGGACATCGAGAGCGTATTGTGGCCCTGTTCAGAGTTCGTCAGAGACACGCAAACTCAAAGTGAGGAGGCACCCTATTGCGTGTACCATCGTGAAACACATTCAGTTTGTTTACACTCTATCTGCGAATTTCTGGACCATAGACTCCCAAAAATACCTTTGTGGCTTCATATTAGAGATGGTATATCATAGTGCAAGATTCTGCAACATCTTCAGTGAGTGTTTACCCTTTTATAATATGCGGGAAAGTCCCAGAAAATCTATTACGGGAAGCACAGGAACAAACATAACTTAATCAGGAATCCGAATCGAGTGCGTCTGACAGAAACACCATAAAAAGTAACATCACGGATGAAGCTCTAATAAAGGAGGCTGTCAAACGGAACATATTTCAATCTTCTGACGAAATGCGAATTATGTCGCCCAAATCACATGTCACCAGAACACTACCATAAGTGAGGGCGTTGTTGTGGCTTAGCAACACGGGTTTCCACCAACTGATCTTTGGTCTGTATAGGAGCTAGGAGAGTACGGATGTCCGGGTTGGGTTGAGCTCCTTGAAATGATAGGTAGAGGTACACCGGGACAAGTGCCAGAGGATGGGTACAGGGTTATCGACTGATACACAAAAAGAAAAACAATGCATGAGCATGAAGAGGCTTCCTATGGCGTATGAAATAGTAACTTTTTGATCATGGAAGAATGCGTGCTACTGTGGCACTGCTCTCGTCGTATCAGTTCTTGAAGTCACCAATAAGCTTCTCGTCGGTTACAGGTTTTGATGGGATGATAATGCTCATTGTCAAAGTTCATAGGGTAGCACTTGTCTGTTTGACATCGCACAAGTAGTGGTTCCAATCTTACCATCCTCATTAGTGCTTTCTTTTCAGTTTGTGTATGTACGGGATTGTCGCCCCGTAGGATTAACTTTCAAAGTAATGGCGTGGGTCCTGCGGTGTGTGCCACTTGCTTTTTCAGACAACCTGCCTGGAAAAGCCCTTTCGTTTGCCGGAATAATTGAAACCATACGAGGTCCTTTGTTGCATAATTAAAACCCAGATGACTCATAATAGGAGGTTTGAAAAAGCCCAAGTGCGCAGCCGAGGCTTCTCCCAACTATTATGAGGTTAAAAACCGTTTCAAATTAGAAACGCAGGCCCTCGTTTATCTATTCCCATCCATAAAATACCCGATATTTACTTCTTGATTTTTATACAGAAAGTGTGATTAATAATTCCTGAAATATAGCTTGCAAACGGTTCAAGGAGAGTTTGATAAACTGTGCAAGCTACACACGTGCGGTTGCAACTTGTACGTTGTGTCTTATGTCCTGGGCGACGGCTGAACCGCTCAAATTGTAGGCGCATTTTTCGACTTTATGGTGTAGCTCATAAACACAAATCATTGCATGTCGTGCACTCATCCTTATTTAGTCCGCGTGTGCTTAGTATATCAGAATAATAATCGGTTATAATTCACTTTTAACCTTTCTGCATACATAAGGTCACATGGCATTTATGAATGAATTTGAAAGTCGTGCAGATTCTCATTCATGGGTTCCTTCTAATATTTTGAGTGTTATTCTCTGCTACAAGCTACACACGCGCGTGCAACTTGTTGTGTATCGTGTTTGCGACGGCTAAACCGTTTCAAATTCAGCACGCGTTTGGCGTGTGCACATATTCATAACGCAGGCATTGCGTGTCGTGTACCATCCTTATTTGGTCAGAGCCGGTGTTTATTGTTCGAATTATAAAACCGGTTTATCATTCACTTTTACATGCTAATGCGCAACTTAGGTCACATGGATTTTGATGAATGTGAAAGTAGTTTGCAGATTTACATTCCAATGGTCCATTGTTATATTGGAGTGAGTTATTCCTCTGAAGAAGATCATGTGGGTGGTTGTTTCGAAGAATGCTTGGCGTGTCTGAGGATTGCGATTTACTTACCATGCTTGAACTGTGAATTGGGGGTGGTATTCCGTGATGAGTCATGGCGTGCCAGTGCCGGTTCTCTGTCTGGGTCATTGTATGTTGCTGTTGCTGATGGGTTGGTGGTTCGCTTGAACTGTAGGTTTAACTATTTTGTGCTGTCTAGGACGTGACCGGACAAAACAATTTTTCCACCCGGACATTCCCCCCAACGGAATGTTTTTTGTGGTCAGAATTAGGGTTAGGAACTACCGTTAGGGGCTCTCGTTTTGGTGGGAATTGTCTGTAGTGGGAATTGGTCCGGGAACCGTCTAGATTAAATAGCCTCTCTGGTTAGGTAGGTCTCGCACTGCTGTACTGTAGTGGGGTGATGCCCAAGCTGCTACCACTCCTACTAGAACTTTGGGAAAAAAGCCTGGATACTCCACTGACCCTCCTCCCCCTCCTGTAGCTGTAACCTGAATCGCTCTGAAGGGCTCTCCTATTCCAGTAGAGACAGAGCACATTGACCAACTTGTATGACACCCACTTGCTGTGAATGGGTAAGTATTCAAATGAAGGGTTCTGCAAGTAGGAAAACAATCTAATGGCCTGGTTTCCCAAAGCTGGGGTCACGACCCCAACTGGGGCGTGAAGCAATTCTTGTGGGGTCGGGGATTGTTCAAAATATTTGATGAAAAATCTGAGAGACCCAATTTACCCAAATTTGACGTTCGCAGTCAATTCCTACAAAATTCACACTTGCAAAACTTCATATTTAGTCTTCTCAATTAGCGGCCGTTCTAGATTTTCTGAGCGTGAATTGAAATTTATTTGCTCAAGTAACGCTGGCCACCCTGCTTCGATTATATTATATTTCACTATTATTATTCTCACATAGAACTACAGGACTGTTACACAAGTAAAGGAATCCTGCACAATTTCATTAGTCAGAGACACGCCAAAGTGAGGTCGCGCTCAGATGGCGCAACATTTGAAATGCGGTCCTCGCCTCCCAAAAGTTGGGAGACCACTGATCTATGCCAAACATCTGGAACCGCAACAACTTTCATATTCATACCCAGGTATTTAACTCCTATAAGAATCTTATCTTGCCTGCACAAGATGTGACAGATGAACTGACCAGCAGGAAAGGAACGTTTGGTAAAGTCTGTGACGGCGGTGCTGGCAAGATTCTTGATAAACTTGGGTCCAAGGAGAAAAAAGATATCAAGGAACAGACCTGGATGAGATTAGCAGAGGTCTGGGAGCGGTTGAAGGATTCCATCAGAGGACAGGGAGGGGGGCCTGAATGCAGCTGGTGAAGGAAGGTGAGGAGACACAGCATCACTGTCATGACGTGTATACTTACAGGTATAACACTAGTTCAAAGTCCTTGTTCATATTTTATAACATGTAGGCCAGTGTTATTCCACCACACTAGCTAACCTAGTTTATAGTGCTGCAGCCGTCTCTACTCGAGTCTTTCCAAACTTCAAGCAAACGGGGTGAAGAGGTTAGCAATATGCCCAATATAAGTAAGCTCAAGTTGAAGGATCATTTGGAGTTATTCCGTGTTTTCCATTCTTTATTAGGGTTATCAATGATTTGGAAGAAGAAGATTTATAATGAAGATGGTTCAGGTTGTGTTAGTTGAGCACTGTTGTCATGGCTCATTAGTTTTGGGGACTAAACTAAATGGGTAATTTATGGATATATTGTGGCATTTTGTAATTTTTCTCTGCCAAATATATTTTGTTCTAGGTGGGCAAATGATATCAATGAAATGATACACAAAGGTTTGAAGTCATTTGCAATATTTTGAAGCATTAGGAAGGGATATTCACATAAATGGAAAGTTGCATAATTGTTCCATGATATTCATGTGAAGGAAAAACTCCCTTTTTATCCTCGCCTGAATGAACTTCACGAAAGAGAACTAGTGGTCACGTTGGGCGTGTTTGTGTGTGTTTCCACTGTGCTTGTTACAGATTTCTCACAAACGCGTGAGGCCGTTTATTACCAATTTTGTGTTAGCACCAGGGGTTGGGTTAACACGTCTGATTAGATTTTGGGCACAAAGTCACTTGATTAAGTTGGGTATTTAGCTTATTTTATTTATTCTTGTGTTAAGCTTGTTAGCAAGATTACACAAGAACTGAATGTGCTACAGTGATGTATTATGGCATGTAGGACCTGGATGACAGGTCGATGAACTGATTAGATTTTCAGCCAAAAAATATGCTAATTAGGTGGGCCAGTTTCATAATTCATTCCCAATTTTTCCAGTTTGTATGATTTTCCAAAACTTTTGTGGATGGGTCTACCATGGTTCCCGAGAATTTAAAAATGAAGTCGGGGTCACTAGAAGTCATTTTAATGTGTCTAATTTGCATGATTTATGCAATTTTTGAAAGTTTGTTAGATTTCCACAAAACATTGTGATGTGATCCACCTTTGATCCTGATCATTTCAAAGGTACAGCTGGGGTAGTAGAGGTCATTGTATGGCCAATTTGCGTAATTTATTTCCCAATTTCAAATTTCAATTCCAAAAACTCAGTAGGTATGGTCCGTTAACATTTTCCGAATCAAGTGTTTGATGTTCATGAATTGACAGAATTCCATATATAATAGCTCTGTTAGACTTAAAAGCACTGAAGGGAAAACGAGTAAAACCTAGCTCCTGTGACAAGTTTGCTGCCTGGCAGGGGGGGCTGGCATGGGGCATGGGTCCTGGATGTTGGAAAAATAAAAGGAATGAATATAATTTGAAGGGGAGTTTGATTTTAAAAGGCAACAAAGCCCAGCCTGTCTAATGGGGATTTAGAACAAGTTGGATTTTGGTCAAAGGAGTGCGTTGACTGAGCGAATAAAACTCCTGAAGAAGAAAAACGATAATGACTTTTGTATTAGATCAAACTTATTGTCAGTTATTTTAAAGACTTGTAGAATTTTTATGTGTTATATGTGAAAATATGTGATGTTCGTTTGACATGACAATGGTCTGCATGAACTAGTTGGTTGTTTGTGTAGTGAAATAATGGAACCACCGATCGCGCAACCAGGTGAGACACTTTTTGGCGATCGCCTTGTTCTGATTTTCCTGGAGGGCTAAAAATGTTTGTAGTTTGTGTTTTTCGTCCTCCCCCTGAAACAAATGTCTTAAAGTAACTTCGTCAATCATGCACTTCAGTGTGTGTATTTGCGTATATAAGTGTGTATGTATGTCTGTTGTGGGTGTTATGTACACTCTTCTATGTTAGTCATATTTTTTTTTGAAATGTAGAAACCTGATTTTTGCAACTTTTTACCTAGTATCCCCCGGGGTTGTAAGAACACAATTTGATCAATTTCCCCATAATCAAGTAGTGTAATTAGCATATTTCATGTAATTTTATCGTATCGGCTCATTGCAAGATGAGGGATAAACAATAGTTGCTATGGTGATTTGGTTTGGCACATAGGTACAGGATATGAGCTGAATGAACTGATTAGTCAGCCTAATATATTTGATATGTTTGATTTATAGCATAATATATGCTAATTAGGTCTTCTAATTTGCATGATTTATGCAAAAATTGGGTTTGGTCAGATATTTACAACTTGGCAAATATGGTTTTCCTTCCCTCCAGATTTTTTTCAATGACAACTGGTTCACTGAGTTTATTGATGTGTCTAATAGTTGCATGATTTATCAAATCTTCAAGTTTGTTTGTTTTCATTAAACTTGTGGATGGTTCACCTTTGGTCCCAACATTTTTTACATTGCTTCCATGTCGTAAGAGGTCCTTTATTTGGTTCCTAAATTTTGCACAATTCATGCAAAATTTCAAAGTATGTTCGATTTCCATGAAACATGTGGGTTCGGTCTACCTCTAGTCCCAAGAAATTTTAACATAGATTTGGGTCACTAGATGTCATTTGATTTGTCTTATTTGCTTAATCAATGCAACTTTTTAGGTTTGTTGGATTTCTATGAAGCATATTGAGTGTGGTTCACCATGGTCCTGTGAGATAATTGAAGTTAGAGAATGAGAAGTCAAGTGATGTGTTTTGTAGGCAATCTTTGGCCACATTCCCGCAAAACTTAGTACTTCTTTGGTTAGACATGCGTCAACAATCAGTCTCCAAGGATGCAAAATTAGCATGATAATGCAATAACAGGTAGCACATTTGGGGTTGGCAAACTATCGCCACCTCTTTTCAGTTTTGCTGTTTATAACTGGCAATTCGTGCTCATTGGATCTCTAAGATTAGGTTGGCAAAATGGCAAATGCAATATATAACAACTACTGATCACAAATAAAGGTTTGACTATCTGTTCATGTAGATTTTCAACGAATCATCAATATGTTTCCCGCCAAGGACTCTGGCAGGGGAGAGCAGCATGAAGAGTGCGACAAATGGATGTTGGGAAAACACGAGAAGATATCCCCTCAAAACATGGGCTCCTGCCCTGGAAGTGGCTGATCTCTTAAAACAGTTATATCAGTTAAAGGTAATCATGAGTCTTTAATATATCCTCCTATCAATGGATGTCTGGACAATAGCAGATATCTCCTCAACATGGGCTCTTGTCCTAGAAGTGGCTGATCTCTCAAAACAGCTATATCATTTAAAGGTATCAAATGAGTATATCTGTTCACTGTATGTATAATGAAACATTAGCAATGTTCTTTTAAAAAAATACACGCAAGCACTTCCAGCATCATTTGTTTGTGCAGTAGGGTACTTTATGGCGTAGTCAGATTTTAATGGCAGATTAATCCATAACTCATCAACAAATTTGCAAGAACTGTAACAGCGGTTTTTAAAATTGGCAAGGCAGTTTCTACTGGCAACTTTGCTTCAATGGTCTGGGGTTCAATTCCAGCAAGCACCAGGCATTTGGGAGAAGAGGTGGCTTTTCTTGCAGTTGTGATGGAAGAAGAGTTCTTGACCTCGGCTTGTAGTTCTGCCATCGTGCAGTCGACTTGGGAATTTCTGGGGATTGTTCCAGGGGTTCTTGCAATAAGTCTCGCCGGTTGGCTGTTAATGAGTTACATCGGACATAAGTCCTTTGACCTCCAGGTCCTGAAGAGAGTGCGATCTGGAGTTGATATCGTGACTGGTATGTCAAGTGGGGGCCACAGGAGCAGTTTGGCATTGGTTTTCACCCCTGCCTCAATATCAATCTGAGCACTAGTTCAAGGGGAGGAGATTAGTAGATCAGTCGGTAGAGCTCCAGACTGCAAAACAGTTGATTGCTAGTTCGGAACTCATTGGGAGCCCTAGGACTTTTCCGCAGTGCTTAGGACAAGACATGTTCTGAAATTCCACAAGGCACCCCAAATGTCAAAGTGAGTTACCTTGTGAGGCGACATGGGAAGAGTTGGGATTTCTGTGGGTGGCAGCCCCATCAGGAAGTCCCCCAGGGCACACGATGAAGCGACCTGCTCAATTGGTGCATCAGGAGAAAACAAGAAAGAGGTGCACACTGTATAGTACAGGTGTGACAAGTTACTGAGGATTCAGGTCGGTGAAATCTGTGAAGCGCTTTGAGCATGTCTTCAACATGGGAAAGCGCTATATAAGAACGATATAATATTATTATCAAAAAGAGAAGTGAATTGTTGCAAGTGCACATTTACTTCAATGAGCCTAAATGTGGGCTTCCGGAACATCAAATCCAAATTTGCGAACCTCTGTGAAAAATAGCACGTTTCAAATTTACAACATTATTAGCTGAAAGTAAACACATTCTTGGAATGGGTGGGGCTGATAGAGTGGACCCATAACGTTCTCCACCTGTGATAAAAAGTACAAAAGGGACTGACTCACACCTCATTACATCTTGATAACATTATATGTCAAACATACACACATAATCGCACATACCTATCAAAACATAAATATATGATTGTTGTTTATTCGTCCAACATTGTCTGTCTCCATCGACATCTCATGTTCTCTCTCTCTCACTGAAGTCAATACGAGAAGATGTCGAAGCTTTCAAACCTGAAGTCGAAGGACTTGTTGAATCTGGCAAACCGATCAAGGAATCCTGCAGAGAAGAAGATAAGGACCAAATTGAGCCATATATCCGAGTATTTTACTTCCTCTCCTTGACCTGATAGTTCAGTGTCTCTGTATTCTCATCCCTTCATATGTAGAGGCCACCATCAACCACACAGTAAATGCAACATTTTTACACCATGATAACAGGAAGACGATGAGAGGTATTCACTCAGAAATTAATGATATATTCTTTGATATTTTGTGAACTACTTTGTATGTTTTTATTTAGATCCTCCTGACATTGACATTGATTTTGTATAATAGCGGATTCTGCAGCTCCTCCTGTGGTGTCACAAAGCAAATTTTGCAATAGCGGATTGTGCCTTATCGGTACACTCAAATCGGCTGAATTTAGTCCGTAGTTTCGGCTGTCATAATGTAACAATTAGAAAGAATCAACAGTCAAGTCATATTCACCTGGCCATTGAATCTCAAATACTTTCACAAGTATATATTTATTAGGTTACTACTCTGTTAGGAACCAGGAAGTTCTTCCAATGATATACTCCTTCAGGATGTGATATATCATTCTTCCTGTTTTTACTATCGTAAATATATAGAACTGTTAGGTCCTGTTACTTTAGGGCCTCAGGTAAGATTTGACCCAACCAAGTTTTACCATACACAATGTATGTCAAAGTGTATGAAGAAATGCATTAATCAATCAGGTAAACCGCATATAAATAAATTCTTTATTAGATGAGGGCTTTGTGGGTTCCAGGAGGTTATTGTGGTGTGTGATGTAGTTGTGAGGAAGGAATCATCAGGTAGTGCAGTGCAGGCCATGTCATTATTTATTATTTATTTATTTATTTATTTATTTATTTATTATATTATTTATTTATTTATTTATTTATTTATTTATTGTCTCGCCTGAATGAAATTCAGGATGAGACTTAGTGGTCACTATGGCGTGGGTTTGTTTTTGTATGTGGTGTGTGCATGTGTGTGTGTGTGTGTCACTTCCTCGTTGCAGGATATCTTTGAACGGTAAGTGCAATTGCGACAAAATGTTACAGGGTAGCATCGGGGTTGGGTGAACACAATTTGATTAGATTTTGGGCACAAAAGTCACTAACTAAAGTGGGTGATTAGCCTGATTTCATGTAATTTATTGTTTAGGCTCGGTAGCAAGATTACAGGTGAACCGTAGGTGCTATGATTCCATTTGGCACATAGATGGGATATAAGGTTTTTAGAGGAAATTGATTAGATTTTCAGCGTAAAATATGGTGATTAAGTGTCTAATTTGCATAATTTATGTGGAAAATTCAAAAGTTTGTCAGATTTTCCAAAAACTTGGGGTAATAATAGTCTACCTTCAGTCCCAAAACTTTTTAACAAAGATTCGGGGTCAATGAGGTCATCTAACATACTAATTCAATAATTATGCGATATCTTTAAGTTGCTTGGATTTTATGAACTTGGGGTATGGTTCACTGTGATGTTCCAATGTTTTTTTTATCAGGACGCAGGGTCACTGGAGGTCATCAACATGTCTAATGTGCTAATTTATGCATAATTGAAGTTTGCCGGATTTTGTGAGGAAACTTGGTAATTGACCGAAAATTGCATTAATCAGGCAATTTTAGTCACATTTCACAAAACTTTTACTCCTTTAGTTGAACATTGTCAATAAATCAGTCCTTTCGAAATTGGTCACTGATTTACTAGTGGCTGTTTCTGTTAATAAATGCTAATACCAAATCTGGTGAGCGACACATGGAATGCCTTGGTAATTGTTTGCATGGTGGACAATGAGTAAAACATGATCGAGCAACCAGGCAAGACCCTGGGGTCGATCGCCTTTTTTATTTATTATTTTATTTCATTTATTTCAACTTTGTTTTAGGAGGTTAACTCGGTTAGCCATGAGGGTAGTTCCCCGAGGCCCTCGCGGGAAGATGACCTGAGGGATGGGTAGATTCCCACTAGAAATCCCCTTTCTTCTCTGTTTTTGCAGGATAAACAAGTCCTTTATCTAATGCATCTTGTCACTCTCAGATTATTGAAGAGAGGATACAAGAAAGTACTGGCAGAGATCTCCAGTATGCTGAACATCTTGAATGATGCCTTGGGCAGAGCGTAGGGTTTGAGACTGATATATCCAGACTGGAGCAGTGGCTTACATAGCTGAACCTGTGGCTACCCAAACACCAGTGCCTCTGCTACTCTCGAGCAGCTGCAGCAGCGAGACGCATTCGGATAAAATCTCAAGGTACTGTTCATTGTATTACCTGTAAAACTAATCTGTGTACTGCAGCGCTAACACACTTACTCTTGGTACCATCTTGAGAGCCTGCAGCGAGACCTCAATAAACTCAAGGTACGTTCATTGTATTACTGAAAAATTTAATCTCTGTGACTGCAGCTCTAACACCAGTACTCTTGGACCTCTTGAGAGCCTGCAGCGAGACCTCAATAAACTCAAGGTAGTTCTTGGTAATACGTGTAGCATGTTATCGCTGTGGACTGCCAGCATATAACACCAGTAATCTTGAGACCTTCCGAGAGGCCTGCAAGCGAGAGAATATTAAAACAAGGTATTGTTCATTGTAATATGTGTAGCATTACCGTGGACGGCATCTCTAACCCTATTATCGTGGATCTCTTGTGAGTTTTAACAAGACTCCACAACAATTGATGTTTCACGTTTAGATCGAAACTTTGGAATCAGATGAAATACTTGCATCTCTTTCAAAATTGTTCTGTCTGCCAACATGCTAGAGATTGACCTATTAGTGTTTTCCTCTATACAAATAGTTGATATCAAGGTATCATGTTTCTTCTATGGTAAGAATAATTTTACTGTCGCCCCAGAATACTGTTAGGAGGCAGAGGATGCCACTAGCTACTAGATGACTCACAAGAGCAGCTGCTGTTGTCAAGGAGAGCCTCTCACGGGATGAGGCAAGCACAGGCCTGGATGAGAAACTGGTAAACCTGCAACATAACCGTACAGGTAAATAACTCCTCACTCACTCCTACTCACCGTACTCCACACTCAACTCACTCACCCTCCCTCACTCACTCTCCCTCACTCACTCTCATTTACTCATTCTCACTCACTCTCCTTACTCATCATTGGGAGCCCTCCTAAACCAATGGCCACACGCTTAGGTGTAAGAAACACGACGCTTTTCTGTTTCACACCTGTTTCCCTATTTTTGCTGCTATTACCAACCTGCACTAGGCCACTTATCCCCTGCATCTAGCCGGCATCCAAACGATGAAGCACCTGTACTGGATTGGCGACGCTATTTAGAATGTGGGATGAACATACCTTAATGTCTTGTAACCTTGCTCTGGCCTACGTGCGGTCATGTTACATCCAACGCTTCTGGCATCTTGGCCGCCCTACCTATAAACCCTTGAAGAAAAAAAATGTCTCCCACAAATGTCTCCCACACCCAGCTGGAAGGCTGATTGTCTCCTGTGCTATATCACTTCTACACATACTGACGCTTTTCACATCCATGTTTCTCAATCATAGTTAGAGTAACAGGAAAATGTGTCTTTGATCGATCATACACATGAAGATGCAGTTGCTTATTGTTGGGTGTAGCTCGAACAGGAACATCTATTCCTCTTCAAGTATTTTACAATGCATTTGCCTGCCATGTGCCTCTTCCCAGTTTATAAAATAGCTCCAAATATTCACCCACATTGTCTGTCCCAGAGGAACCAAGTTGTTCCCATAGGCCACTGCCATTTTGTAATAATTTTTGTGCTGGGGCTAAACTGTTCTTACCAACATCAAATCCACATGGCAGGGCTGGAACTTTGTTTTGGAAACAGTGTTTCCTAGATCAGACATGTCTGCATTGTAAATCACACTTTGTCGAACAATGTTTTTTGTTCATGCATACTCATGTTGTTTTTGTTTATTCTTTGTTATATTGTCCCCTCGTGCATTTATTGACAGCTAGTGTCACCGTTTCTGTAATTCCATGCTGAGTTCTTACCGAGTGGCGGCACCATTGGTAGAGAGCGTCGGCCGTGCCACTCGGGATGATCGTGGTCGGGTCGTACAAAAAGGACTTTGAAAATGGTACCTGTTGCCCTCGCGCTGGCGATCAGCAAAAGAGATTGGGGCAGGGAAGGACATCACTGTTCAGGCACAATTGCCCCCGTCGTCTGACATTCACAGCAGTGGATCAGGCCGGTTTGGGTTCTTTACCCGCCACACAGCGTGTGCTCCAAAACTAATGCTGAAGACCCCTTTCATTTCTTCACAATTCTTCTACATCATACAAAAATCAATTTACTCATTATATCCCCGCAACACCTGTAGTGTTCGGGTAGATTATGGTTTTTGGCCGTGTGCCCGCCGTCCCCCGCCGCCGCCGTACACCGCCGCCGCCCGCCGCACCGCCGTCCGCCGCCGGCGGAAACTTTAGACGTTACGCTCTCATTCTTTAACAACTTTACTTTCCGATGAACCCAAACATTGTACACAAGTCCGTATGAGTAAAATCCTCGGATAAGTTCCGAAAATGGGCCTATATCGTATAATTTGTTGCCCTCTATTTTGCAGGTTTTTTCCGCAAATTTTCCAACGTGGTAGTTTGTGGGTAGTTTGTTGGAGTCCGAAAAAACATGGCGACAATTTCAAGGTCCTCCGAGGTCAAGTTTGCATTTCTTTGGCCAGTAGCCTAATTATAGCATAATGTATGTGATATTTCAACTTCATTGGATTTTCATGAAACTGGTGAATAGGGTCAACTACATTGCCGATGAATTTTCTAATGTGGCCGGTCACTGGAGGTGCATGACTAATTTGCATAATGTTTGGCCTCAATTGCAATTATACAATTTATAAACTTTGTTGAGTCGCACAAAACTTGGTGGGTATGACCTTCTAACAGTCCGATAAATTTAATTCATTGCGTTGACATCACTTAAGGCATTATGTGTGTTTAATTTACATATCCGTTAGCATAAGTAGAATAATTAATGCAATGATTTTTCCTCAACTTTTAGGGATTTTGACGAACCTTTGTGAATAGGACCTACTACCAGTCCGATAATTTATTCAATCGTCATCATATCACTGAGGTAAATTTGTGGGCTAATTTGCATATTAGTTGTCCTGAGCCTCACAATATGAGTTTAATACTTTTTTCCGCAATAACATTGGCCATGTTCATTGAATGCAATCTGCTTCTAGGAGTGGATGCATCAAATGGATTGTAACAATTTCATGATCACCGCATGTCATTGAAGGCCCATTACGTCACTTAGGGGTCAAAAACTGATTTTAGTACTTTTTATGCAATAGCACACTGGTGTGTTCATCAGATGCAATGCTCATAGTAGTGAGGGAGAGTAACAATTCTCATAAAAACTGTCATAATCTTAAGTTCATTCGGGGTCACTTATGGGTCAAAACTGTTGTTTGCTATAATCGGAGAATTGAATATCTGCAAGGCTGGAATGGTTTCACCATTGTGATTTAAGTGTTGACCTGCATGTGTGTGACCATTGACCTTATTTGACCTCGTCGGTGGTCTTGTGGTTAATGGTCGAATCTCTTGAATAAATGTGCTTATTACAGGAGTTACGGGCAAAAAAAATGAACTGGTTATTTTTGGATATGTGATAGAGAGTTTGTGTGCTTACATGGAGGGAAACAACTCCCCCCTCTTCGATCAGACACTTTACTTTGGTAGTTACAAGGGGTCAAGGTCAATTTTATATAATACCCTTTTCTCAATAACATTGGACATGTTCATTGAATGCAATATATAATGCTTCTAGGAGTGGACCCATCACAAGAGTGGAAACAAATTTTCATGAAACCGCCATGTCATTGAGGTCATTAAAAATCACTTAGTGGTCAAAAACTGATTTTATTTTTTTTGGCATTAGCACTGGGTGTGTTCATCAAAATGCAAAATGCTCCTGGAGTGGATGTAATCACATGGAGAGTCACAATTTCTCATAAAAACTGTCATATCATTACAGGTCTGAGTCACTTAAATAATGGGTCAAGAACTGGTTTTTTGCTATATCGGACATTGAATATTGCGAAGGCTGGATGTTCCCCCTTGTGGATATATTGTTGACCTGCAGTGTGTGACCCCTGACCTGAATTTGAATCTCCTGTCGGTGGGTCATGTAGTGAAACAAGGTCGAATCTTGAATCAATGTCTTATTTAAGGATTACGGGCGCAAAAAAATAGAACGGTATTTTTTGATCTGTGATTGAGCTTTGTGTGCTTCTGAGAGAACAACTCCCGCTTCGATCAGACACTTTACTTTGGTAGTTACAAGGGGTCCAAGTTCAATTTTAACTACCTTTTTCGCAATAACATTGGACATGTTCATTGGATGCAATATGCCTTCTAGGAGTGGAGCATCACAATGGAGTATAACAATTTTTTTAAAAAGCTGCCATGTCATTGAAGGGCATTAAAGGTCACTTAGGGGTCAAAAACGATTTTAGTACGTTTTTTGGCAATAGCACTGGGGTGTTCACAAATGGCCAAAAATGCGCCTAGGAGTGGATGTATCACCTGAGAGTACAAGTTTCATAATATCTGTCATATCATTAAAGTCATTCGAGGAGGTAACTTAGGGGTCAAAACCTGTTTTTTTGGCTATAATCGGAGAATGAATATCTGCGAAGGCTGGATGGTTCACAGTGTGATTAAATTGTTGACCTGCATGTGTTGACCTCTGACCTGGAATTTGACTCTGTCGGGTGGCCATGGTGGGTTAAAGGGTCGACTCTTTGATAATGTGCTTATTTAAGTCGATCACACTTGTCCTGGCTGTAAGGGTGCCTCATAGAAATTAACAAAGTGCTTATGGACTGACCCATTTACCTGTACACGTTGTCGCTTCACAAGTCATAATGTCTTCTTTCCACAATCTTGTCCGGTTTTCATGTTCACCAAATTTCTTGATAAGAGATCGGGGATATATACGTCTGGCGGTTTACCCGCCCGACACTTTTCTAGTTCACCTTGGTCATTTACTGATAGTTCATAATCTGGTCTTGTGTGATTATTTCAGAGTTTGCACCGCTGCCTCTGAACACTCGCAGATGATCTGACAGAGCAGTTACTGAAGGCGGAAGTCTGATCAGAGATCAGACTGCTTACTCAGTCCCTAGAATGATTATGGTGGGACAGGAATGGCTCTCAGGGCCCTTTACCTCTACCCCTACCAGACTGCGACGATAGACTGGAACAGCTCAAGGTATTAGGCCACTCTCTACTACCAAACCCCGAGACAGCAATGGCCCTCAGGGGGCCTTCAACCTGTACCCTACTAGACTCCATAACATCCCTATTTGTGGCCAAATTTTTGAATACGAACTCCTGGTGTCTTTACCCCTACCCACCAGACTGCGAAGATAACTCTGAAACCGCCCAAGTTTTGTGTACAAATCGTTGAGTACAGAACCCAGAGACAGGATTGTGCTTCTCTGAAGGGCCTATTATCCCTACCCTGTCCGACTGCAAAAATGGAATGACCACCCAAGGTCTGTAGCCAAATCTTTGCTACTAGATCCATGGACAGACTGAATGGGATGGGGGAGTGGGGGGGGGGGGCTCCACTGCTACTACCAGACTGTCAGAAGATAGGTTGGGACATCAGCTCAAGTAGCCTAATCTGTGGTCCTAAACCCATAAACCTAATAGCCCTTGGGAGCCTTCACCACTAGTATAAATTAATCTTTTAACCTCTACCTAGCACACTTCTCAATCGTAGCAGTGACAGTACGCATGTCAGTAATCTGTGTAGGGTAGCATCACACATAGTACTCTTTGAAAGTAAGCCCATGCACTCGATCTGGGATAGTTTGCCATTTATAAATTGAAACTAGAACGTGAAACCTGAAGTGGAACTGTTTTATTGATTAAACATTAAACCTCTCAGTAAATGACCTATTGAGTTGAAAATGTGTCTGCAATAATGTGAGTAAGTGGTCATCGGATACTTTCAGGGATATTCCCTAAGTGGACTTGTCAGGACATGATTCACAGTATTTTATGCAGTATGACAGTTTCATTTTGAATTATTAAACTGTTAATTCCATTGAATTGCAAGAACAGAAAATGAAATCTGAACCTTCTCATGTTACAAGATGGCTCAGATTCCAACTTCCCTTGAAGAAATTTGTTAGTCTTGTCTGATTTGTCTGATTTCCATCTCAACAAAGAAAGAAATCTGATCTCCCCCAAGTCTGACTGAGAAGTTTTGATTCTTGCTCAGGCCATGCCCAAAACAATGCCAATTGGTCAGCACAGTAAGGAGGGTGATAGCTCAGCACCTGGAAGCTCCAATTTAGTGCGCAAATGACACTTACCTTTTACCACTAACCTGTGCAGTATGCCCAAATACTAGCGAGCTAGATCTGGCATAATTGTAGTGCCCGCCAGGTGGCGACCCACGCTCATCCAAATTATGCCAGCCAAACGTTACAAGCTGTTAGTCCAGAGTGCTTAATTAACTCCTTTTTGACAGTAAAGAGAGTGATAGCTCACACCTGGAAGCTCCGATACCGAATCGATCATACCAGAGATTTTAGAAGTGGTACCTGTTGCCTTTTGGCTGGGTGCTCAGTATCGGGGACAAATGATAGACAAGAATGTCGCCATCTGCCCGAGATTACCCCCCACCCCACATCAAGGTACCGCCGAAGAGGCATCGCCTTATTCTGTGTACCTGTGAATGATTCGCACTGACAAATTTGCATGCCTAGTCTTGCAACCTGTCTGCTTTGATATTTTGTCATCACAGGCTCTAATTGCCAAACAATGGTTCAAGACAGTGATCGGAGTTTCTGAAATATTCATACAGAACGTGCTTTTTGATCCCTTGACGAAGTCAGAGGAATCTATGCAGTCACGTCGTGTGTGTGTGTGTGTGTGTGTGTGACGCCCAGCTTGTGAACATTATAACTTGATCAGGTCTGATTAGGTCAGGCTCATACTCTTGGTATGTGTGTTCCCCAAGATGAGTATATGAACCTTATTGTTTGGGGTCAGGTCAGAGGTCATCTGAGGTCACCAGAGGTCGAAGTCTGAAAACCTTGTAAACACGATAAGTCCAGAATGGTTGGTCTGATCAGGTTGACATATTTGTGTGCAGCTTTCCTCATGGGGAGTACAGGAACCCTATTGTTTTTTGGTTCAGGTCAGGAGTGAATTTTGATCGAAAATAGAAAATTTGTGAAAATTTGATATTTTGGCCAATTTTGGCTTGTAAACACGATAACTCGACCCCACCCCGAGGAATGCAGCTCATACTTGGTATGTGTGTTCCCCAAGATGAGTATATGAATCCTATTGTTTTGGGGTTGGGTCAGAGGTCATCTGAGGTCACCGGAGGTCAAAGTCTGAAAACCTTGTAAACACGATTAGACCATAATTGTTGGTCTGATCAAGTTGAAATTAGGTGTAAAAGCCTTCTTATGGTTATTACAGGACCCCTATTGTTTTTTGGTTCAGGTCAGGAGTGAATTTTGATCGAAAATAGAAAATTTGTGAAAATTTGATATTTTGGCCAATTTTGGCTTGTAAACACGATAACTTGACCCCACCTGGATGGATGAAGCTCATACTTGGTATGTGTGTTCCCCATGATGAGTACAGAAACCCTATTGTTTTGGGGTTGGGTCAGAGGTCATCTGAGGTCACCGGAGGTCAAAGTCTGAAAACCTTGTAAACACGATAAGTCCAGAATGGTTGGTCTGATCAGGTTGAAATTGGTGTGTAGCTTTTTTTATGGGGAGTACAGGAACCCTATTGTTTTTTGGTGGAGGTCGGCGGAATGAATGAGGCTCATGCTTGGTTTGTGTATTCCCCATGATGAGTACAGAAACCCTATTGTTTGGGGTCAGGTCAGGGGGTCATCTGAGGTTACCAGAGTTCAAAGTCTGAAAACCTTGAAATTTAGTGTGTAGCTTTCTTACCAAGGGTACAGGAACCCTATTAGTTGGTTGTTAAAGATGAGAAATTTGTCAGACGTTATGTTTGCCTATAATGAGGCTGGTACTATCTTCTCCCATTTGTCCTTGTGTCTGGCTATGGGTTGACAGAAACAGTCAAGTAATCACTAAGCCTTTTGGCTTTCTGAATTTCTATGAACTCAGGTGTGTATGACCTGAGGTGCTGAAATAACAATCCTTGGCACATGAGGATAGGTCAAAGGAACTAAGAATCAAAGCATTCACATGAAAGTTTCCATACGTCATAATGCCCCTTGTTGATCATTCTGAAGTGAATATTTAGCTTTATTTGAGTTTGCCTACAACCACCTTGGTGCTCTTGCTGGCTGTGTAAACACGATAATTCTACCCCTCCTGGATGATGAAGCTCATACGTGGTATGTGTGTTCCCCATGATGATCAGAACCCTATGTTTTGGGTCAGGTCCAGGGGTCATCTGATGTCACCAGAGGTCCAAGTCTGAAACCTTGTAAAACCGATAGTCCAGAACAGTTGGTCTCATCAGGTTTGAAATTTGGTGTGTAGCTTTTTTTTATGGGGAGTACAGGACCACCATTGTTTTTTGGTATAAAGGTCGGTGGGAATTTTGTCCAAAATTGCAAATTTGTGAATAGTCGATACTTTGGCCATTTGGGCTTGAAACAACAGACACCTAGGTCAAAGTCTGACAATCTTCCAATTCATGGTGTAGCTTTCTTAACAAGGGTTAGGAACTCTATTGTTTGGTTGGGATAAACAGGAAATTTTTGTCAGTTGTTATGAGTTGCCCATAATGAGCTGTGCAATCACCCATTTGTCTTTGTCTAGCTATAGGTTGTCAGAAAGAGTCAGGATCACTAAGCCTTTTGTCTTTCTGTTTCCAGTACTCTTTTGTGTGACATCCACGTTTTTCATGACGGAATTTTGAATCACATCTATCAAGTTTCATTGGGAATCTGAACAAAGTTTTGAAATTCCCCTGAATTTATTAACCTTTGATCGACCTAGAAATCACCCCCACCCCCTTTATCTGATTATTGCTTTATCCCACTATTGTACATTTGAGAAATTCAGAATTTGAGAAATTTTTAAAATTAGCTGCGCCATGTATTTGTTGCTGCGCACTTTTGAACCCATCCGGGATTTCTCCAAGTTTCGGATCAATAGAATATTGCTTTGGACTGTTGCATTAATGCATGAATTTCCTGTTGCAGAGATGCAGCGGCAATGAACATGCCATGCCTTACACTCACCAGACATCCATGTTTGCCGGGATAAACTACCACTATCTTCAGGAGCAAATTCAGGAAAATGTCACTAAAACTTCAAATTAATTTCCTCTCTGATCATGTTCATCCAGGCACTTGAAGATCGGGCATTCCAACTTCAAGCCACAATTGGACAAAATTTGTGCTGGCCGGGAGTACATGGCTAGAAATGTACACATGGACTCGCTGACCTGGTGGAGCACTCAAGTCTCATACCGTCCACTCCTGTGTAACATTGCAGCTGATAAGAGACGGCTGGCCAGAGCTGCACTGCCATAGCCCCGCAAGAATTCAAGAGAGAGAAGATGTGGGGCAGGAATAGAACCTGGAGGAGCAGAGCACAACTATCACAGCTGCAGGATGAAGCAGCCGGAGTAACAGTCAGAATCTAAAAAAAGAGAAGTGTGAGGTGAGCTGCTACATATGGGCCATGTCTTACTGCTGCTGTAAACTCAGATGGAGTTTGTGCATAGAATCAAACAATGATCCTGCCTTCCCATCGTTTGAGTCCAATGAGGGGAGGGGGAAGCGGGGTGTTTATACATCTACAGTGTCAATGCTGTGACAGAAATAACAAGATGATTTGAAGGTGTTCATTCCAGGAGGGGGGGGGGGGGAAGGAAGGGGAACAGAGGACACCTTGTGTTGCTTCACATCATGACAAACCGTTTTATATTATGCATGCATGGTGGCATGTTGTTGACCATTCTAACACATATTGTGTCTTTGTTATGTAGTTTCCACGCATTTAATGCAAAGAAAAAAAAAAAAAAAAAAAAAAATAACAGGATAGGAAAATGTTGAGATCACAATCACATTCTTGCAATGCTGGATGATATTGGTGGTTTTGTATTGCCCACTTTGTTGACTAGTAAAAAAACTATATGTAAGAATCGCCTGCTGTACTACAGTTAAGCAGGTTTGATCTCATATTGTTGCTGGAGATTATTCAATAACGCTTCTCCTTACTCTGCCTCTACTTGTAGTACTGTCCCGTGATGCTACCACAGCTTCAGCATGTAGTCCTTCCTAGTAATGGCCCTTGTGGGACGTTGGCCCCTCAATTCCTAGTGCATGTGTAATCCTTTTCAACACTGTCGGACTGATATTATTCCCATTTTTCACAGAAATGTTAAAGGAATGGAGTGCTCCTGAACAGGCCTCCCCCTCCTGAGAGTCTCGACCAGAATTAGCGAAACCTGTTTCCAGATGCCGACAGGGCCATTCGGCACTACCCACCATCAAAAAAACCAGAAGGATGATATTAGAGGACCTGATGAGCGCTCTGCAGAACCCAGCTGATGTCTACAGGGAGTGACAATTGCTAAAGATGCCTTACAAGATGACGTTGACGATGCCTTGAGTGGCTACGACAGACCAAGGGAACACTTGAGCGGGTAGGGGCCTTGTGGCCTAGAGGTACATGCTGCTCAAGAGAAGATCCTGGAACAACACAGGGTGAGTGTTGTTCGTGGGGAAGAATAGTTTAAGCCGGTTATGTATACAGTGTCGCTTTGATGCAACAGGTCCCGGGTTCCATTTCCAGCCGACCAGCACGGGCATTTTTCGAAGTGCGGTACTGGCATGGTGACGGGCGTGCTGTTACTGGTCTTAGGTTACTGGTCGTGCTGTGAGCAGTGGGCTTTGGATTAATTTTCGGGCGGGGTTGTTCGGGGGCACGTGCAATTTTAGGTTGTGTCGTCGGCTGTGACGTCGCGCGAACATCTCCGCCTTCCTTCCGAGGTCTGAGAAAGTGGTTCCGATCATGGAGTTCACTGAGCGTCCGTCGGATGGGGACATAAAATGGTGTTTTCGGGAGCAGGGATTGGTTGTCACTCCTGCCTCAATATCATCTGAGCACTCGTCGAGAAGAGAAGGCGAGTCGTCGCCGGTGCTCATCCGATAAAAAATTCGGTTAGGGTTCCGGATGAGCAAAATTGGCTTCCTGAACCCGTATCAAATCAAATCAAATCAAGTATCATTAGTACTACTCTAATCAATGTGTGCCCTATGAATAACAACACAAACTACAGACCAAAAATGGGAAAACACTTGAAGCTAGTAGAGCCCCTTGGCCTAGCGTACATGCTGCTCAGGGAGATTGCTGGAACAACAAAGGGTGAGTATTATCATCCGTTACCCTCTAATCAATGTGTGCCCTATGAATAGCAAACACAAAATACAGACAAAGGGAATACGGAGCTAGTAGAGCCCTGGCCTAAGGACAGTGCTTATGAGAATCCTGGAACAAACACGGGGTGAGTAATCAGTAACTCCTATCATCAACATGTGGCCCTATGAATAGCAACACAACTTACAGACCAAGGGAAAACAATTGAGCTGGTAGAGCCCCTTGGCCAAGAGGTACATGCTGCTCAGGAGACGCTGGAACAACACAGGGTGAGTATTATCAGTAACTCCTATCATCAACATGTGCCCTATAAATAGCAAAACAAAAACTACAGACCAAGGGAATACATATGAGCTGGTAGAGCCCCTTTGCCTAGAGGTAATGCTGCTCCTGGTTGATCCTGGAAACAACACAGGGTGAGTATTATCAGTAAAACTCTACATCAAATGTGGACCTATAAAATAGGAAACGTACCTACAAACCAAGGGAACACTTGAGCTGGTAGAGCACCTTGGCTAGAGGTAACATGATGCTGAGGAGATCCTGGACAAACACAGATGAGAATCATTAGTAACACTATCATCAACATGTGCTATAAATTGCAACGTAAACTACAGACAAAGGGGAACACTGAGCTGGTAGAGCCCTGTGCCTAGAGACATGTCTGAGGAGATCCTAGGAACAACCCACAGAGGGAGAATCATTAGTACCACTATCATCAATGGGGCCCATGAAATAGCACAACAAACTACAAGCCTACAATCTGGGACAAAGTTGTTGGAACCACTAATGCCATTCCCGACTCACGGGCACGGAAATAGTGGTCTCGTACTCCATATACTAGATCCACACCCACCTGCCCCCATACAATGTTGAATTTGACCAACAATGTTGAATATGACAGTGTTGGGGTCTCATATCCACATAGTGGAAACAGGCTGCACTGAAACAGAGAGCAAGCTTGACGTGGGGGAGCGAAGGTTCTATCCATCATTTTAGGTATGAGTGGGATGTTCCAACAAACTTTGTCCAATTTTTTATTGTAGTCTGTAGCCTAATGCAATCACAGGCCTCTCTCCAACTCTGTGTGTGATATTCAGACTAGGACAGTCCTGACCTTTTTACGGCAACCTCTGCTGAAAGATAACATCTGAAGGAGCCAAAACTGTAACGTTTCGTGGAATTGTGACATAATGTAAGGGGAGAAAGGGAGGGGTAATTAACAAGCTCTCTTTCTTTGTTTTAGGCTTTTCCTTATTGACTCTGTTTTAGGATGAGAGCAATAAAAATGTGAACCATTACAGTGTAAACAAAAATAAATTATTGGTCATACTTATTAGATTGAAGCATCTGATCCTGTCATCATTTTAATGTGATTCTCATATGTTTTGCTCTATTTGCTGCATTTTAATATTTCTGAAGGCGAAGGAACCAACCACGGAGGAAGGCTTGAGGAGGGCCCAAGGGGTGATAATCTCTACCAGGGCCAAATTAACTGACATTGGGGAGGATCTCCCAGGGCAGTTACAGGGGTCCCTGGATGAGATTGATGCTCTGCACAGTGATATACTGCACCTGGAGACAGGGAGGGGCCAGAGGCTGGAGGAAGGCCTGGCTAGGAGGGAACAGTATGCCAATCTCATTGATGATATCAGGACTGGCTGCGGAGATGTGATGACACCCTGGAGCAGATTAAAGAGGGGGTGGACTTCACACAAGTTCATCAAATTGAGAGAGATTTGAGGTGAGGGCAATGAAAATTGTATATCTCAGACTTTTATGCTGCTAGGATAGTCCTTCTTTGTATTTTAAATGAAGCTTTGTTCAAATTTGAGAGGTATTAGAAATTGCAGACGTCTCATCATTTTGGTTAGGTTTATAGCCTACCTGTACCTCCCATAATAGGCTTCTGCGTGTTAGTCTTAGGTTTCATGCTAAGGTGTACCTCCTGTTTTGTTAACCCTGCTCCTTTCTTCACCATTCATGTTATTGCTTGTCTGTTCTCAAACTCTTCATATATTGTTCACAGAAACTGAAGTCTCAGGAACCTACCTATAACAAGAGACTAGATGACTTGCAAGGACTCATCGTGCTCCTGACTCCAACACTTCCAGAGCCTGAACAGAGAGATGTTGGCAAGTGCTTGGAGGAGTTGAACGATCACTTCCCTGCGACAGCAGACAATCTGAGTTCGCGACTAGAAGAGATTTCCGAAGCTGCTGTGACATGGGATGAGTTCAACAATAAGACTGCATCCTTGGAAGAGTTGTGTCATAGAGTCGAGGCCCAGAGAGATTACCCCCGACCCCTCACCCTGGCTACTGCTGAGGAGAACCAACAGCAAGCTCAGGTAGGTTTATCTTGATGGAATGGGTGGCACTATGTATCATTAGACAAAAACCGTATTATCTAGGCCCCATGTTGAAACCTAGCAGCTGCAGCCCCCTCAGCCAGGCTGAGGGATTAGATTCAACAATGAGACTGTAATGGTTAACCAGTCTGAGGGGGCCAAGGCCGGTTAGGAGGCTGCAGTTCCTCAGCCTATTAAAGTACAATGGTCATGCAACAGATCACCTTTAAACTGGCACAGATGGAAAGAGGTCCTGTAAAAACCTCACAACCAAATTTGGCGATTCTGGTATGTTCCCTTGTTTGAGTTACTCTTTTTCACTTGAGTGAATTTCACCAGAGTAACGATGCAAAGGTCACTCATTACTTTACACAGTGAATGCTGATATCTTGTCATACCGTTATAGCAGAAAAAAATCAGTACTTAACTCATAAATGGAATTAATGAAATTATTTTTCCATATCTTGTGAACAAATTTGTAAAGTTTTCAATCAGATCCCATCGTTACTTCTTCTGTCACTAGGTTGGTAAAAATACATGTTACAGATTGACTTTGTATTACACAGGGTCACTGGTTCTTCTTGTGACATCACAGGGCACATTGCACAATAGCAGAATTGTCTCCTTTTCAACACTCGAATCGGTGAGGTTTAGGTTTCCTGAATATACTAGATATAAGAACTAAAATAGCAGAAAGTATGTTCACATGACCATTGTACTTTGACAAGGGGTCCCTATTGTTCAACGTAATACTCAGCCTGGCTGAGGTAACTGCAGCTGCCTAGGTTTTGACATGGGGCCGTATGTCAACTTCCTGACAGCTTCCCTAAACCATTCGCAGACCGTCTCCAGTGAAGCAACTCACGTACACCACATGACAGTCTAAGCATAATTGTGGTTTTGCTGTGATGGCTATACTCTATGTGTCCAGAGTCCCATGTGATAACATCAAACTGTTCAAGTTGTGGGAATTTATCCGGAGAGTGTTCCCTTGTTTCATCTTGTCTATTACTTTTCAAATTCCCAATTTGTCTTAGTTTTTCTTCTCCAAAAGTGTCAAAAAGTAACATGTCTCATGTCCAGATTGACTTGACCTTTGTCATCCTAAATGATAAGGGTACTCTGTAACATGCTTTTGCACATACAGACTACATGGGTAATTGGTTAGATCATAGTACCTCAGAAGTTGGGCCCCCTGTCTCTGTGAGTGGGGCCCTGTTGAGTAGTGTAAACACTAAACAGAAAGGGGTTTGGAATGGTCCTAAAGATAGTGTTTCTGCTATTGAAGGCCAATGGTCATGTAAATATGACTTGTCTGTTTATACTCTCTAATTCACTACATTGTGGCAGTCAAACCCTCAGACGAGAATTCAATTCAGCCGATACAATTAGCCAATAAGAATGATCAGCTAGTGCAAAATTACCCTTGTGACATCATTGGGGAAACTGCGGAATTCCCCGCGATATAAAACTCAATGTAAATGCGAACATCTTGAAACCTGATAACAAACTATAAATGGGATCAAAATAAAAACTACAAAATCATTCACAAGATAATAAGAATAATCTCATATATTTTCAAATGAATACCTATTTACATCTTATGTTAATTCATGGTGCAGAAATGCAGCATTTAACTGTTTAGTAGATTTTACTGACAGCCTTTGCATCATCCCCCTGTGACGTCATGTATTCCTCAGATTCCTCAAGGTTAATTGGAATACTCAACAAGGCAACAATGCTAAAACTTTCTCTGAATTGGAGTGTGGGGTTTTGACATGTCCTCTTTCCACCTGTGCTATTTTGAA
The DNA here is from genome assembly GCA_026419785.1 of Sclerodactyla briareus. Lineage (NCBI taxonomy): Eukaryota > Metazoa > Echinodermata > Holothuroidea > Dendrochirotida > Sclerodactylidae > Sclerodactyla > Sclerodactyla briareus. Next base: position 179,101 of record JAODTK010000444.1, read on the forward strand.
GGAATCTGTTATATGACTATTGGCCTTTAAATACCAATATCTTAACTGAGGGGTAGGCAATTTGTTCCGTCTGCGTGTGATTACACCGACCTCCAAGTGAGGTCCTACCAAAAGGCATTGCCTTATTCCATGTACCTGGTGAGGGATTCGCAGCTGACAAGAGGTACAGTATCTGCCACCCTTGCTTGGTCTTGAATAGGTTCGATCCTCTGCTCGGCGAGTAAAACCATGAAAATGATCAAAAGTTTTCCCTTCTCCTAATTTTTTCCTTCTGCTTCAAGATTCTACAAGATACAATTGATCCAAGCATCAGAGGATATTACTCTGTACTAGACTGGAGCTGATAAACTACAACCTCTGGGTAACACTACCTGTAATCCCTGGTCACTGAGAAGACTTGGGTGATGTGGAGAGACTGGTATGATCAACTGCTGCTACATCAGTGAAAACAGACTGCACTGCAACTCGGTCAGCTCCATCTGGACTAGGTAAGAGCTCTGACCGGCAGAGGGCGACATTCAAGAAGTGGGAGAAGCCTCCCATCGGCTGTGAGCATCTCAGATCCCAAGGATGAGCTCATCGCTGAACTGGAAGGCATAGAGGTATGTCATTATACTAAGTTGGTTGGTAGGAATGCATAGTTATAAGAGTCATGTATATAAGTATGAGGGTGAAATTAGACTAAATATAGTCTATTAGTCTAAATATATGACCATAGCGAAATGAAGAATAGGATTATAACTACCATATTTCAGATCTCTTAATGCTGATAAGGTGGCCATGGCGGTACATACTTTGGAATCTAAGGAGGGAAGGTTTGGTAATAGTTTTGGACCACTCAAGAATGAAAAATAGACAAAATATAATTGTGATTTCTCTATCATTTCGTGATACAACCCTGTTACAAAAAGTTAGTTTGAAGGGAGAACTGTTGTTGGGTTTTCTATTTGCCCTTTGCTGAAAGCAGTTTTTAATTTCTTCCAAATTATTGGCAGTTCCGACAAAAGTGATAGTCACATGGATGTTTCGAGGGTTATAAGTTTAATAGCATAAATAAAGTATAAAGCTACCCTGCATATGGGGGTTTTTTTCACATCAATTGTTCCTCTCTAATTCAGCAACTGATGATGTAATATCAACTGCTGAATTTGACTGGCAGTTGATCTGCAGAATGGTCTGGGATTATATGCACATGACTTGAACCTTTGTCGAATTATATCATTAGGTAACAGTAAATAGTGTCAGGTATCGTTCCATGGAATCTCCAGATTCACTGACAATGTGTGAGAAGTTGTAGTGGTTCCACGGATATTGCAGAGCTTGTGTTTTTATTCTTTGTCTCTGTTCAGGCAGGACAGTGAAACCAGCATGGAGGAGCTGTGAAGAAAATCTTGAGAGACTGCGAGTGTGCATAGTGCGCTCATGTCAAAGGTCATAGAGGACCCAACCTGCTGTCAACCTTTTTGAAGACAAAAACTGGAGACATTGGACCAGTCAAACTGACAGGAGTAGTCATCTGTAAATAAAAAATAAAAAAAACTGAGCAATTTGTAACTTAGGATCTGCATTATTGAAACAATGAATCGACTGATTTGTACAGAGTAATTCTCACCCAGGTGAGTGCTCAAAGCAATTATAGGTACCCTTTGAGACCTCTATGTAATTTGGCAAATGTTAGCTTTGTTAAACACGACAACTCGTAACCAACCTAAAGGCGACCATTAACCAGTCAAACTGACCAGTGAGTAATCTCATCAATTTGTAAGCTCATACTTAGTATGGGTCCTATGATGATCCCTTATTGTTGGGGTCGGGTCGGAAGGTAGCTGAGTGATCGTTAATGTTGGTTTTCATATTCTCATTGACTAATGGTTAGTATGTGGTGTCAGAATTTGAGGGTCCAATTATGGCCATTTTTACCAGTATCAAGCAATGCCACTAACCATCAACAGTGACCAATCCAAATGGGATGGTATTTTCCATGTATGGTACGGCTAATGATATGTTTGTAGAAGATCCCTGGGTGATTGGATCCATGTCTAAGTGCTTTTTAGTAAACCTGGTTACTTTGTAACACAATCATTTGGTTTCTCTCCCTACATCAAGGTTCACTGCTACTATTTCTGAGAATGAGAATCAGCTGAGACATGAGCTCTCAGACAGAGAGGGAATTCCACAGGAGGAAGAGGATGTTTCTTATGAACATGAGACAGCCCAGAGAGATGTGATGATATCAATAGTAGCCTTGGGCCCAATGAAGAGGACTGTGATGGCTTAAAACAACAACAATTGGTTGGTGAGGAAATTAAATGTTACCTAACCCACCTCGGCCATAAATCAAAATGCTTACTAGCCAACCTGTGACCAGTGAACCATGGAGGTCATAAGAGGTGACTGTGACTCTGAATGTTTTTAATTGCAGTTCATCATTGCCAGGCTATAAATAGGAAAACAATATCGTCTCGCCACACCCAGCTAAAAAATGACGCAAAAAAACGAACGAGGTATGCGTTTAAAAAAGTGCATGCCCAAGTGTCACTCATAGTTACTCAACAAATTTTCAGGTACCTGAAAGGTGTTACACAAATATGCAGACAGGATAAGATGTCAGGTAATATTCCACTGGCATTTTGCTTCTCTAAAACAAAGCTAAACGTAGTGAATGCAACTCTTTATCTAGTGCTGTTTGCATCTTTTCAACTTAGACTTTTTCCCAATACTTACCAAAGAGCCAACAACTGAGACTTTCATTTGTATTCAGATTGATGCTTGAGAATTGTGTTGTTATGTTATCGAATCTCTGGCTAACTTTCTAGCTATCCCTATTCTAGTTGTCTATTCACAGAGCGTCAGCAAAGACCTTCAAGCCTGTCCTAGCCAGTGCTCCTCTCATTCCTAGAAGATCAGAGGGAGACAGTACTCTCCATGGACAGTCAGCTACATCGATGTAGAGAAAGAATTCCTAGCCCTGGAGGCTGCAAGGCTCGCCTTCACCGGCCGCCTTGGAAAGACTGATCATGACTCAGGGAGCCAGGGAGAAGGAGAGAAGAGTTTAGGAATGGGTGTGTGTCAGAGTCCAAAGCAGATTCTAGAGGAATGTATCGAGGAGGTCATCATTATAGACATACCTGCAACCCAAGAGACAAATTGAAGTAAGTGTGAAATACCTTAACCGAGTGGTTGGCACAATTGGTAGAGCGCCAGCTTTCCACCCGGGAGACTGGGGGTCATACCAAAGACTTTAAGAATGATATCTGTTACCTTCTCGCTATTCGCTCAGCTCAAGGTATTGCTGTCTGCATGTGACTACCCCCACCCCCACATTAAGGTACTGCCAGTCTGCCACAGAGGCATTGCCTTATTCTATGTACCTGGTGAAGCATTCGTAGTTGACAATATGCCGGTGCAGTATCCAGTTCTGCACCCCTGCTGGGCCTTGATAGGATCGATCCTCTGTTCGGCAAGTATACCATAAAAAAAGGATATCATGGAAAAAGAAAAAACGTTGATTTGTAAGATATTTTGTAAATATGATTGCTTAGTATGCCGTAATGTTCCTAGGCCACATAAAACAGCTAGAGCCAATGACAGTTAACATGTAAATGAAAATTGCTATTCAAAAATAGTTTAAAGAAAATCTCCTGTGTCATCTTCTCAGAGGACTAGCCAAAATTTTCATGACTCAGTTTGCCGGTAGCTCTCGCAGTATATTCTGATTATGTGCAGTCACACAAGCAGGGCATGTTAGAATAATGTGAGAATAAACATGTGTTTAAAAGAAGGGTGCCTGTGGTTACTAAATCATGGTTTGCCACACACCCTTCCTTAATATATTGCATTGGTTGTGTATTCAAATAAAAATGAGTAAGTATGTAATGCTATGGTAAGACCGTAATATTATTATCACATGCAGCTATACAAGCCAAGGAGGCTAGATAATGGGACTTCTTCAAAGGATGGTGCCTGTGTATACTAAATCATTGTTTGCCATTCACCCTCTTGGCCCTACTAATTTTAGTTGTTGTATTTAATAAAAGAATTGGTTCGTTGGGGGATGCTGCAATATTCCTTTTGTTGTAACTGTGTTTCATTCATTAAGTGAAGCCTCTGGCCTAGTAACCTCTTAGACTAGGACTGATTCATGGTCCCAATTTTCTATTTTTGAACTCACAGTATTATGATCCCCATTTTTTTTTGGTTACCTTCTATATAGCACTCCAAATATTGAAGAAGTCAGAGAGAGAGAGTTGGGCATAGCTCCAAGAATGACTGGCTGTATAGCCAGTCAAGTGGTTTAGGAATTAGGGAGCCAGGGGTTACACCCCCTAGTTGAGTCATGCCCAAAAAAAAGCCTTTTGCTATTGTATGCAGTGCTCCCAACTACAATAAAGTACAGAAAAAACTCGACAATTGGAAAAAAGGTCCAGTTGAACCAGTAGGAAAATCGAAGGAGACCATATTTGAATGCTGAATCCAAGGATGTCCAAAGTAGTGATCAGGGCAAAATGAGAGACTACATTATTCATAATTGATTGTGGGCTGTTTCCCATCTTGCATGATGGAATATATATCTCTTCATAACAGTAATACAACTCCTTGTTTCCCCTTTATTCCTTTACAGGAAAAAATGAATAAGTTGAGTGCATTGAAAATGGAAGTTGATAATGTGCATGAATTATCTGATGCCCTGAAGGAAGAAACCCATGTCATGGAGGAAAGAGAGAGAGTCAGTGATGAATATGAAAAACTTTCCAAGGAGGTAGAGGATACGAGAGTTAGTTTAGAGCGTGGCTCCTCGACAGGAAACTAGAGGCGCTCTGGTGCCATGGCAAGCTATCAAGAGAGCCTGCCTCTCGTAGATGACTGGCTGCAGAGAGCATCAGTTGTGAACATGAAGAGATGGTCATGAGCAACCCGCTGCCTGTACAGGAGTTACTTGTAGAACATTCAGGTGAGCAGCTGCTATCCTTACTTCATTTCTTGACCACTTTCTATACATGTTCATTCTTCAATGTGTCCTTTCCCTCACTTTGATTCACTGTTCTTCAGCCAGTGCTTCTAGATGAGTTGGTATCAGGCATGGTAGACTCTTCATCTGCTGGTGCTGCTGCTAATTAAGATCTCTGATATCTTTGTGAACTTCAGTATTCAGTATAACGATAACAGATTGCATTCTTTATCCCTAAAGGGATACTTTTCTCTGAACTTCAATTCCCTATTCCTTTGCAGATGCTCCTAGGAGAGTTGCAGAAAAGCTGGACAGTAGACATGCTCCCTGCTGTTGCAGAAGATCTCTCTGATATATCTGAGTCGTGACTATATCTTGATACCTAGAGGAAAACTTACCTGATTCTGTTTACTGTTTCCTTACAGGTGCTTCCAAAGAGTTCTCCATGCTTGCAGATAAACTAGAAACTCCCTCCATGCTGCCAAAGATCTTTTATGGACCGGATATCTAATGACCTCCAGAGTAAAGCCCATGGACCTTATTCTTGGCATCTTCGTACCTATAGGATTACTCTTCCTCTAACCTCACTTTAACATTTCTTTGCAGGTGCTCATGGAGGAGTTGCCAATGATTGCAGACAAGCTAGAGACTCTCTCCACTGCTGCCAGAGATCTCTCTGATTATCTGTGAGGACCATCAGTAGGTAGAAACTGCTACACGGTGAATGGGGCAGTTTCATGAACTGGAGAGCAGCCTCTCTGCGAGGAAACTCGAGCTTGTGTCCATGGCAGAAAACTGGAAGGAATACCAGGATGATGTCCTTGCCCTAGAGAGAGGTTTGTCTCTGAGTGCAAAGAGATTCTGATGTCTCCTGAGAGACACGGCAGGAACAATTACAACAACAAAAGGTACAAGATGTCTATTTCTTGATTTTCTGTTCATGTTGCAGAGTAATGAACATAGTTACCATCATTCATTCATCTGACCCAGTGAAGAGCCTTATGTTATGGACTAAGCAACCACATGTTTCTCAATGCACTTCCAGCAAACATCTACGAAATGTTCTAATAAAATGGTTGATGCGGGGTGGAATATGTGAACTAGTTCACGATCAGTTGAGGTATCAGTCAAGGTTTGATAGAAAGGACCCTTGAACAGTACTTAGTTCAGAATACCTGAAATACTATTTATTATTATTATCATTACAGGAAAAGGCCTGTTACACTATCGGTCTAATGTGTTATCCATCTACCTGAATAACTTGCCATGTTAATGTTGTATACATGCTTTTTTTACTCTTATTCACCTACTACTTAGAAGTGATTTAAAAGACACCATAAAATAATTTGTGTTTCGATCTCTAAGGCTATTCTGGACTTTGTAGAGAAGGGGGAGAAAGATCTCAGCTGCCTCTCTCAGAGAAACCTGCGATTGAGGAACCCAGAAGGGCAGCCAGAGGCTGAAACTGCTACCGACCAAACACTCAGGAAACTGAGCTCTGAGCTCCAGAAACTGAGAGAGATTGCGCTACAGCGTGGAGAAGTCCTGGAGGGGTACCTGCTCCAGCAGGTAACTATAATTGACTGATGGGGAGGGGTGCCTGATTGGTGTCTGTTAGTTAGGTAATTACCTCATCAGCTTTGAAAAAAGAGACCTGATTGGCTGCTAAGTCATGTGACACCATGGCATCACTGAACAAGGGTAACAGACTCGAAAGATTAATAGTTTTGTGTTGGATTAGCCCACACACACACAACACAAAGTGTCCAGCATCATTTCTCATTGCATCCAGCAGCATCATATACTACTATATGCAGCAAGGATCATACAAATGACGAGATGCTTGATATGCACACAGGATTCTCATTTGAATCATTGTGGGAAAATTATCTGTCTGTTAGACAACGGAATGCACCTAATCAAGCATTATAAGAAACAGGTGACACTTCTTTGGTCATTGTGTCTTCACCCATTTGGCATTAATGTCTGGGAGTGAATTCATAGTAAGTTAATGTTATCACAGTTAGAGGCCTTTCCTCCTTATTTTTTACTTTTTAATATATTGATTGAAATTCACATTTGTCCCTCAACCTCAGACTCAAACTACCATTTATCTCAGCCCCCTACTGCGCAGTACTCACATGGCCAATATACATACTGGGGATTATTCTGCAAAAGTATGTCTATTCGTTCATGAGTGTTTACAGGTTCATTTGCAGCACAGCAAGAATTGGAGTAAAGGTATTTTTTGCAGAGATTAAGCTGAGTTTGATTGCGTTGAGCAACAAAACTTGTCTTAAATAAACAGAAACAACAAGGATGCCACATCTGAAATTGCATGCACATCCAGTTCATGTGTATTCGTATGGAAATGAACCTCTTCATCCTATGAACTATTAGTATTGGACACTCACTTGTTTTACATTCCTTCAAATTTTCTTGATATATGCAGTTGTTTGCATTTTCACTCACTTCTGGTTTAGTATGTGTATCAATTTTGTGTGCTATGAGAAGTATGCATGGCTGTGTGTTTGCATTCACACAGTTTGCCTTCATTAGATTTAATACCATGTTTGCTTGTTCTTGAACCTACCCCTTTCAGGAGGCTTGTGATAAGAGGATTAATGTCTTATCTGAGAAGATCAAGGAACTCTGTGCGAAGGTGAAGCAACTACCTTACAACACGAGAGGACGACTCACACACAGTGGGAGGAAAATGAGTTGACCGGCCGAGGGTCAACTCTTATTATCACTTTGGTCATTTGCAGGATAAAGCAGAATTTGCAGGTGTGACTTCTTTTTGAGAGTGAGGCTGGCTCCATAGGTGTTAGCAGCTGTCATGTGGATGGTTAGCAGTTCCCTCGTCAACCCCTTGAACCACATGCGGACTTTGGTTGAACTTGCAATATACCTCTGCATGGCAGGGGCGACTAATAAGCGTGCCATCAAATATCCTCTGCAATGTACCATAGGTGTACTTAATTCACATGGCATATACCTCCACAACTGCTACGGGCACCTGTTGCTGACATCAGCATCCAGATGGCAATAAAATTCATAAATTCATAAATTGTTTTGAAATGGGCAGATAGCATAAAATAGCATAAAATTGAAGGGTAAATCATAAAAATCATAACATTTTGATAAAAATGATGTATTGCTTATAAATATTTTTCTCATCCTTAATGTCTCCTGAAATGTCATGTGTGTAGACTACATATGTACTCAACATAGCTCACAGTTGGGATACAGCTTGTGCCTTCAATGCTGGATGTTTTAATACATGCACACTGTCAATGTTCAGGCAACAGTACTTAGTCCTATAGAGGATTTTAAATGAAAGCAATGTTCATATGATGCCGTTATGTGAACATTAAATAACATGAACACATGACCTACATCTAATTTATAAAATAGTCTATCACCTCACCTCCTTCTCCCTCCCTATTCTAACTCCCCCTTCCTAGTCTAATGCCCCTCTTAGAGAAGTATCAGTTATACCACCTCTTTTGAATCACTGCACTATGAATTGTGAATTATTACTTGAAGTATAGAGCACTTGTGGTAGAAGCTCATATATAGTATCATCTTTTACTGCCCATCAATTGGTTAAATTGCTCCTCTCCATCTTTCAATGATAATGATGAACTTGGTCCAATCAATGCATGACCAGTGAAGGCTCACCTTGGGTGTTTTGAAAAATTGCTGAGGTCAAAGGTCATCTATGGGGTCAGTTTGGCCATTTTTGTGACAATAATGCCCAATGCTTCTCCGGCAGATTAAGTTGGATTTTGTTCATAATTGGTCAGTGGTGTCATTAACTAGTCATACCTATAGGGTGTGCAGGATTTCAACGATCAATTTAGGGGTTATTTTGACCCCATAGGGTTATTTTGGGGGTCAAAAGGCCAAAATGCTTCATTCTCTGACAGAGAATGGGGTGATCATGATATGGTTGGTTCAATGTCCTCAATGACATGGGGGGGCATATGGGGTGTTCAGGAACTTGGGGTGATGGGTCCTTTAGGGGTCAACAAAAGGTCATTTTTTGGGGCCAACAGTCAAAATGATTCTCCTATAGATTGATTTGGACTATTATTATGATATCGTCAATGTCATCACTGACCAATGGTACATGTGGGATGTTCTGAAATTTTGGGTCAGTGGTCATCTAGTTCTCACTTTGACCCTAAATGGTTATTTTGGGGGTGAAAAGGTCAGAGTACTGCTTTCCTAATAAGTTGGCTGAGTCATGGTATGGGCTCATGCCATCACTGACCAGTGGTGCACACGGTTCCCGGACAACTCCCACCCGGACAATTTTAGTCCCTGACCATAATTCTGACCACAAAAAACATTTCGTTGAGGGGGAATTGACCGGGTGGGAATTGTCCGGTCACGGGTGCACTTGGGGTGTTCGTGAATTGTGGTCAATTGATGACCATTTGTGAAAATGCACAAAATCTTGCTGCTTTTACAGATGAAGTTGGCGTTCTTCATAGTTTGTCGGTGATATAATTGACTATTTGGTTACTAATTTCAATGCAAAGTTTCACAGAGACATTCCTATCAAGCAATCAAGAGCTTCTCTAGGTTGTTGTTAGGCTATTGACCGTAACATTTTTGTCACAATCAGTTCAATTAACATTTAATAGATGGATAATGAGAGCTACAGCACCCTTGATGCTCTTGTATAGCTCAAAACAGGGTTAGGTAATATGCTGGTTACAAGATTTAGAAGTAAATCCATTTACCACACCACAATTGTCCACCTAGAGTATTGGTCATGTTCTTAAGTGCATTTTAAAAGTAGTACCATATTGAAAAGCAAATTATTACTGCATCATCTTTCTGTAGAAATTTGACGGGCCTGGGTAGGCACTCTCGTGTGTGTATTTTACTTGATCAGGTAAACGCATATTTCCTGTGTTCTCAGATTTTCAAACACTTGCTCCCTGTGTTGGCATGAGGGAAAGGCCATATGACGGCAGGTGTTGATTTGCAAATGTTAGCATGTTAATTATCACTCTAGCTATATTGATAGAGTCAACTTCAAACTTGGTGTGTTCAGGAAGCAGAGGGGGCCTTTGTGGTTTACTTTTGATTTTTTATGAAAGTGGCCACTTGGTAAACTTAAATGGCTGACATAACAATGTTGGAACTACTGCACCACAGGTGCTCTGGTTTCTTGTAAGTATCCCATGCATATGGGGCTTATCTCGGTAGGCTTCTTTCAAGTCAGTCCAAAACCGTATGGACCTTATCTTCAATTCCAAAGTGTCCAAAAATGTGAGGAGGCATGGAGGAAAATTCATTCAAATGTTTGCTCAACAAACTCCACACCCAATGTGGTTGGTGTGTGATCATAACAATTGCATTTTGGAATATGCCTACTTCAATTTTCAGGAAAGATCAGAGGTTGATGAATTGCCAATATAATGGAAAGGACCACTTACTGTGATCTTGGTGGGAGGAGGAATTCCCTGGGTCAAGAGGTGTCAAAAGACGATACACCAGTGCATATGTACTATTCGTAGAAAGAAATTCGGAATTGGTGGCTCTGGTCTTTCTAATGAACGATACATTGGTAAGCTGTTCAGATTTAAAGAGACTTTGAAAGGACAGTCAAGTCAGCATAAAAGGTCGCCAACTTTTCTGAATGGTTAGCAGTTATTGATAAAAGATTAATTATTCTGATCCAAGCTTAAAAGTTATTGATCCCCCCTCTCCTTAGCAAGCCAAAATGATGATGCAGAGAGATTCAGAGTATTGGTTCCATGATTCTGATATGGCAAAGAACCATATACCAAGGAAGACAAGGATGAAAGTTGGTTTGTCAGAGCTGTGGCATAGTACCAATCTTAACAACAGGTTGATCGGAACATTCAGACATCCCATTTGCCTTTAAGTTGGATGAAACCACAAACCACTCGCGATAAGCAGCAGCATGATTGGACACGTGCGTACTGTACTGATCCAAGAAGGGTTTGCTAATTTGTTTTTGCAGATCATTTTTTGTAGTCCACTGATGAAAACGAAGCGTTTGGTATGCCATTTCGAAGAGTGGTCACATGAATGAAGTGGGATGACAAAAAGTACCCCTGCATATGGTATGGTTGATCTGATTGTAAGTTTTTGGTTGAAAAAAGAAACTCGCAGCTAACTTGGAAAGAAAGAAACATGTATGTTCTCCAGTTCGTTCCCTTCACCATGTGCATATTGCATTCTGGAAAGCCATTGAGAAAGAGGGACATGAGCGAGAGGATATGCATCTGTGCGGAGTTACAAAGTGGACAGGTTGGTATGCATGCATTATGCACAGTCTTTTTTAAGGTGGCTATAGCACTGAGCCCAGTTGTTCTCAGTATCCTAGCACAGTGGGAAACTGCAGGAATAAATGACAAAATGTTGCAATTTTATTAACCATGACATGGTTGGCCCGGCTTACAGAAACCTATTTCTCACAGGTGTTGTTCTCAACAACATAGTAATTTTACACGAAATATGGCATAAAATGCCATAAAAATTGCAAACAGTGGCATAAATAAGCATAAGAATTCCATAAACATAGCATTAAATTGATAAATAAATTTTCCCCAAACTTGCTAGGGCAGGCCTGTGACATGGAAATTATACCTCACAAACAGCCGTAGGTGACTATTACAAAACAAAATGAACCTCTGCAATGTGCCATGGGCGAATATAGACAACATTGCAGTTTTGAGGAGAAAAAATATTAAGATTTCAAAGTAAAAAAACGGCAAAATCTTACTAATAATGTATTACCATGACTTTAGGTTGCGCTTGAGAATCGGAGCAGAAGTGGCAAGGCCCACCTGTGTTGGAAATTTTAGGAGACAAGCCAGTAGTTAGTGGCTTTAGAAAAAACAAACAATTTGGCTTGCGTGTAAGCACCCAATGTGAAAACAAGAAGGCATATTTGACTACCACAATGTTAAAGTCACTGGCACAGGTGGAAGAGGACTTGTCAAAACCCTCCTCTAATCTGTTTTGATCGGATGCTCAAGTTCCCCATTGGTTTTAAACTGGTTCAAGGTCAATAGAGGTCCCATGTCTGAGAAACTAGTAATCTGTGAGGGGGCTCTACTTATGAGAATGTTGATATTATTTTGTGGTTCATTTGTAAACGAGGTAAGAAACTGTTGGGGTCCATTATTGGCATGTACATTGGCCATAGCTAGTTAATTCTTGGTATCAAAGTTGCCCATATAAATGTCCCTGGAAATGGTTTTCCGTGGGTCCGCCAGTGATTATGTTCCTGAACCCAAAGATTTTGGTATAGGACTCAGCTGTGATAAGTACCTGTTTGTTTGCACTGGGGTTGTTACAGTGCATACCCCAAACTTTCCTTTTCCTTTTTTCCATATTTAGTGTCTGATTCCTACTTCATTTTCCTATTATTCTTGTCAATTCTGCCGCTTTAGATAGACAAGTGTCATACAAATGGACTGTCATATTGCTTCAGGGATTAGTGGCAACCCACGCAACAAGGAATCACTGCAGTATTGCATTCTAGAAATAATTGTTTCATGACCACATTTTTTTCCCCCCTAACATCCAAATCTGCATGTTGAGATTGAAGAGTACCAAGAAGAGATCCTCGTCCTTCTGTTCCGAACCAAGGAGCTTCAAGAAGCTGCTCATGTCAGGAGACAGTGAGGCTCTCTCTTTATCCAACTCAGCCATTTCTCTCCAGAGCTATAGAGGGTGAGCCACAGAACATCCCATCACCCCCTAACACTTCCACTGCAGTCACCCCCTTCGTATAGAAGTGATGTCTCCTGTAGTTAATGAGCCCTGATGTGTCCCGCAGATCGATCAGAACATTTTCCTGTGAACCATTCCCACACGGTCACTTTCCCTCGATCAGAAACACTGTTTGCCAACGTCACTCATCACACCCCACAATTGAACCGAGGACTGAGCAGTGGGGAGAGATATTACACCAATGGTGCAGTGGAGACAGTCACTAGAACAGAAGGGACAGACGCCAATACAATCAACGAGCAAGGCCATTGGTCATTCCATACCAATTTTGGAAAACGTCATGTTTAAGACACTAGTCTTCCAAGACCTCAGAAAGAACGGTTGCGGCTCCATCACTAGAGAAGAGAAAAGTGAAAAAACCTCTGTTTACAGTGCACAATGACCATGGTCGAGCTTTTGTACTGCCTCCCCTGACTGAAGATGAAACAAAGGAGGCAGATAAACCAGATGTGGACTTCCTGTTTTGTCTGTGAAAGTGCTGTGGTGGAAACCAAGGTAAACACGGTACAGGGGTTTCCAGGAAAGCAAACCTCATATTTGAACCCTGAGTCTGTCTGGAGAACTTTTCTCGCCAAACAGGCCATGATCCAGAAGATCTTGTCGAAGTGGAGAGTGTTTCTTAGATCCACACGCTGCCACCGGAAAAGATGTGATGAGAGTGTACGATCCTGATACCATTGAAATGACAAGGGTATCATGCAGGACGTGGCGGCAGGACTAGAGGCACCGCCTGTAAGTTGTAGAATAGAGCCACTCAAGAAGAGAGGGAAAAGAAGAACCCATGGAGAAGGATCTACTGTTGAAGCAGCAAGTGCAAGTTTTTTGTTTTTTGGTTGTTTGGACAGACCATGGGACCTGCCTACACCTTGCGACCCATTGGGGGAGATGGCGTTGCAGGAGAGGACAGTCCAAATGTGGATATGTGCTGTGGGAGGAGGAGGAAAGCAGTTCCCAGAACCATCCTGCAGTAACTGGTCTGAAAGTTGTCCCATGTACCGAAGAGCCCCTCCTCAAAATTCAGGATCCACAAACTGGAAGAGTGTTCTTGCTGAGCAATTGTCAGATTTCCGCTGAACAACTCCAGTCTGAACGCACTGCCTACATGCCCGAAGACACGCCTGGGCAATGTGAAAGTGTTTGATTCCCACCAGGAGGGGAATTTGTGGAAGCCGTGCCTTCAGAGAGACTGAAAGACGAAAATAGCCGAAGCCAGCACCGTTTGATGAGGAAGCACCCTGGGAAGTTGACAGATGAAGGAAACCAATGGAAGTGGCCGACCAGGACAACGAGGACGGATGCTCCGTCACTGACAGGTCATGAACTGACCAAGGACCTGCCTACACCCTGAGAAAAGCAGGTCAGGATGGAGTTGCTGACAGAGACAGCCCCGATATTGACTATGTGATGTCAGAGCAACCTATGATAGTGAAATGCCACCTGTCACCAGTGTCAGGAGCTGTGCCAAACCACGAGCAATTGTGGTCAGTGATCCTCAGACAGGCAAGTTTTTCTGCAGACCACACCGACGAAAGACCCAGAGGAGGTATCCAGAGGCAAGTAGTCGCATTGGTTCCAGATCCAGATGACAGGTCGGGAGACGCCAACATCAAGGTTTACGACCCGGAAAAAGGTCAAGTCACATGCGGGTGAGCTGGCTCCATAGGGGTTAGCAGATGTCAGGTCATGTTGATGGTAGAGGAGTTCCCTCGTCAACCCCTTCGAAACCACATGCGACTTTGGTTGGACATTGAGATACCTCTGCAATGTGCCATGGGCGTCGACTTATAGCGTGAATCAAATATACCTCTGCAATGTACCATAGGACTAAGTAACAGGCATATACCTCAAACAAAAGCTATGGGCAACTGTTGCTGGAAATCAGGCTCCCACAGAGTGGCATATAAAATCAGAAAAATTCATAAAATATGGTTTTTTGATGAATTGAAAAATGGGCCAGGATCAGATAGCATAAAATAGCATAAAAATTGAAGGGTATAATGTGAAATCATAAAATATCATAACATTTTGATAAAAATGATGTATTGCTTATAAATATTTTCTCATCCTTAATTTCTCCTGAAATGTCATGTGTGTAGACTACATATGTAATCCACATAGCTCAAAGTTGGGATACAGCTTGTGACTTCAATGCTGGAATTGTTAATACATTCACACTGTCAATGTTCAGGCAACAGTAATTAGGGCCTATAGGGATTTTAATGAAGCAATGTTCATATGATGCTGCTATGTGAACATTAAATAACATGAACACATGACCTACATCTAATTTATGAAATAGTCTATCACCCCTTCCCCCTCCCTATTCTAACTCACCATTCCTAGTCTAATGCCCCCTTAGAGAAAGTATCAGTTTATACCACCTCTTTTGAATCACGCAGATATGAATTGTGATTATTAGATTGAAGGATAGAGCTACGTGGTGGTATAAGATCCATAATAGTATCAGCTGATACTGCCCATCAAAATGGTGAAATGCTCCTCTCCCATTCTTTTGAATAATGATGAAACTGGTCACAATGATGGACCAGTGATGGGCAATCATCTGGGTGTTCAAGAAATTGATGTATAAAATCATCTAGAGGTCAGTTTGGCCATTTTGTGGACAATATGCCCAATGCTTCACCTCAGAGTAAGTTGGATTTTGTTCAATGGTCAGTAGAGGTCATAACTGTCATCTATAGGGGTGCGGGATTTTCAAAGATCATTTCAGGGGTTATTTTGACCCATAGGGTTGTTATTTTGGGGGTCAAACGGCCAAAAAAGGCTTATTCTCTGGACATATGAATGGGGGGCGATCATGAAATGGTGGTCAATGTCATCACTGACATGTGGGGCATATGGTGGGTGTTCAGGAACTTGGGGTGAAGGGTCCTTTAGGGTCACAAAGGTCTTTTTGGGGCCAACAGTCAAAATGATTCGCCTATAGATTGATTTGGACTATATTTATTGATATCGTCAATGTCTCAGGACCAATGGTACATGTGGGATGTGTCTGAAATTTTGCGGTCAGTGGTAATCAGTTCTCAATTTGACCCTAAATGGTTATTTGGGGGTGGGTGTGAAATGGTCAGAGTACTGCTTCCTAATAAGTTGGATAGTCATGGTAGGTGCTTCAGTGCCATCACTGACCAGTGGTGTGCACACGGTGCCCGGACATCTCCCACCCGGACAATTTTAGTCCCAGACCATAATTCTGACCACAAAAAACATCGTTGAAGGGGGAATTGACCGGGTGGGAATTGTCGGTCACGGGTTGAAAGTGGGTGTTCGGGAATTTAGGTCAATTGATGACCATTTGTGAAAATGCCACAACAATCTTGCTGCTTTTTGCAGATGAAGTTGGGTTGCTTCATAGTTTGTCGTGATATAATTAGACGATTTGACTAATTCAATGCCAAAGTTGTCAAAGGATATTTGCCACAAGCAATCAAGAGGCTTCTAGGTTGTTGGTAGCTGATTGACCGTAAAATTTTTGTCACAATTCAGTTAATTAATATTTAATAGATGGATAATGCGAGCTACAGCACCCTGGCTCTTGTATAGCTCAAAACAGGCGGTAGGTATATGCTGGTACAGATTAGCAGTAAATACATTTACACACCATCAATTGTCCCACCTAGAGTCTTGGTCATGTTATTAAGTTCCATTTAAAGTATAGTCTAGTACCCAATTGAGAAGCACAATATATGCATCAATTTCTGTGTAATTTGACGGGATGGGTAGCCAACTCCTAGTGTGTTTAATTGAAACTTGATCAGTAAACGCAATATTTCCGTGGTATCATATTTTCAAAACTACTTGCTCCGGGTTTGGCATGAGGAAAGGCATCTGAGGCCACGTGTTGATTTGCAAATGTTAGCATGTTATTATCACCCTAGCTATATTGATAGAGTCAACTTCAAAATTGGTTTTGTCATGAGCAGAGTGTTGGTTGTATTTGATTTTCATGAACCTTGCACTTGGTAAACTTACAGAGGCTGACATAAACAATGGTTTGAACTACTGCACCACAGGTGCTCTGGTTTCTTGTCAGATCCCATGGCATATGGGGCTACTCGGTAGGGCTTCTAACGGCAGTCCAAAACTTATTAGTGACCATTAGATCAATTCCAAATTGCTGTCCAAAATGTGGAGGAGGCATGGAGGAATTCCATTCAATTTGCCTCAACAAAACTCACACCCAAGTTGGTGGGTGTGATCACTAACAATTTGCATTTTGGGAATAGGCCTACGTTCACTTTTTCAGAAGGGAAGATCCAGAGGTGAATTGCCAACTATAAGGGGAAAAAAAAGACCACTACTGTGAATCTTGGGTGGGGGTGAGCATTCCTGGGTCAAGAGTGTCAAAAAGAGATACCACCAGTGCATACTGTCTATAGTAGAAAGAAATTTCGGAATTGGTGGGCTATGGTCTTTCTCAGAACGATCCACATGTAAAGGGCATGTTCAGCTGAAAGACGACTTTGAAAGGAAAGTCAAGTAAGGCATAAAAGGTCGCCAAATTTCTGAAGGGTAGCATTATTTATTGATAAAAAGATTTATTCATTTCTGTCCAAGCAGTATAAAAGTTATGATTCAACCTTACGGCCTTAGCAAGCACAAAGATGATTGCAGACAGAGCGCTTCAGATGCTAATGTCAATGATTTATATCATTGCAAAGAACCATAAACAAGGAAAGACAAAGATGAAGTATGGTGTCCAGTGGGCTAGTCCATACTCTTAACAACAGGTTGATCGGGACAGTTTCAGACATCCCATTGCCTTCAAGGTGGATTGATGAATGGAAACCACAACCTCGCAGATAAAGCAGCAGATGATGGACACGTGCAGTACTGTACTGATCCAAGTACGGGTTGTTGTAATTTGTTTTGCCAGATCATTTGTTGTAGTCCACTGTAAAAAGAAGAGTTTGGTAGTATGCCATTAGAAGAGTGGTGCACATGATGAAGTGGGATACAAAGTACCTCCTGCATATTGGTATGGAGGTGATCTGATTGATTTTGTTGAAAAGAAACTCGCAGCTAACTTGGAAAGAAAGAAATTCATGTATAGTCCAATTCATGTTCCCTTCACCATGCCATAATGCCATTCGGGGAAAAGCCATTGAGAAAGTGGACATGGCGGACGAGAGGATATGCAATCTGTCAGAAGTTGGAAGTTACAAAGTGGAAGCTGGGTATGAAATGCATTATGCCACATGTACTTTTTAAGGTGGCTTATAGCACTGAAGCAGTGTCTCGTTAGGCCGTAGAACAGTGGGAAAACGTGCAGAATAAATGACATAAATGTGGCAATTTTATTCACCATGACATGGCTTGGACCGGGCTTACAGATAACCTATGTCCACCCAGGTTGTTCTCAACAACATAGGAATTTTACACTAATATGGCATAAAATTGCCATAAATTGCAAGAACAGTGCATAAATAAGCATAAAATCTTCATAAAAATAGCATAAATTTTAAATAAATTTTCCCAAACTTGATGGGGGCATGTTGTGACATGGAATATACCTCCACAAACATGCCGTGGTGACTATTACAAACAAAATGAACCTCTGCAATGTGCCATGGGCGACTATACCAATTGCAGGTGAGGAGAAAATTATTACAGTTAAAGAAAAAAGGAAAATTACTAATAATACCCGTATACCATGACTTTAGGTTGCGCTTGAGAATCGGAGCAGAAGTGGCAGCCCATCCTGTGTTGAAAGAAATTTTAGGAAAAGCGTAGTAGTATGGCTTTAGAAACAACAATGGGCTCGGTTGTAAGCACCCAATGTGAAAAAAAGAAGGCATAGTTGAATACCACAATTGTTAAAGTCACTGGCCTAAGGTGGAAAGAGGGACTGTCAAAACCCTAAATCTGTTTTGAGCTGGATGACTCAATGTCACCATTGGTTTTAAACTGGTTCTTCAAGTCAATAGGGTCTGTCTGAGAGAAACTAGTAATCTGTAGAGGGGCTCGACTTAGGAGAATGTTGTGATGGATATTTGTGGTTTCATTGGAAACGAGGTTACAAGAAAGCTGTGAGGGTCCATTTTATTGGCATGTACATTGGCCATAGCAGTTAATTCTTGGTATCAAAGTTGACAACATATAAATGTCCGGAAAACTGTTGTTCAAGTGGTCCAGTGATTATGCCTGGAACCCAAAGATTTTGGATTAGGCTCAGCTGTGGATAAAGTACCTGTGTTTGCATGGGGTTGAACAGTGATACCCCAAACTTTCCTTTTCCTTTTTCCATATCTAGTGTCTGATTCCTATTATTTCCTATTATTTGCGTCAATTTGGTCCCTTTAGGATAGACAATTGTCATACAAATGGACTGTATCTTGCTAAGGGATAGTGGCAACACACTCAGACAGGGAATCACTGCAGTATTGCATTCTAGAGAATTCGTTGCATTGACCACATTTTCCCCCCTACATACAGAAGCTGAATGTTGAGATTGAAGATACCAAGAAGAGATCCTCGTCCTTCAGTTCCGAACCAGGAGCTTCAAGAAGCTGATGCTGTAAGGAGACAGTGAGGCAGCTCTCTGTAGCTCAACTAGCCATCTATCCAGAGCTATTAGGATGATCAAACAGACATTCCAGCCCCCTGAAACACTTCCATGCAGCACCCTCTTCAGAGTATAGAAGATGATGTATCCTGTAGTATATGAGCCCTATGTGCCCGAAGATCGATTCTGAACATTTTGCTGTGAACCGGACTCCCTCACACGGTCACTTTCCCTCAGAGCAGGAAACACTGTTTGCCACGTCACTCATGACACCCGACGTGTTACAGAGGAGGACACTGAGAGAGATCTTACACCAATGGGGCAGTGGAGACAGCTCAACCTTCGACAAGACAGAGGGACCATGACGGCCAATACATCAAACTAGCAATGCTATGGTCATTCAATACACAATTTGGGAAACGTCATGTTGAAGAAACTAGTCTTCCAAGACCTCAGAAAGAACGGTTGCGGCTCCATCACTAGAGAAGAGAAAAGTGAAAAAACCTCTGTTTACAGTGCACAATGACCATGGTCGAGCTTTTGTACTGCCTCCCCTGACTGAAGATGAAACAAAGGAGGCAGATAAACCAGATGTGGACTTCCTGTTTTGTCTGTGAAAGTGCTGTGGTGGAAACCAAGGTAAACACGGTACAGGGGTTTCCAGGAAAGCAAACCTCATATTTGAACCCTGAGTCTGTCTGGAGAACTTTTCTCGCCAAACAGGCCATGATCCAGAAGATCTTGTCGAAGTGGAGAGTGTTTCTTAGATCCACACGCTGCCACCGGAAAAGATGTGATGAGAGTGTACGATCCTGATACCATTGAAATGACAAGGGTATCATGCAGGACGTGGCGGCAGGACTAGAGGCACCGCCTGTAAGTTGTAGAATAGAGCCACTCAAGAAGAGAGGGAAAAGAAGAACCCATGGAGAAGGATCTACTGTTGAAGCAGCAAGTGCAAGTTTTTTGTTTTTTGGTTGTTT
Source organism: Sclerodactyla briareus (assembly GCA_026419785.1). Lineage (NCBI taxonomy): Eukaryota > Metazoa > Echinodermata > Holothuroidea > Dendrochirotida > Sclerodactylidae > Sclerodactyla > Sclerodactyla briareus. The sequence goes on from JAODTK010000444.1 coordinate 199,346, forward strand.
GGACAGACCATGGGACCTGCCTACACCTTGCGACCCATTGGGGGAGATGGCGTTGCAGGAGAGGACAGTCCAAATGTGGATATGTGCTGTGGGAGGAGGAGGAAAGCAGTTCCCAGAACCATCCTGCAGTAACTGGTCTGAAAGTTGTCCCATGTACCGAAGAGCCCCTCCTCAAAATTCAGGATCCACAAACTGGAAGAGTGTTCTTGCTGAGCAATTGTCAGATTTCCGCTGAACAACTCCAGTCTGAACGCACTGCCTACATGCCCGAAGACACGCCTGGGCAATGTGAAAGTGTTTGATTCCCACCAGGAGGGGAATTTGTGGAAGCCGTGCCTTCAGAGAGACTGAAAGACGAAAATAGCCGAAGCCAGCACCGTTTGATGAGGAAGCACCCTGGGAAGTTGACAGATGAAGGAAACCAATGGAAGTGGCCGACCAGGACAACGAGGACGGATGCTCCGTCACTGACAGGTCATGAACTGACCAAGGACCTGCCTACACCCTGAGAAAAGCAGGTCAGGATGGAGTTGCTGACAGAGACAGCCCCGATATTGACTATGTGATGTCAGAGCAACCTATGATAGTGAAATGCCACCTGTCACCAGTGTCAGGAGCTGTGCCAAACCACGAGCAATTGTGGTCAGTGATCCTCAGACAGGCAAGTTTTTCTGCAGACCACACCGACGAAAGACCCAGAGGAGGTATCCAGAGGCAAGTAGTCGCATTGGTTCCAGATCCAGATGACAGGTCGGGAGACGCCAACATCAAGGTTTACGACCCGGAAAAAGGTCAAGTCACATGCGGGTGGTGGACAACCAAGGGGTGGATTGAACAGGACTCTGGGGAGAAGCCTGCTCTTGAGCAAGTTATGACTGACCATGGTCCAGCTTTTGTACTGAATCCCCTCTGACTGAAGATAACCAAGGAAGGCAGGTAACCCAGATGTGGACTTCATGCTGTCTGATGAAATGCTGTGGTGAAAACCCAAGGGGTGACAGGTAAACAGGTATGTCCCAAGGAAAGCAAACCCACCTCATTGTTTGCAACCCTGAGTCTGGAAGAACTTTTCTCATGCCAAAACAGGCCACGGATCCAGAAGATCTTGCAAAGTTGAAGAGTTGTTTCTTAGCTCCACATGCTGCCACCGGAAAAGATGGGATGAGAGTGTACGATCCTGATACCATTGAAATGACAAAGGAATGGTGTTCCTGGAGAGACGTGCTGCAGGACCTAGAGGCACAGCCGTAGAAAGAAACAGGCCACTCAAGAAGAGAGGGAAGAAGAACCCAATGGAGAAGAGGATGCTCCTGTGAAGGCAGCAGTTGTGACAGATATGGGACCTGCCTACACCTTGCGACCCGATGGGGGAGATGGCGTGCAGGAGGGAGGACAGTCCAGATGTGGACTATGTGCTGTGTGAGGAAAGAAGTCCCCAGAACCATCCTGCAGTAACTGATCTGAAAGTTGTCCCATGTACAGAAGAGCCTCTCAAAAATCAAGGATCCCAAAAACTGGACGAGATGTTCCTTGCTGAGCATGTCAGGTCCCTGAACAACTCCAGTCTGAACGCACTGCCTACATGACCGAGACAAGCCTGGCAAGGTGAAAGTGTTTGATCCCATCATGGAGTAAAAGGAAGTCCTGGAAGCCGTGCCCTCAGAGAGCCTGAAAATGAAACTCGCAGCAGGCAGCACGTGAGCGGAAAGCACCTGGTAAGGTGACAGAGATGAGAACCAATGGAAGTTGCTGACCAGGACAAGGAGGACGGATTGCTTCCTGTCACTGACAGGTCATGACTGACGAAGGACCTGCCTACACCCTGAAAAAGGAGGTCAGGATGGAGTTGCTGACAACGACAGCCCCGATATGCTATGTTTCTGTCAGAGCAGACCTCTGATAGTGAAATGCCAACTGTCACCAGCAGTGTGAGAGCTGTGCCAAAAACAACAGCATTGTGGCATGTATCCTAAGACAGGGCGAAAGTTTTCTTGCAGAGCCCACCGAAGAACCAGAGGAGGTGTCCCGAGGCAAAGTAGCATTGATTCCAGGTGACAGGTCGGGAGAAGACAACATCAAGGTTTACGCCGGGAAAAGGGTTCAAGTCACATTCGTTGCTGCCAACCAAGGAATGGATTGAACAGGACTCGGGAGAAGAGAAGCCTGCTATTGAGCAAGTTATGACTGACCATGGTTCCAGTTTTGTACTGCCAATCCCTGACTGAAGATGAAAACCAAGGAGGCAGGATAAACCAGATGTTGGACTCTCATGCTTTGATGAAAGTGCGGTGGCTGAGACACCCAAGGTGGACGGTCACAGGTCTTCCCAGAAAGCAAAACCCCTATTGTTTGCCAACCCCTAGTCTGGAGAACTGTTCTCTGCCAACACAGGCACGGATCCAGAAGATTTGCAAAGTTGAAAGTGGTTTCTTAGCTCCACATGCTGCCACAGGGAAAAAGATGTGATGAGAGTGTACGAGCATGATACCAATAAAATGACAAAGGGTGTTCCTGCAGAGAAGTGGCTGCAGGGACCTAGAGGCACAGCCTGTAGAAAACAGAGCCACTCAAGAAGGAGAGGGAAAAGAAGAACCCAGGAGGAAGGATGCCTCCTGGGAAGGAAGCAATTGGCCAGAGATATGGGACCTGCCTACACCTTGAGAAAACCCGTGGGGGAGATGGCGTGCAGGAGAGGAAAGTCCAGATGAGGACTATGTGCTGTGTGAGGAAAGAAGTCCCCAGAACCATCCTGCAGTAACTGATCTGAAAGTTGTCCCTCCCATGTAAGAGAGCCTATCAAAATAAGTGATCCACAAACTGGCGGTGGGTTCCTTGCTGAGCCTGTCAGGTCCTGAACACACTCTGTCCTGAAACGCATGCCTTACATGCCCGAAGAAGGACAAGCTGGCAATAAGTGTGTTTGATCCCACAATGGAGGAAGTCGTGGAAGCCGTGCCATCAGAGAGGATGAAGACTGAAAAACTAGCCGCAGCAGCACCCGTTGATGAGGAAGCACCTGGTAAGGTGGCAGATGAGAGAACCAATGGAAGTTGCCGACCAGGCCAGCGGGACGGACGCACCTGTCACTAGACAGGTCATGACTGGACAAGGACCGCCTACAACCTAGAAAGCGGTCAGGATGGCGTTGCTGACAAAGGACAGCCCTGATATTGACTATGTTTGTCAGAGCAGACATTGATAGTGAAATGCCAACTGTCACCAGTGTGAGAGCTGTCTAAAACCCACAAGCCATTGCTGGTCAGTTGATCCTCAGACAGGTGAAGTTTTTCTGGCAGACCCCACCGAAGACCCAGAGGAGGTGTCCAGAGGCAAAGTAGAATTGGTTCCAGATGACAGGTCGGGAGGGAGACGACAAACCAAAGGTTTAAGACCCGGAAAAGGGTTCAAGTCACATTCGTTGTTTGCCACCAAAGAGTGGATTGAAAAGGACTCTGGGGAGAAGCCTGTCTTGAGAAAGTTATGACTGACCACAGTCCAGGCTTTGTACTGCATCCCCTGACTGAAATGAGACCACGGAGGCAGATAAACCAGATGTGGACTTTGCTCTCTGATGAATTGCTGTGGTGAGAAGCCAAGTGAAGGTTACACAGGGTTAATTCCCAGAAAGCAAACCCCTCATTGTTTGCAACCCATGAGTCTGAGGAACTTTCTCTGCAAACCAGGCCACTGATCCAGAAGATCGTGCAAAGTTGAAGAGACGTGGTTCTTGCTCCACATGCTGCCACCGGAAAAGAAAGAGATGGATTGGAGTGTACGATCTGATACCAATGAAATGACAAAGGGTGTTCCTGCAGAGACGTGGGCCGCAGGATCTAGAGGCACCAGCCTGTAGAAACGGAGCCACTCAAGAAGTGGAGGGAAGAAGAACCATGAAGAAGGATTGCTCCTGTGAAGCAGCAAGTTGTGAAAGACATGGACTGGCCTAACATTGCGGACCCATTGGGGGGAGATGGCGTTACAGGAGAGGACTCCAGATGTGGACTATGTGCTGTGTGAGGAAAGAAGTCCCCAGAACCATCCTGCTGTAACTGGTCTGAAAGTTGTCTCATGTACTGAAGAGCCTCTCAAAAATCGGTGATCCACACACTGGAGAGATGTTCCGTGCTGAGCCATGAAGGTCCCTGAACAACTCCGTCGGAACGCACGGCCTACATGCCCGAAGACGAGGCCTGGGCAATGTGAAAGTGTGTGATCCCACCATTGGAGGAAGTCGTGGAAGCCGTTGCCCGTCAGAGAGCATTGAAAGACGAAAACTAGCCGCAGCCGGGCAGCACCCGTGATGAGGAAGCCACCTGGCTAAGGTGACGATTGAAGAACCAATGGAAGGTGCTGGACCAGGACAAGAGGACGGATGCTCCTGTCACTAAACAGGTCATGACTGACGAAGACCGCTACACCCTTAGAAAGAAAAGCAGGTCAGGATGGAGTTGCTGACAAAGGCAGCCCGATTATTGACTATGTTGACTGTCAGAAAGAAGACCTCTGATAGTTGAAAATGCCAGCTGTCACCAGTGTGAGAGCTGTGCCAAAAACCACAGCCATTGCCTGGGTCAGTGATCCTCAGACAGGTGAAGTTTTTTCTGGCAGAGCCCACCGAAGACAGAGGAGGTGTCCAGAGGCAAAGTAGCATTGGTCCCAGATGGACAGCCGGGTCGGAGACACAACATCAGTTTACGACCCGGGAAAAGGGTCAAGTCACATTCGGTGTGCCAAACCAAGGAGTGGATTGTTGAACAGGACTCTGGGGGAGAAGCCTGCTCTTGAGCAAGTTATGACTGACCATGGTCCAGTTTTGTACTGCATCCCCTGACTAGAAGATGAAACCAAGGAGGTAGATAAACCAGATGTGGACTGCATTGCTGTCTGTTGAAACGTGCTTGTGGCTGAGAAAACCCAAGGTTGACAGGTACAAAGGTATTCCCCCAGAAACACACCCCTCATGTTTTTGAGACCCTGGAGTTGGAGAATTGTTTCTATGCATACAGGCCACTGATCAAGAAGATCTGGACACCAAAAAAAAAAAACAAGTTAAAAGTGGTTTATTAGCTCCACATGCTGCCACCGGGAAAGATTGGTGATGTGAGAGTGTACGATACATTGAGACCACTGAAGGGACAAAGGGTTGTTCCTGCAGAGACGTGGATGCAGGACCTAGAGGCACAGCCTGTAGAAATAGAGCCACTCAAGAAGGAGAGGGAAGAAGAAGAACCCCATGGAGAAGGATGCTCCTGTGAAGCAGCAAGTTGTGACAGTATGGGACATGCCTACACCTGCGAACCCGTTGGGGGGAGATGGAGTTGCAGGAAGGAGGGGGACAGTACAGAGGTGGACTATGTGCTGGTGAGGAAAGCGTCCCCAGAAATCTGCAGTAACTGTATGAAGTTGGCCCATGTACAGAAGAGCCTTCACTACCCATTCAGTTGTGATCTCAAAAGCATAGGCTGCATACTGATCTGGAGACCTTTCCCAATATTGTGACATAATTTCAATATGAGTGGGAATGATTTTGGAATCATTTCTGAGCAAAAATGTGGGCCAGTGTTTTGAGAAAGACACAACACTTGATTCAACTCATGATTGTGTAATCTGTGGTTTGTGAGTAACAATTTTTACAATGATCATGGAGGAAGACTCACAAAATGCTTTAGGAAAAATTTACCTCATATAGGTAGCATGTGATGATAATTTCAATGAGAATTGACTGTGTACAAAGTAATTCTTGAATTGTGAGATGAAGAAATTAGTTTAAAGTCATCATTTTGATGTCTTACCTAACAGTATACCCCTCCTCCTGCAGTTTAGAGCATAGCAATCACAGCGTCCATTGTATCCGCTGCCCTTCTGCCATCAAAACCTGTGGAGAACAATGCATGCATGTCTATCCATCCGTGCATCCACAAATTATCCAAATTGCTACTCCAGGAGATGTGGGATGCTATGGACGAACGAACATACTAACGAAACGAGCAGACGGAGGGAGAGACATGATGACTAAAAATCAGCAAAATGCTTTTTGTCTCGCCTGAACAAAGTTAAGGAAGAGACTTTGCTAGCTCTTGTGGCAAGTGTATATATGTGTGTGTGTGTGTCACACTTTCTCAGTCACTAGCAGGAAGCTATGGTTTACATGTTTTTCAGAGATGTATGATGTTATGGTTAGCATGTTTTTTCAGCTAGCATTTGTAAAGATCGATGTGGATGCGTCATTGAACTTGAGGAAACTAATCTAATCAACTCTACAGGATCTTCAACAAGGACAGGCTGACCAGAATGCCATACTAGCTGATTGCCAGGAGAGACTTGATGCCCTCCAGGACTGGCTGCCAGGGTTTCAGGCGACGTATATCAGCAACACAACAGGATGAGGAAGGATCAGCCGATATAACTGAGAAGATCAGTGCTGATCAGGTATTAGTTATAACCAAATTATGCAGAGGTGCCAACTCTTCCGATTTGATCGTATTTGTTACAAATTTTCATGTGTGGTCCGACTTCCTGCTAGGTGCGTAAATGTTCCAATTTGTAGGATTTCAGTGAGATATTTATTTTTTATATATGCATGTAACAAATAGAACATTGTGTGTTTTCTCTTTGAAAAAAAAAAAAAAAACTAACAAAGAATATGCCAAACTGGAGATTCTTTCGATAAAATCAAGCATCAAAATCATATAATATTTATTCTCCATATCATGCGATAACCCTATTAAGTCTACGAAAACATGCATGCAAGTCAACGCTGCGTAGCAGCTATACAATTTAACCTTTTGCGGAACTAGTACAGTATACCTCTGTGAGGTTTTGAATTCCACCATGTGCTGTAAGCCTGTAACAGCTAAATACTGGTAAGCACTGTGCCATTGTGGGTCTTCTTCGTGGAAGTTGCGATGTCGAAATGAGTCTTGCATTTTGGATTGCTGCAAACTTCATTCTGGTCGTAGTTCTGAACTTTTTTTTTATGATTGATTGGCATCATAACATGTACATATAGATCGGGTAGTCTTTCGGTTTCTTTTCAAGAGTTATGCAACTATTGAATTACCCCTTTGCTGGTTTGAATTCTCCACGATGCATCACATATTTTGCTTCACAAATTGAGAATCACATCAATTGCGAGTCCGTGGAAACATGTTGCATTCATTCTGGTATGCAATACCGATTAAATTGAATGCCAAGTCTGCCTGTTGTTTTCAGGACATATCTCTACATAGTGATGTTCACCAAAATATGCAACGAACATTGCTAAATTTGTGGAGTCGATTGGGCCAATACAAGACCACTGAACAATGTTAGCCTGATGTTTTCTGTTTCCTATTACACCATTCTTCACAGTTAACTCAGCTGGAAAAGTTTTGGAGGTGATGGTATTCAGAAGGAATGCATAAATGAAAACACTGTACATATAGCAACTAATTAATATTTGGCAAGTATATTCAAAAGGGAATATACAGAAAAGTGCTTTTCATTAATAAGTTAACCATTAGTGAATTCCACATTTTTTTGAATGCAAGTCAACATTGGTATGAGTAATGATGGGCAAATGAGAAACACGTAGGCAGTGCAAAACATCAACAAGTATAGATTAGGCTGACAATACAATGCATTTGTCCATTTCAGACTGAGAGTATGTGTGCAATACTTGCTTAGGCCTCGGCCCTTAGGTTTACCTTACCCTAAGCAATGTCCAATGTGCTATGATTGATGGTTGGGGGTCGCTGGTGCTCTTATGACGATTTGAGTTATGATAGGTTAGACAACATGGAGTATATTTAGTGTGAAACTTTTTTCGATTCACCTTTCCTATTAGGCAATTGACGAAAACAAATCCCTACAGAACTGGAAATTCCTGAAATATACTCAAGTCATATTTACCATGGAATGTTGCACCATTTTGCATCTAGCCTGCTTTGTATAAGCACACATTTTCAGAGGGGGCAGGCGACACCCCCCTCCCCTCAGACCCCTCCCCCCGGACGGCAATCACACAAAGATTGTTCCTACAAGGGTTGTTCAAAACTTTGGCACCTCTGAGCAGGCACACGAATGTATGCATGTGTAACCACTGATAATGTGTTGCTGTGTAGATCAGGCCGGACGCGATGTGTATAGTTTTGAGTTGACCTAATATATGGGGGAGTCCTGCACAATTAGACGATTAGAGGAAGTATCAAACACCTCGGACCACTCTGACTCTGGTATGAATAAGTCACAATTATGACATAATTTGTATGTCTTCTGAGCAGTGGCCTATGACCCAAGTGATCAATAATTTTTTACCCAAAATTGAGTTTTTGCAGTCAGTAGAAGTTTTGCAGCTGTTATTTAGCAAATATTGCAGCAGCATGTGGTCTAGGTGTCCTGACCTCAACCCCCCCCCCCCCCATGACAAATCTTTGCATACGCTACTGATTCTGTGGGGATAGTGATGATGCCCCAATGTCAGCTTTGGGCTGTAGGAGCACATGCAGTTTCTGGTTGCACGTCACTGTACGATGAGGACATGCCCATCGGGAAGTACCAATCTTGAATACCAATTGTTGTGTGATTTTTCTTGTTTCGCATATTGTACACAAAAAGAAATTGCCATTTCACTACATGCCCCTCTGATGACAAATCGGGTGAGGGTCCTGATTAGAAATGATCCTTTGTCTTCATGGTTTGATGATGTATAAATGGATCTCCATTATCCACATGAACATGTGAACATATGGCATGCCACATTGAAGATGTGCTCATCAAACTTGAGCACATGGTCATACACTTCAATTTTTGGCCAGGCCGTATCAAACAAAAAAAATCACTCAATATATTTACTCCAGTCAATTATAGCAGCACTGGCTTCAGTCACTGTCATACCTTCAAATTGAAAGTTGCATTGATGTCACTAAGTCATTTGTGCTGTCTCTTGTGGATAATTGATGTCCAGTTCTTCGAGGCCCCATTTTACAATAATGAAGGATGCAGCAACATTTTTCTCAGTTGTATAGACTTGTAGATTATACATATGGAGAATTGGGAGCATAAGGTTCTGTAATAATACAAAACCAAAAAAACTAATATATAATATATAACATAAAATTTGGGTACTTATATAGGGCCTTTCCATTGTGGTACCCCAAAGGCTTTACAGATATTATCCTGATCATAGGAATTGGTTCGCACTCCAACAATCCTGGACAAAGTATGTGGCAGCAACTTATATAGCGCTGGTTATACTCCTCAAAGGTCCCTATTAAACAACTGGGTGGAGTGTAACAGTAACAGTGTTTGTGTGTTTTCCTTAATCCTGACCTGCCCTACCTTCCTGTCTTGTTTGTTAGGACCATCTGGCAGATCTAGTCCGCAAGATGGAATCTCTGGCAGATGTACAGAATGTCATCAGTGGGGTCTTAGATGGAGCTAGTTCACCCCCCGTTCTAGGGGTTCAGTTAGGGGCTCAGGCCAGTCACCTCCAGGCCCAGATGGAGCCCCTGAAACAGGATTTGGAGGCAAGAATAGAGGACCTAAAATCACTAGAGGATGCGAGTAGACAGGCGGAGGAGTATGGGAGTGATGTTGATAAATTACAGGACTGGCTGGAGGGACAGCGCAAGGAACCCATAACACAAGAAGCCCCTCCAGAGATAGGCTCTGAGATGTTACAGAAAGAAGCACAGCTCCAACAGGTAACTACCTTCACTCCCTTATTCCCTGTTAGTGCCTGTAACATCCTCCAGCCATTTCCTTGTGAATTGTAATTCCCTAACATCCTCCATCCTCCAGCCACTCTCATATACCTGTTAGGTGTCTGTTACATCCTGTAGCCACTCTCCTTTACACTCTAAGTGTCTATGATATCTTCCAGCCACTTTCTTGTACCCTTTAAGTTTAGGTGCCTGTAACATCTAACATTCCCTAACATCCTCCAACCACTCTCATATACTTGTTAGGTGACTGTTACATCCTCTAGGCACTCTCCTATACCCTCTAAGTGTCTGTAACATCTTCCAGTCACTTTCTTGTACCCCTTAAAGTTAAGGTACCTGTAAGGCCAAGTAAAATGAAAACATGTTTAGCGTCCCGCTTTTTCGCAAATGAGGAGGAGGCGGCCCCCTTTTTTTTTTTTTTTTTTGGGCGACCCGACCATTTGTATTATATACCAGATGGGTGTCCCACATGTAGCTCGAACTAATACTAACCAAAATTGCATATTAACCATTTCTAAATGAAATGCCACATGAGTAATACCAGACTTAGACAGGTGAAAAGAGGAACAGAAGCAGGCCGAAGCAGAGTTTTGCCACTTGACCTTTCTCAGAGGAGGAGGCCTCTTTTGTTCCTTTTTATATTATGGTTCTACAGGGTCTACTAACCTAAAAATGCTTCAAATTGTTCCTTTGTCAAGAGCAAACTAATTCAATGGAGTTAGACTTTCAAAATATTCTTTCAAAAAGTTATGGCCTGAATGAAAAAAAAAAAAAATTGTCAGAATCCTCCAAAAAGGAGGCAGGCGGGGTCGCTAAACATGAATTTATTTTTATTTTGCCTAACATCCTCCAGCCATTTCCTTGTGAATTGTAATTCCCTAACATCCTCCAACCACTCTCATATACTTGTTAGGTGACTGTTACATCCTCTAGGCACTCTCCTATACCCTCTAAGTGTCTGTAACATCTTCCAGTCACTTTCTTGTACCCTTTGAGTTTAAGTGCCTGTAACATCCTAACATTCCCTAACATCCTCCAACCACTCTCATATACTTGTTAGGTGACTGTTACATCCTCTAGGCACTCTCCTATACCCTCTAAGTGTCTGTAACATCTTCCAGTCACTTTCTTGTACCCTTTAAGTTTAGGTGCCTGTAACATCCTCCAGCCACTCTCATATACCTGTTAGGTGTCTGTTACATCCACCAGTCAGTCTCCTATACCCTCTAAGTGTCTGTAACATCTTCCAGTCACTTTCTTGTACCCTTTGAGTTTAAGTGCCTGTAACATCCTCCAGCCATTTCCTTGTGAATTGTAATTCCCTAACATCCTCCAACCACTCTCATATACTTGTTAGGTGACTGTTACATCCTCTAGGCACTCTCCTATACCCTCTAAGTGTCTGTAACATCTTCCAGTCACTTTCTTGTACCCTTTGAGTTTAAGTGCCTGTAACATCCTCCAAGCAACTTTCTTATACCTTAGTGCCTGTAACATCATCCAGCCTCTCCTTTATACCCTCTGTGTTGATATCTCAGCCATAGAGCAAAACAGATGCCACTGTTACCTGGGAAAGAATGTCTGCATTTTCTGCTCATGAGTTGTTGCTGTTGTTGTTTTTTCTTTTCAGTTCAAATTGGCTATTGCTGGTTGAGCTATTGCAATCCGCTTGCCACTCTACCTTTCAAACATTCATTTTTCTTCAAGTTAATTGCTCATAACAAAAATTTATGAATTTCGTAGGTAGTATCAGGGTTGGGGAACATGATCTGAGTAGATTTTGGGCACGAAAGTCACTTATTAAGTAGGGTAATTAGCCTATGTTATGTATTATATTGTTTGGGCTTGTCGTAGCAAGATTATGAACAAACCATAGGAGCTACGTTGATGTAGTGATTAGGCAAATTGAATATTCAGTGTGAAATTTGCTAATCAAGTCGACTAATTATTATAATTATATTATTTATTATTAATTATAATCATTTTATTTTCAAAGTCAGCGTACAGTACAGTCCACGTTAGTTGTCACTGGAGGTCATATGATGTGCCCCAATTTCCACTAGATTGTCAGCCAGCTGCGTTTACCAATCCAGCCACCATGCTTCAGTATATTGAAGAAAAAAAACTAGTTATTTCAGGTTAGAAATTGAGTCATAAGTGTTATTCCCTGGCTCACATTAATAAGTACCCCGGCATTCCACAGCATGGCCGTTGACAGCAGGGACAATCCTCCCAGGGCTAAGAGGGGGGGGGGGCAGAAATTGTCTCACACTGTCATGCGACACTTCATTTGACACGTGACGTAGTTGAAGCAGAGGGTCTTCCGTAATCAGAACCAAAATGACTGAACTCTTCCAAATTTTAAACTTAACGTTGGAGATATTAGACAAAATTGATTCTACTTGGGCCTGTTTCTCATTATCTGTGGATAGGGTGAGTAGTCATTGACTGTGTTTTGATGTACAAATGACTGATCATGCACTTTGGAATTGATCTGTTATTTTTGCCATTCAACAGCAATTATACACAGAGTTCAGTGCAAACAGACTTGTTGACTATGTTGTTCATTACAGTGTGATTGATATCCATGCAATTTAGTTAGCCTCATCGGTACTGCTTCAGTTGCCTATAGATGGTCTTTTCAATGTCTAAAGTCCCTTTCCTCAAATGTCATACTGGCACTTTGAGTATCAACACGTGTTCTTCACAGCATATCCATAGCTACCATAAGCCATTTGCTTTCTTTTGCCTGTGTTCGATCGATCATCTGTGGTGAATGCCCACCCAGTCTTGGGGCATTTGTAAGGTTTCTTGTTGTGATATCAGACCACTGTTGGATTACTTCCAGGTCAGTGAAGACAGTTAAGCTGGAGCCTTTGTAAACTGTAGTGCTGATAATATACAACTGCCTTTGCACTTTAATTGATTCAGCTGAGGATTTTATTACAATCACTCCTTTTGTGGGATGTTCTTACACTGACGCCTTCCACTTGCTATAATTTGTTGATAACAGTAGTGAAATTGTATTTGTAACAAATTTAATTGGCCAGGGAGACACTTGAGTTATTTCACAATCATCTGATAATTCATTTCTCTGTTGTTACTGGCTGTTGTAGGGAAAATTTCCCATTTCAACAACTAACATTATATCCATAGTGAATGAACTCTATCACTTAGTAATTCCTGTGGAGCAGAATGTGTTTCTGAGCGGACATTTTTATTCAATGGGATAATATCACACGTAATTGATTTCATTGTAGGTCCTTCATTGAGGTCCTGGTGAGTTACCATGATGTGGTTTCATATAGATCTCATAGGTATCTCAAGAACATGGTGGAGTGGTTGAGAATTTGTAGACCTCTTCTGAGCTTTGGCTTCATATTTATTATATTGATCATTGATAATTATTTTTGATGATTGTGAAAGTTTGTGTAATTTTCCTGAGGAGAATCAGTTGGTATTGATAAACACTCGCTGAGAGGACAATATTTTCTAATTGAGTCCCTATAGTGCATCAATAATACATCAATAGTACACTACAGTGTTATTCAGAACAGTGAGGATTTTGTTTTCTCAAACTATGTGAGGATGAAGCACAAGCTTGCATAGCTAAAGATGTAACAGACGTTTCTGTGATGTTCCAGTAGCATATAGGATGGGAGATACACCATAATACAGAGATACACTGACAAACTTATCACTCCTGGCGATGGCTGTGATAATCATTGGAGATATCTTATAGAGGAAACTAGTATCTCTGGTGGATAATTAGTACTGAGAGGGGTGGTGCCCTTGACCATGAATGGTCCAAGAGCCACTGCACTGTATGCAGTCACACACCTAACACCAACCCACACACAGAACTACCAGAGAGCCAGACAGTAAGCATATACTTCATATCGTTACTCGGTTAAATCACGTATCACATGTAGGCAGCAGTATACAACGGCTGGGACAAGGTGATCGATAAATAAATTTATAGCAATTCTGATAATGCTTAATTGAAGAATGGGGTCCTGTTTGGTTTAGAGCAGAGGTAGGGGGATGCTGGAATTTATACTAAGCCCCATTAAAGAATGGGGTTCAGGGGGGTCGGTTTAGAGGAGGGGTAAATGATGCTGGAATCTTGATCATGCCTCATCGGAGAATGGGGTTCAGGGGGGTCGGTTTAGAGGAGGGGTAAATGATGCTGGAATCTATACTATGCCTGATTGAAGAACAGGGTCCAAGTGGTTTAGAGGAGGGTAGGGGGAATGCTGGAATTTTGACCATGCCCTATTGGAAAATCGGATCCAAGGGGTTTGGTTTAGAGGAGGGGTAAGGGAATGCTGGAATTTTGACCATGCCTGATCGAAGAATAGGGTCCAGGGGTTCTCATATGGAGGGGGTTTGGGGGGGGGGGGTGCTGGTATCTTGACTATGTCCAATTGAAGAATGGTATCCAGGGTGTTTGGAATAGAGGGGGCATAGGGGAGAGCTGGAACTTTGACCATGCCTGATTGAAAATGTGGTCAAGGCATTGGGTATAGAGGAGGGGCTGGGGCAGGCGGCATGCTTGTGGTCAAGGCATTGGGTATAGAGGAGGGGCTGGGGCAGGTGGGTATGCTTGAATCTTGAAACTACTGATTTGTGTCAAGGGGAGGGGTGTCTTGGATAATTGGAGAATAGTTTGGAGGGTTTTGCTGTAGGCAAAATTGAATTGTTTTGACAGACCAGCTCAGGTTCATTCCCTCAAGCTTGTAAACCAGGGCTTGTGTGTTTAGGTACAATTGTGCCCTCGAGCAAGGAACCTAACCAATGGGCTCGCTTTGAGGTGTAGGTATCCTTAGTTGACAAAATTGTGATATCAGACTTTGGAGGGCCTACATATGATAAGGAATCATTCTCCAATCGTTCTTTTCAATTCTCAGCTCATGAATTCTAATCCTCAGTCATTGCGACTGAAGCACCCAGCTGGAATGATAAAAAACCTGATTGTTGGATATGTGTGACACAAGCGCGATGTGGAATCATGCTTATCTAATCTTGGATATTCACTGAGGAGAATATAATCTAACACTTTTCCTACTCTGTTGATTCGTGCACTGGAATCACATAATTGAACCCAAAAATTTCAGAGCCAGCACAGACACTGGTCACAAGATGAAATTTCACTACCAACACTAATAATCTACGAGCTTGTGAGAAATGAGAGAGTTTCAATCGTTATTTCTCAACATAATATGCTCCTGGAAATTGCTACACGTACGGGGAGGTTCTCTCTATTCTCACATGCAGATGTGTTCATTGAGATCTCACTTCAACTCTTCTGCACTCTAAATGCTAAGTTGTAAATTCATTGCTCCATATGCATACAGAATGGCCTTCAGCCTCTAGAATGGCTGACATCACTAATGGTGTGTGTGGGCGTGTATCTTAATAAGTATTAATCCGTGTGTGCTGGGATTCAGTTAGCAGATTTTAGTTTCTTTGTGTTATAGCTGATGTGGATTTCGTTGATGAAGCTCATTATGGATACAATAAATATTAGGTGTTAATTTATTCTCAATAATAATTCTGGAATGCGATTAGTTCACTGGTATCTGACTATCATTTAATATCTTGTGTTAAACCCATAGCTTTGAAGTAGCATGGCTGTGTTTTGCTAATAGAATTGAACTGGTGAACAAGGGTTATGAATGGTCCAATATAGTTTAGCCATGAGATCATCCACTAACATATTGTAATGTATCAATGGTGAAAGCACTCAGAGCTTAGTTGTGGAACATCTAATGGATAAATGGAATTGGGGTGATCAGGAGTATCAATATTCCATGTGGCTCAGCCATGAGATATTCACGCCTCAATGTTCATGTTAGTCAATGGATTAATCTATGGCTATTTGATGGTGAACAGTGTTAATAATGGGCCAATGTGGTTTTGCCATATATATAGAATGTATACGGTATGAAATAAAGCTTTGAGGCTCAGCCATGGATGACCTTGTGGATAATGCCAGTGGTGAACAGTGGGTAATAGATGGTCCAATGTTTTTTCGCATAGAATGGTTATAACTGTTCACTCCTGACCTCAGCCGTGGATGATTCTAGTGGTAAAAGCCATTGGGGGAAACAGTGGGTACGGAATGGTCCAGCTTGGTTTACCCATGGAATTGGTGAGGGTTATTGGTATCATGGATGCACTATGACTTGGTATGTGGTGAGGATAATCCATTTACAAGGGTTTCCATGAAGGATTGCACGAACCCTAGTGGTGGATGATCTTCTGGATAAATTCAATTAGAATAACAATGTTAACTTGCTGGCCAGTGTTGGTTTAGCCACTGCATGGATCAATAACTTGAGAAGGGTTAATGCTGTTATCGCCAGATACACTTAGACCTCAGTCGTGGATGATCTCATGATAATCCTCCACATAAACGGTAAATGGTTTCGTTTAGATGCACACCGACCTGTGACCATGATGATATGATGGGTTAATGGTGCTGACTATAAGTAAGTGTCAGTTAGGCATTCAATATAGCAAATTCAGAATTGTTGCTATATGTATATTATTTATTTATTTTTTTGATCTATTCACTAGTTATTCATATGTGATGTGTGTGTGGAAGGAGTGTATCTCTCTGCTTTCTCATTCATAGAAAAAATCAAACTAAAATGTCAATGGGATTGATCAACCTTTAAACAAGGCTACAATCTCATTGGGAGAGCATCATCGTTCTGAATACCCACATGAGGTAATGACAAGAGAGGGTACTGTTCAATTGGCCGTATTAAACTGAATCACTCCCACAGTCTTACTTGACCATGGTTGCTAGGGAACAGCACTCCTGAGGTTCAGCCAGGAGTAATGGTCCATCTTGACTGATGCATCTAGGCTATTGAAGAGTTTGAGGTTGACCACACTATGCAAAGATCATTAGTACTATGGACTTATCTATAATAAAAATGGCACCAATGATTCTATAGTAGAGTGTGTCGGTTCGCAATCGGGGTTTAGATTAGGATTTATAGTCATGAATCAAGGCAGCGCTTACCCACTAGCAACTGCATCCCTTAATCATTGGTAACCTGATGAGGGATATCCCTACACCACCTAGGGTGCCTCTGGCAGCCAGTGTAGCAGTGCCCCGTCTGTTACCTTGCAGGTATCCAACTTTTTCACCATGGGTGCTTGAGGCATTAGGAGTCTGCCTTGTCAAACATTTCGATTCTTGTCAGTGTTTCATACATTTCCATTTAATTATCCCTTAGTCAGTCAGATATGGGGTCAGCTGTTAGACATCATTTGACCCACAATTTTCGGAGGTAAACATTCGATTGTAAGCAATTTCCTCCCATCATCCCGATCCACGTCCTACCTGTTCTTACTTTGATCCATAAGGTGTACACTTCCAGTAACCCCAACATTTTTTTACATAAAAGGTTTAAATGACTTCAGTGACTTCTGGGAAATTACTTCCAATGAAATATTATAGTCACGGACATGACTGATTAAATGGACTCTGTACAGTGCTTGTAACATGTTTTCGGATGCATACATCATTTTGAGAACATTAGGTCCGGCAGTGCCGCATTTTGAAAGTTATTCATTGTTATTTAAACTATCATTTCAGGGTATTCCCCCTCACTGGTGCCAAACAATTTTTGTACCAAAATCTGAAATACGTTAGTGAATTCTTTGTCCTTTGGCGAGTGAACGGACCAATTTCACAAATTGCCCTTCTGCTATCTCTTTGCAGAAACTTGAGGATGAACTCTCTGCCCACCAGGAAACAGTAAAAGCGATCGCCACAGGCGGTGCTTGCAGTAGCTCCAAACCAGAGGAATCACAGAGGAGGAGGGTGAAGACAACAATCTGGCAGCACGGAGAGCTAAATGGAAGAATTGGCACGAACAGGAGGCGGACAGAAAGAGAATACTAGATGCAAACCTGGAGTATCTGAGGCCAGAGGTAAGTTGTGAGGAAATGCGGAAAAATTGTCTATGCCTATATTTCTATCACGAATGAGGTAATTAGCGGGGGACACCACTTACCATTCACTGTGATCATTCAATGTGAAATTGTACAGAGTGAGCTACTAGCTGGGTATATAGTGAGTAGAAATCCTCATAGGGGTATATATGGTTGTTAGTCGAGATCATGGATTGCATCACTGAGGGAGGGGGGGGGGGTGGACTCCCCACATAATATTTGATAACTCAACCATTCACATTTTTAACACAACAGTAAACTTCTGGGGAAATATGAGAAACCAATTCATCTTGGTCATCTCTGGGTAATTTGAAAAAAAAATGATCAGAAGAGTTTGCTAGCACATCCTTCTAGCTGGTTGATATCATCATTAACCAGTAAGGAAAATGTTTAGAAGATTTCGCTAGCATATCCTTCTAGCTGGTTGATATCATCATTAACCAGTCAGGAAAATGTTTAGTGATGCGTATGGATGAGCTATCCTTAGAGGAAAAATCCAATTTGCTGTTGAGTCAGGCTATAATCACATGTTTTTTTTTGTTTTGGTGTTGAGATCCAAACTGAATTGTGTGTTAGGATATCGCCCTCTCTTGTTGTAATTGCAAGATTGTATCATTGATTTGGGTGTTGATTCTTTGGCCAATTTCTAAGTTGAGCATTATATGATGTTTTGTAGGGACAATTTGGGGTAAAATTCCTGTTGGTATTGAGGTATTGAAGCATTAGCGCCCACTCTGAGTAATTAGGGGAGGGAATTTCCGCTGTCATTGGTAGTGGATACTACTGGTATAGATAGCATTCTTTCAGTCCTGTATCATGTTTTGTTTTGACAGCATACCCCTCGAAGAGATACTTCTATCGACCAGTCAGCCTTGATGTCCCTGGGGGCGACAATGAAGAGGCAAATGTACAGTCATTCACTGGAGCACTCAACACCTGCTGGGACAAACTACAGGACCAGGTATGTACTTGGTAGCAGAGGTGGGGGGGGGGGGAAATGTACCTTCATCTCTTGACGCACCCAACACTTATGGGACACACTACAGGACCAGGTATGTACTTGGTAGCAGAGGTGGGGGGAGGGGCAATGTACATTCATCTCTCGGCACACTCAACACTTATGGGACACATACAGGACCAGGTATGTACTTGGTAGCAGAGGTGGGGGGAGGGGCAATGTACATTCATCTCTCGGCACACTCAACACTTATGGGACACATACAGGACAGGATGTACTTGGTAGCAGAGGTGGGGGGAGGGGCAATGTACATTCATCTCTCGGCACACTCAACACCTGCTGGGACAAACTACAGGACCAGGTATGTACTTGGTAGCAGAGGTGGGGGGGGGGGGAAATGTACCTTCATCTCTTGACGCACCCAACACTTATGGGACACACTACAGGACCAGGATGTACTTGGTAGCAGAGGTGGGGGGAGGGGCAATGTACATTCATCTCTCGGCACACTCAACACCTGCTGGGACAAACTACAGGACCAGGTATGTACTTGGTAGCAGAGGTGGGGGGAGGGGCAATGTACATTCATCTCTCGGCACACTCAACACTTATGGGACACATACAGGACCAGGTATGTACTTGGTAGCAGAGGTGGGGGGAGGGGCAATGTACATTCATCTCTCGGCGCACTCAACACTTATGGGACACACTACAGGACCAGGTATGTACTTGGTAGCAGAGGTGGGGGGAGGGGCAATGTACATTCATCTCTCGGCACACTCAACACCTGCTGGGACAAACTACAGGACCAGGTATGTACTTGGTAGCAGAGGTGGGGGGAGGGGCAATGTACATTCATCTCTCGGCACACTCAACACTTATGGGACACACTACAGGACCAGGTATGTACTTGGTAGCAGAGGTGGGGGGGGGGGGAAATGTACCTTCATCTCTTGACGCTCTCAACACCTGCTGGGACAAACTACAGGACCAGGTTAGTACTTGGTAGCAGAGGTGGGGGGGGGGGGAAATGTACCTTCATCTCTTGACGCACCCAACACTTATGGGACACACTACAGGACCAGGTATGTACTTGGTAGCAGAGGTTGGGGGTTTTTATTTGTTTTTTCACTCAATGACAAACAATATAAACAACATGTAATATATGAACGAACCAAGGGAAGAGTTAGTAGTGAAAGGACAATCTAGAAACCTTGTGGCCATCAAAGTCGGCCAACTCCCAGGTGTAAAAGAGTATGAAAATCAAGTGTAAACAGATAAACAATAAATGTTGAAATAACAAATGAAGTAGAATAACCTCCCACCCCCCCCCCCCCCCCCCCCCCACTAAGGCCGGTGAAACAACTTTCCACCTCCCAACCCATCGTTACTCTCACATGTATGTAACATACATACTTCCACTATAATGGCTATACTGTTGTTATTATGACCTCTTTAGGTATTTGATAACACTTAGCACTCAATAAAGTCATTACCCACATCGACTTAGCCTAGCTGCACCACCTATAAAAATCATGGATTCTGTGGCATGGGGGGGCACTGAAGTGGGGAGAGAAGGGGGCTAAGAAGCTAACTCGGCAATGTTTTGCTTGTGGGGGAGTTCTGGTTTCCCTTCCACTGACCGTGGTTGTACAATGTTCTCAGTTCATGTTACCATGGGGTGAGCAATTAATGCCGGGCAGTTGTAATAGAATATCGCTGGTCACACCAGTGGGTCTCATATTAAATATCAAGACATTTTCTCACGGCAGCCACGCATGTTCTTGTGGTGATGATCTGTGATACTTGGAAACTATAGGTTTCCCACCTGAGTTGGTGTCTTGGTTGGAGTTGCGTTGGAGCGGGTGGGGAACCACACATCACAATAGGATTTGCCCTCAGGTGAACATGAGTCATTAATACTGTTTGATCAGCGGCTGTGTGTCTTTGTCTATTGACATGCACAGGTGTATCAGTGGCTCATGTCTCATGTTGGGGTTCTCACATTGGTGTCGTTCATTATTAAAAAATTGTTTCTGACATTCATATTTGCTCCACAGTCAACATGTGTCATTACTACGTGTATATTTGACAGAGGAAGCATTGTTTATCGTCAAATGGCAAATGAGTTATATAGTAAGCTGACCTCTTCACATTAGGAAAATGTGATTTGTTGAACACTTGGATATTATCTGTGAGGAATTTTTTGCTATATTTTTGCACAGTAACATTACTATTTGGAATTCTTTTACCAATGGTTTCATTATCAAGTATGGGAGAGTTCAAGAGAAGCTGACATCTTCACATTGCTTCTGTGTATCAGTGAGAAAGTGTTTTATAAATGTCCAGATATTTTCCCTTATTAATTTCGAGCAATCCATGTCATTTGAAAATGAGGAATTTTGACTTCTTTGGACAATCCCTATTTCTCTTTCATGTTCAGAACATCTCAAGAGGTCATGTATTCCGCCTTATTTATGTAATGCTATTAATTTATTGTTCTATTTCTATCATTCATGTTACTCAAGAATAGATTTGTACAAGGGCAGCTACAAAGCAATACAGACTGGTTCTGGTTGACTCCCATTGTTAACGCTAAGGAATGTCTACTGTCCTATCCATGCTTATAGTTAACGCTCATTGTTGTGAAAGCGCTCAGATTTCTTGTCATAGTAGTGTGAACTATCAGGTATATCTGAGTTGATCTTCGGTACTAGAGTGAAGTGGACAAAGGCACCACAACTTGAACGTTTATCTACTGCCCCATATCCAACGAGTGTGAATAATTGTTCTCCATTTTACGTGGGTATGACATTTTAGCACCAAGTCTTTCCGACAACATCTGGCAAACAGACCATGATGTGATCTGGAATAAATCAGCTACTTCTAGTGAGTTTCGCATTCAGAGAGGATTTTAAGTTGGGAATGAATTGAAATGCGTAATTTTGTCTCCATGGGATTTCAGTACAATGGAAATTCGCACCTGTGATAAATTTTATGAGTACTTGCTGCCACAGAGGTGTTCGAAATTGCGAAGAATAATGTGTGGTTTTACACATAACTCCCAATGCTGAAAGGTAATGTACATAGTGAAGTGCTTATGATCAGCACTGGGGATGTGTATGGCTTAATGTATGCAGACTGAAGAGAAGCATATGTAACATGTGTGTGTGTGGGGTGGGGAGGGGGGGGGGGGGTGGGGAGCTGTGTTTGGTATGTTTGTTGTCACATGGTGAATCTTTACTATTGCCTATGCACACCCAATCAGCCAGTGTTCCCCCATGCACCAATCAACACCCTCCCTCCTTCCCTCTTTGCCAAATCCCCCCCCCCCCCCCCTCTTAGCTGCCACTGAGTGATACTAGTTGGATACTTCTTAGTTAGATACAAATAGTTGTTGTGAGTACAATGTCTGTTAAGATTAAAGTCCTTCCTTCCAGGTGTGGTACCTGTTTGTACAGATGAGTAAACCTTTGCCAAAAAAAAATTCTAAAGTTGAAGTTGAAATTGATATCGAATGAATTAGAGTAAAAACGTTGTTCACGTGGGGAGAAAAGTAGTCCTAAAAGTTCCAAAAGTAAATCTTTTATTGGATTCCACCCAATGCCTGGGTACCCCAGTGAGTTGGAGGGATTGGATCAGGCCCAGGTCTGGTCTCTTTCAAGGAAACCGGGCGATTGGAGGTCGCTGGTTGCAGCTAGCTGCCTTCCAGGCTTGCAGCCTTCCAGGCATGCACTCCACTCCCATGGGTGTTTGAGTGCCTAAGTTAATTGCTGATGAAGCATGCGATATGGAACTGCCGTATTGAATAAACAACATCATGTTGATATGTGCTTGCTATCTAAATACCAACTAACTTTGATAGACTTCATTCCCCACATTTATATGTGGGCAAAGTCTGTTTGCGAGGGATATGTTCACAAGCACATGCTTCTGGAATTGATTTAGCGGTTACATGTATACTTCAAGGTGAATGAACAGTTTGGTCCTGAGTGTGAAGACTTAGTGTTCACAGTGGATGTTGTGTGTTAAATTCTTGACTCTGAAAAGGAGATGAGTTTCTGAACGCAGGTACATACATGTTCAGTGCAGTATCATTGGAATACTTGTTATCCCACCTGACACTGTCTGAGACACACAGCTGCACGGGTTAGGTCATTGAATTTGCACATGGTTGCCCACTACTGTTCAAGTGTTAGGGAAACAATGAACATAGATCCGTTTTTCATGTTCCAAGGATGCTATAGGAAGGCCACCCTAGATCATAGTGGCCAGCTGAAACTTCTTGTTGTTGTCTGAACAATGCTAATCCTGCCTTTCCTGAGGAATAATTTGAATATTTTTGTCTATGTATCCTATGTATTCAACAATTATTTGATTGATAGGTAACATTATTGACACATCAACATGGACAATTCCCCCTCCTCCCCCCACTCCCCTTCAGCTGCCATTACAGAACATGATAGTCGCAGGAAGGTTGGTTGTGTGGCAACTACCAAGTGGCAAACCCTAACGGTCTCTCAAACAAGGAACATTGAGGCTATTTTATTTGAGTTCTGTCAGTAGTTGTTATTGACTCGGGATTTATCTTTTCATTCATGATTGAAAACAAAAATAGTTTGTCTTAACACCGGAACACGAAAATATAACTGTTGCCCATCTGCCAGTTCATCATGTCTCCCTCATACTCTTCAGGTATCTGACCAGCAGTCTAGACTGGATCAAGCCTATGAGGTCCAGGAATGTTACCAGGACGCTCTCCAAGCGGCATCTGGCTGGGCTAGATAACGTAAACTGAAGCTATCACTGGATGAATGGAGCAAGGGCCACTGGAGGCTGATCAGCATGCAGTAAGTATAAATATGTGCTTCCTCGTACTCTTACCTCTTATATAGAGGCCATGCTGATTGTATACAAGTGGACCGTGGCCTTGTGTTTGGTACTAGCTGAAGCCGGTCATCTTACACTTCCTGTTCGTCAATTAAAGATTATTTGACAAGATTCAAACCTTGTTTGGGAAAGTATGGATTGGATATTGTTTCTTCGCTGCTCATGCCACTGTGGGATCAGCTGCCAGGTCACATCAGACCTCTTCCTCTTGTAGTTGATTATTACTTGTGTGAGAGTGCAGAACAGTACTGGTTGTTGATCGGTGCTTTGAATTTATCAAAATTATTATTTATAACGGAGACCTGCGATTGTGTTCATCTGATTATCATTAACAACTGGAGTAGTATTCCTGTCAAGTTCTGTGCCGCTCCATTTGAATGAATGGCTTGGTTTACCCTGTGCTACACTCATGGAGTTAAACATTCGTGTGTAATCAATAGTCTTGTGGAAACTCTTCTCAATCGGTCAGGTTATTAATATGCGAGTCCTTTAATTGAGTATGAGGGGGCTAACAAATGCCACTACAGCGACAAAGGGTAATCGCCACAGAAAGATTCTCAATTGAACTGACCAGATGAGGTTACAAACTATGTGTGAGTACTAAACTGGGCTGCTGAGTCTGTGAGATGTTCTCGCAGTCGTTATTGATTGGCTCTTTCACATCCTGAAGATTCTGATCTATTCTGAGAGTATGAAGAGACGTTTGTGCTGAGCAATTCACTAATGATACATATGGGAGGGAATGAGGGGTTTCACTATCAGATGTTGTTGTATGACACCTCGTGTTTTGAGACAATAACTTCTTAACACAATACTACCAAATAATACAAAAACACTTTCAGGGCCCCCACAATAGAAAGACAGGTGGAAGCTAAAAGTTGAGGTCTGAAACATGTCTGATACTCAGGGAAAATTCCTGAGTTATATATTACAATAATTTGTTCCAAAGGTCTTACAATTCCCAAACATTTTGGTTCATACTTTTTTTTCCATTTTTAGGGTGATCCTTAGTGGCAGAGGCCCAGCAAGCTTGCAGACCTGGATACGGGGGGCACCTTATTTCAGCTGTGAATCCTTCCCCACGTACATAAGGCAATGCCTCTTGGCGGTACCTTCACTGTTGGGTGGGGTATCCACTCCAGATGGCAACTTGCAAATTGCCTACCTCTCGCTTGTGCCTGCTGCCAATCCCTTGTGCTGAGTGCCCAGCGAGAATGCACATTTTCCATTTTTACAGTCTTTGGTATGCCTGACCGGGAATCGAACACCCGTCTCCCTGGTGACTGCCGCGCTCTACCATTGTGCCAACCACTCGAAACTGTCTCCTCGTTCATGAATAGCATATGCTGTTGTGAGTGTGTAATCCGTTCTCCTGAATCTATTGCTGTTTTCTCCCGGTTCCGAGGACAGAGAATGTGTGTTTTCATTTCCCTAGTCACATTGATGAATCATAAAACAGAAGCTTGGTTATTTTGGGAGAGACAATTAGGCCTGGTCATCGGACGCACCTGCCCTTCAAATGGTACTCATTAATACTGCAGAGGATGGTTGTACTCCCATCTCCCTCGATGTTCACTTTATAACTATCGACAACATGTGGACATTCACTACTCTAGAACGGATTCGCGTATTTTAGATGAAGCTACTCCTGCATACCTTTCCCTAGTGACTTTCACCTAGGTGAGGATTATTTGATTTGATACTATGTGAGGATTGTAGGAAAACCAGCTCATCAGGATGATCATGGGTGAGCATCGGCGATAACTTTCCCCTCTCTTCTGGACTAATGCTCTATTGCAAAATATCTGTAAAACCCCAGCAGGAAAGTACCACTGCATTTACAGCGGGACCAATGAAGTGATGATCAAGACCTCATCATTGCAACTGCAAAGTACAGCCCCCTGGGTAAAAGTCGGTGACTGCGGATTGTGAACCCGGAATGGGCTGCAAAGCGGCACTGGAAACCAATCCGCCATTTCCTGCCTGGAGAGAGAATCCGTTAAACCAATGAACATATTAGTTTGAGAATATTTTTTTGAAGAGCAATCAGATCTGTTAACATGAGAAAATAATAAATATAATATATATATATATATTATATACAATAGTACTATCAAGGATTTTTTTTTCCAATTATAAGCCCATAAATTAAGTTTCGAAGCCTTCTTTACCAGCAGAGAGGCTTCTGCCCTAATGGGTTAATTGCTTTCGCTATGTTATTTCCATGTCAATCGTAAGGTAGACTTCGTTTGTTACGGATCCATCAACAATGCGCCAGTTTCCACTTGTTATTTTTTTTTTCCTGGTGTAGATTGATATTATTTTTCCCATAGTAAATGACAGGCATGGCACATGACTGTTTTTCAACCAACCCCCCCCCCCCCCCCCCACAATACTAAACCACCACTTCTCTTTTGTATGGGTGGTGGTCCCCAGGGGAATGATAGCATCCCACTCCCTTTAGAAAGTACCTGTTGACCTAATGTTTTACTTGGCAGAATTTTATGTATATGTTATCCAGGGTTTTTTCTTGACTTTTACAATGTGAAAACTATTTGTGAGGTATTTTTAGATTGTGGATTTCCAGAAATATTTTCCATTTCGCAACATGTTTCATATCAACATGAGTACGGTTAATATAGCACCAGTGGCATACACAGGAATTTCAACACAGGTGATCTATCTATCTATCTATCTATCTATCTATCTATCTATCTATCTATCTATCTATCTATCTATCTATCTATCTATCTATCTATCTGTCTGTCTGTCTGTCTGTCTGTCTGTCTGTCTGTCTGTATGTTGATCTAACGATCTGTCTGTCTGTAAACTTTTTTTGGGGGGAGGGGCACAAAATGTTTGTGCTTTGATGAATCTCAACCAGACTTGGTCACAATGCTTATTGACTGATGGGTCATCGTTGACCACCTGAAGGTCAAGGTCAAATGACATGAAAGGGGCACAATGGGCCAATAAGTGGAAAGCTGCAAAACGCTACTTCTCCTACAAATTTTAGTGCACAGTGCTGATGTTCGGTCATATGATGGTCTGACAGCCATTCTTTTGAGGTGTTAAGGAATTTTTGATCCAAGGTCCCACTTGACATAGCTATTTTATGAAATTTCACACAATGGTTTTTGAAATGCATCTCCTCCCACAAGCTTCAATCAATTTTCTTCAATGTTACATGTGATGGTCCTTGGGTAAAGGGCCATTGGGGTGTGTTCAGGAATATTGAGCCCACTTTGGGCTCTAGTGCCCATTATATGAAATACCACAAAATCTTGTATCTCCTACAAATCTTGGTGCATAGTGCTGACAAGCGGTCATAATGATGGTCTAGCAGCCATACCACGGGTTGTTCAGGAATTTTTGTCCAAGGTCCCACTGGGGCCAGAGGGCCCATTTTTATGAAATTTCACACAATGGTACTTGAAATGCATCTCCTCCCACAAGCTTCAATTGATTTTCTTCAAAGTTACATTTAATGGTCCTTGGGTAGAGGGCCATTGGGTTGTTCGTGAATTTTGGGCTTAGGGCCCACTTTGGACTCTAGGGCTCATTATATGAAATACCACAAAATCTTGTATCTCCAACCAAATTCTGTTGGACAGTGCTGCTGTTCAGTCATATACTGGCCTGATGGCCGTAACTTCAGGGTGTCAAGCGATTTAGGACCCATGGCCCAGTGTGGGCCCTGGGCCCATCATGTAGAATTATGCAAAATGCTTCTCCTCTCACACACAGTGAAGTGCACCAGTGCTGACATACAGTCATAATGATGGTCTTAACAGCCATACTTTTGGGTTGTTCAGAATTTTTTGTCCAAGGTCCCACTTGGGCCCGAGGGCTCATTTTATGTAATTTCCACATAATAGTACTTGAAATGCATTCCTTCCTACAGCTTCAATGATTTTCTTGAAGTTACATGTATTGGTCCTTGGGTAGAGGGCTATGGGGGGTGTGCAGGGGATTTGGGTCCAGGACCCAGTTTGGCCCCAAGGGCCCAACCAGCTATGCTGGTTGGGCTATGCTAATGTCCCAAGTCATTCTATCTATCCATCCAGTCGTATTACTTTTCCTTGTTGGCCACCAAATGTTTGTGCTTCAATGGATCTTGACCAATGGTCACAATAGTCTACAAATTCGAATACGATGAGTCATTAGTCAAATAGCATTGGAGGGGACCGGGGCCTGATGTGGAAAACGCGACTTCTCCCGCAGATTAGGTCTGATTGCTATGTTAGGTGAACAGTATAATCATTGACTAGTAGTACTTATGGGTTCCACAGGTATTTGTGGGTGGAAGGTCGTTGAAAAGGGGGGGGTAGTGGGGGGGGGTGGGGGGTACTAGGCAATATTGTTTCAAATGGTTAGAATGAATGCAATTTGCATGTTTTGGGCCATTAATTGCTCATGCTTTGATGGACATTGACCAGAGTTGCGGCATAATTTCATGACTGCTGGGTGGACATTTGACCACCCAAAGCTCAAAGGTCATTGAGGGAGCCTAATGGGCTATTGTGTGAAAAACTGGGTGTGTCCCCTCTACCAAAGGGAAGTTTGTATTTCGTGATGCTCGCTCAGTGTCATCAAAGGACAGTATATAACTGAAATCGATGCACAACTAAAAAACATCATAACAGTTCACAACATATTGAGAATTTGTCCGGTTTGCGCTACGAACCATTGTTCTCTAGTTTTTCACCTGAATTTTCTTCACTTTCTGTCTCCAATGGTTACAAAACTTTAGTGAGGGCAGTCCTGTCCCCCTTCCTATGCCTTGTGATTCAGCAATGAATAATATCGTCAGCAGCATCTCCTAAGATGCTGGGGGAGCCTCCGGTTTTCAACGTTCCGTCAAACGGATGGGACTGAAAGATCAAGCATTGCGAGGAGTATTGTTATTTTCAATTTCACTAAAATAGCTCAGTGGAAAGTCTATGCAAGCAACGGAGACATCTAAATGCACTCCGAAACACGCTTTCGTGAGAAGTTGAGTTAGCTCATTGGGCAGTCATATTTTTAGATGGAGACATAGCGTCGGCCAAATTACAGGTGGCACGGACAGCTATTTGTTTGGGAGTTATTCATTGAAAGGGAAAGTTCGATTTGCCAACAGATGAAAATTTACAAAGAACTAGTTCTCGATGGAAAACTCACAATCATTCCTGACCAGACTGGGACAATTCCCCCATGGGCACTCAAAGAATTATAATTTGCTTCCAAGTAATTTCCCCTGACTAGCTCATTATCTCGACTACCGCGGAGGCGTAATACACCTACCAATGCGTCAATCATTTTTAAAATCAATACCTGTTTGCCACTGTGTGAAAATTGACAGTACCCAATGATCCAGGGACACTGTGCTTCCCTGCACATGTTTCAATTATCCAATGTCATGGTTATCCTACGAGTAGAATAAATATAACTAGAAAGACAACAATACCGCTGAGATCTATGTTGCATTTGCTATGAGGGTGTAACCGAAATACATGGAGAGGAGAGAGACCAACATTTTGTAATTGCCTCGTAAATTGCACGTATCACTGTGAGAGTTACTCTTATCAAATGCTTGTATTAATGTAGCAGATTTAAAAATTGTAAATAGAGTAGCAGTTTCTCCTGTCGAAGGAATCACTATGAAATTGAGGTATGTTGTTTGGGTTGTATTGATTGATTGACTATGGTTTGTAGGTTAGGGTTAATAATTCATATATAGGAAAGTTACATTTTAAGTAGGACGATACATTTAGCATTTCAGACCTATTTGATAAATATTGTAGATTGCTGTTCATTTGATTACTGATGTTAAAGTGTGTATTATCTTGTTATATGTTATGTACAGAGCCAGGGTCATTCATGTAGCAGGATTTTAATTTCTGGAATGATTAGTCATGTTAAATTGTGTGCTAAAGCGATGCGGTGGTAATTTTGTATTATTTGGACAGTATTTCTGTGTGGGACATACTTACCATGATATATGTGCACATATTGATGCCCTTTGCACAATGTGATAGTATATGACTATGTATGCACACCGATGCCCCTGATAGGGTGATATATAGCTCATATGTGATAAATGTGAAGACATTATTCCATGTGTTATTACGCATTATTTATAATTTACACATTTTCAAATAGCCCCCCCAACATTTTAAATCTTTCAGAAACCTGATCAATATGCCACCCGAGTAGTGCTAAACAAGGGCTGATCCCATCATTCTTTCGCCATCCTTGTAATTTCTTTAATACATATAAATACTCTGCTGATGCAGAGAGGAAAGTACAGGCCTAGGGAAACCTGTCACCATTCCCATCCTTTCTCTGATCGTCTCAATCGTAGGTTAGGTCGGATCTAAAGGACGCCCTGAGGATACTTACAGGAACAACTAGAGCAGACGACAGAGGCCTGTCAGGACTTACAGACTGAGACAGGTGCCCAGAATAGCCAGCTAATCCGCCAGGCACTAGCAGATATCGGCCATCGATTGGCCACCCTGGAGAACGAGTTCAGAAAACGAAAGGACCAGCTCAGTGAACAAAATAAGAGGCACAGGGAATTCCAGGTGAGAGGTTTGAATATTATGAAAAAGACCGATCTTCATGTTGCAAAATTGAACTAATAACATACTGCAACATAAGTTGGGGGAGAGGGGCAAAATAGCTGCCAGTCAGCCCCCCCCCATTTGTGGTAGGCACCAGCCACGAGAAAGAACATTCCTCAGTAAAAAAAAGAATTACAGGTCGTTGAACAAAGATGGGGCATCCAGGTGAGGGATTGAACTATCATAAATAGCTGGCTCGTCATGCCAGGTATTCCGTATTGGCATTTATCAACCATTATCAACAACCCCAGTTCATACGTAGTCGTAAACAGATAGTGGACAAAAATGTAGGTACTTCATACATTATTATATTGTTTGTTTGTTGTGTTTTCGTTCTTGTTGGTTGTTTGTTCAGTATTTTTTCAGGTTATTATTCAGTCATTCATTCCCCAAAGCAGATGAATGGTATAAGAACCCTGTTGCTAAAGGATTATTAACGAGGCCCATGAATTAAAATTTTTTTTTAATAGTCATGAATAACATTAATTACATTTACAGATGCAGAAACATCATTGAAATACTAAGAAGATAACTATTAATTTATCGCACAAATGATACTTACCTTTACCACTCGTTCTCAGTTAACCCACCTACTAGCCGCTGGGATCTGGCATATTCTGGTAAAA
Organism: Sclerodactyla briareus; assembly: GCA_026419785.1. Classification (NCBI taxonomy): domain Eukaryota; kingdom Metazoa; phylum Echinodermata; class Holothuroidea; order Dendrochirotida; family Sclerodactylidae; genus Sclerodactyla; species Sclerodactyla briareus. Next base: position 230,106 of record JAODTK010000444.1, read on the forward strand.
ACCATGAGGCTAATGCACCTGAGAACATTAGGGAGTAAAATCAAACTGGCTAGGTGACTATTAACTGCTGAAATGAAACTGAAGAGATGTCAATATAAGAAGGCTTAATTTATTATTTCCACACATTTTTGGAGTCGTGCTGATACTTTATCATATATAAAAGCAGTTGTTATACTGTAAAGGTGTGTAGAAGAAATTGCGCATAAGGGGATTTGGGTCATTAGGCAGAAATGCAGTTGCATAGGGCACGTTGCAGTTGTTGAGTGCATTATGTAAATATTTAGCGCTTCCTATAGTATTGGAAACCAACGAAAAAGTCTTCAGAACAGATTTATTACGACCTTGACCTTGTTAGAGTCATAAACAGTTTGGTGACCATTGCCTATGTTGTCACAAACATTTGTTGAAAGATGTGTATTTTTGTTAAACAATTAGTCATTGTTTTCATGCTATTTACTGTATATAAATCTCTTGTCTGTTCCACACTCAGTTTATCCATCTCATTCATTGATTGTAATCAGAGCTTGACTTTTCCATGTGCATGAGTAATGATTACCTTAACAGAACTATTGCCTTCAGGCATTGATCCGCGGTGCACGCCTGGCAATCTATACTCCCCGTCTCATCAATTTGACTCAATCTGAAGGCTACATCAACACAAATATTGAATGGGGAACATTCTATGCAGTGCTGGATTTTGGAGAGTATACAGACAATTTACACGAAATACAGCTTACGCACCTTACCAATATTGTGTTTGTGATGTTGTTATTCGTTATGGTGCAACTGATGAGTACAATGTATTGATACGTCTATTCACAGTTGTAATCAATTTTCTCATTAGTCATGGAATATAGTAAGTGACGCACTTGAATTTGTAATTTTTATTCTTTAGTTTCTAGTGTTTCCCATTGCTTGGCCAGGGGGGGATTATTAAGTTCAGTTTATGTGAATGTATTTCAATAAAATGGGGGACAACCAAACTTATTTCTCAGCTGGTGTTTTAAGATAGGGAAGTAGAGCCTGATTGGCTAAGCTTCTGAAATAATCCTCCAGTGACCTTGAATCGCCAGGCTTCTAAAATATTCTCTAGTGGCCTCGAAACCTGTGAGACAGTTGTGGTTATATCTCAAAATTATAGGCAGGTTTTGAGGAAGTCATTCCTAGTTCTGTGCTTCACTGACTTGAATTCGGTTGTGTCTTCACCTTCTAGAATGAAATGAGGAAGTTCCAGCGATGGATTAACGAGTCAAAACGGAAGCTAGCAGTGGCTGATGACCTACACGATGCTCCTCTGGACGAGAAGATCAAAGAGAATAAGGTAACTTATATTCTAATTTGTTAACATTAAAATTACTAATTACAAACTGCAATTCAAAATAGGTGAAATTGGAATTTTTTTTTTTTTTTTTGGGCAAAGATGTAGTCAGAAACTTCTGTGTGATTAATGACATCCTGTATCTGACATCTGTACTCCCTCCATGACAGCTTTCTAACATTTTTGGGAAAATAATTTTAATTTGGCGCAGTAGTAATAAGAGTAATATTATAACACTTGTGTGGGCGCCAAATTTATCATCATATGTGTGTGATGATGCCAGATAGTAAAACAGGTTTTATGTGCCTGAATTTTTCAAATCTGCAACATCAGGGCTCATGCATAAAAATCAGCTGGTTTCTACAAACACTGTAGCCTACAGAACTAGCAAGAAAAAAAGTGACGTGTCATAGGATTGTTAACAGTTATATGCAAAGCTGCTCATAAAGCACTCTTTGAGTCTGGAGATCAAACATTATCATTGTTTATTATGTTGGTGAATTGACTTGAGTCAAGCTGACCTCCAACTGAACATTCGTTGTGCTTCATTACCCTAATAACCCAGTTTCCAAACCTTTTTGGACAAATAATGTGACCAATGAGGCACAAACTTAAGTTTCGCACAGCTGACCTTACACTTGGAAACAAAATTAGAGGAATCTAAGGTAAAATTTGAGTTGAAATGAGTACCTGTCGATCGGAATCACTGTGTTCTGAAGGTCAGTATGGGTTTGGTTGCACCTAGCTGATTGGTCAATAATGGTGTGATCTCAGACTATTCATTCTATTATATTGTGCTTTCGGTGGTTTGTGAAAATTGCTTATGCCTTGAAGTAGTACATATGCAATGTCAAAATTACCACTACTAACTTGGGAAATTGCTTCATGTCTTAGAAAAAGAAAAACTTCCCTGCATTTCCCCTCAGTCACCGAAAATAAGGGGATGAGGATGTTTATTTCATATATAACCATTACTGAATTGATTATTTATGTTTTTTTTGACAATTTGATAAAATGGACAAAAAAACTGTGTCGCCTTTCTGTGAAGTGGACAATTGAGACTATTACTTAGCCATGCCTCGTCCCTGTTGGTGCATGATTACAGGACTCTGGCTGACCCCATATGTAAATTTCATCAGCCCTGTGCATTTTACTAATACTTGAATACTGTGATGCGTCTTTAATGCATTGCATTATGTTGTATAAAATTGGCAGAATCTTTGGTAACCGTGCAATTACTTACTACCATGATCAGTGTGATGCTGATGTTAACAGATTGCTTTTCACCCAAACCTGTAAAATCCCCTCTGCCACGTAAGCTTGTCCCTTGCATATGTAGCAAAAGATATCTTAATCTGTGCTATACAGACTATGCAAAATGCTTTGAATATGTCATCAAAAAGATTCTAGTGTAGATTTTGTTAAATTGTAATTACTTGAAATTATCTGTAATTAGTAACAGCCTACATTAACAAAGATATTCCCATATGCCCACCTCTAGTATGAATAGTTGTGCTTGATTAGCATTCGCCTGGCTTGCCTAATTAAAGTCAACGAAGTTGTAAAACTAACATGTTCTCTTCTTTATGATGTGAGAAATTGTCAATTAAAGTAGTATAGTTATTATTATGCCTTTTGCTAAGGGCAAATTACCTCTTCCTGGCATGCTGCATATAATGTGATATTCACTGCATCTAATATCTTCCTTTCTTTTTTGATGTATTATTTAGCTTTCGTTACAAAAATTGAGGTTAGAACCTTTTGCTTTATTTTCCTCAGTTTCAAATTCATTACTATCCGCATTTAGGCGTCACATTTGTCTCTCATTTCATTCTACTCTGATCCGTCTTTGGGTGAGCCTTATTTGATTTTTTAATGCTTTCAGTTCTACTGAAAAACTGACTATTTAACAGAGGCAACATATGGCTGTGTGGTGAGAGATGGCTAATATATTTTCACTTAACACTATTGACAAGTGGGTTGTAAAGTGTGTTGCTGCATGAGTGCTGTTGATATGTTGCAGCTTATATGAAGATGGTCTAAAATATGGGTGTTATGTATGGTTCGGATGCTAATGATGATGTTTCTATTACTAAATTTGTGATAAACTGTGGATTTTAATAAGTTTTAAATCCTGCAGACTGGTCCAAAATATTTTACATCTCATTTTTATTTTATTTTTATGGGTGATTCTGCCTCCTGGCTTCTTTAGCCATCCCCCTACTATGCAATGGAAGGACCTGACTCCTCACCCTCGCCCCCTTCATCCACCTGGCAGCATACAGAAAATTGGGTAGTTGTTTCAGTCACATAAGTTATTCCCAGCTCTCATGATTATGCAGAAAACTACCAGTCTCTTTGACATAGTTTCTTCCACCTGATTCCACTTACCCAATTTGATTGAACTGAATATAGAGCACAGCTTCTATTGTTCATCGGCTGGAAATCCGGACCTTTTTTTTCATTGCATTTCCGCCAGATAAATGGGTCAGATGCACAACAAATAGTCAATCAATCCTACAATTCATTGGCTCAAAACACCCCAACTAATGCAGAATTTGGTATGTATTCAAACTTGAGTAGGAAAAGATTTTGTTGAATCCCTATCTTTGCAGTCAATACCTTGCTCTGCATGTTGAAATCCTCTTTTGGTATTGTATAGTTGGAGAAAAAAATTCTGCTCTTTCTTTGTCATGAAAAGAAATGGCTATAATGGGGGAAGGTTTGTCATGGAAACGAAGAGTGGCGTGGATGGAAAATATGTGTTACATACTGTAACATTGATTTTCTTCCTTGCATGCGAAAGGAAACACGTAATCAACGTGTGAAAGTATGGCTGCACATGGATATAATCCGAATCACTTGCAACTCAAGGGCAGCCCAAATTCACCACCAAAACTGCAGGAATTTTGGCGTCAGAATCAGTTAAAACGAAGAGCAGGTTGTGATGTACCAATTCCTTTGGTAGTCATATTCACCTTCTATACCATAATATTTGAAAGTTCATTGCAACAAGTTGGCAAGTGCAAATTCAGAAGATCGTGGGCTGCAAAATTGTCGAAGAAGTATGGGTCTAGTAGCAGCCATTTGGATTCAGTTGAGGTTTTGTTTCCTAGTAGTAGCATATGTTGCGTATGTATGGTGGTATATGTAGTTGGCATATGTTGACACTGTTATCAAGCTGTCTACAAAACAGTGTCATGTGACACCTACACTTGAGCAATACAAATGTAGTATGCCCAGGTCATATTTATTTTGTCACCAAAAGAAAACCCCCTTCAATGTTGTTATCCTCTGTTTATCAAACCTAGTTACCATGGCTGTTGCTACCATGTCTCATAATAATAAAAAGTAATAAATAATATTATTATGTATAGTAATCTGGGTTTTTTCGCTTTTTTATTAAAAACCCAAAAAGTATTTACATAACTTCATGACACTCCAAATTCAGTTATATTTATAGATTTGTTTATATTCATTCATAACCTTTCACACTCGAGTTCATTCCTTGAATAGAATGTCTCTCAGCACACTCCATCAAGAACAAAGCCTAATATTGCTATGGATGTCCTTGTTCCAGAGGCGCTCAACTGAAACTTGGTATAGGAGAACAGGTATATCTGTGCAAGGACAATGTGCCATATCCAGGAAAACATTCCATTTCACTTGCCTCGTATTCTAGTGAAGCAGACTCGCATTTTGCAATGAGAACATGACTACTATCGTGTACCAAAAGCAGTCTTAACTCCCATAGCAGAGCAATTTCACATTGAATTAGGTTCATGTTAGAAAGTTATGCATTCATTAAAAGGGTGTCCCCCCCCCCCAGTCTTCGGTCGATTATTTAGAATATGTACACTTTATACAGTATATCATCAGCTATCTTCATTCTCGTCCATTTCAAAGTATACAATTCCAAAACTATTATTCCAGACTTGCATTTCATAAACAATGATTCAGTCTCCACGTTCTCTGATTTTCTGTTAATGACCAGTTAGAGGCTTCCACTCACAGACTTACCCTGGATTGATATGTGTTCTGCCTTTGCTGAGAAATGATCCTAGCCCCTGTGTCTTAAACAACCCTTTCCCCTCACTAGGATGGTTCAATATGTATCATCAGGGAGGGGGGGGGGGGGCGACTACGGAGTAACTATACACTTGAACCGTAAATGCTGCAATTGTTCACGTTTTAGGAAAATGGGAATAGGTATCCACATAGAAATGAATGAGATGTTTCATTCAGATTTGATCTATAGTCTGTTTTGTCTGTTTGTTTTGTTTGTTTGTTATTATAGGGTTCTCTAAAGTTTCATATTTAATTTGTATTGAAGGGGAATCTTCAATTCCCTAGGATGGTACAAGAGAACTTCAGAGTTCGTTGTGTGTACTACAGTTCCTCTCCTTGGGGTTTGGCTTCCATAAGGAATAAATAGAAAATAACGACGCGAAGTCATGTTAACATGACCATGCTTTGATGTATTACACAACGGTGGGCAACCATAGCAGTTTTCCATATTGAACAACATTGCCCTCCACCCTGCACTTGCAGGTGTAATCATTCTAGTTATCCTTTTTTTTCATTGAATAATTAGAAAGAACATTTTTTCCTGTTTTTATAGTAAAAAGCTTTTTTCCTTCTCTTTCTAGAAAAAAGAACAGATATCTGAAAAATGACATATTTGCAAATCCCTTACCAACTCCAGTCACACTAGCCAAAAAGACTTCTTCCATTCATTTTAATTGGATTTGAAATGAATCAGTGATAAAGAATCTCCACATTCTTCTTGCTGAAGGGACTTTTTTTTATATAGACTAGTAGAATCATGTCATTGCAGATCACACTATATTCAAAAACCCAACGCCCATTCTTCTTGCAGTGTCCTGGACCACATGAAAGGTAATAATTCCACATTACTCAGTGTATTTAGGGATGGATTGATGATGCCCAAATGACTCATTCTATGTATGTTTCATTGTCTAATCGGGTATATGATCCCACTCAAGGATTCATTCTTAAGAAACTGGTGGCTGGAATAGTTATGTCTATGTTGCTGTCTGAACCGCCCCACCTACCTGGACTGCCCAAAGGCAAGAGCTTTGCACCACCCTTCATCTTGAGGGCATTGCTTGACACATTCTCATTGATAGGTCTCCTAATCAATGGTTACTTGAATCTACCTGGACCCCATTCCACAGAGAGTTACGATCAATCTTGGCTGGTAAGTATGGGAGGTTATCATTACAATCCCAGATTAAGATCGAACATTATATCTTGTGGAACGGGGTCGGACTTGGAGATGTTTTTCGATCATCAAGCAGTTGTGTCAAGCCAAATTAGCAAGATGATCGTTAATTACCAGAATTGTATTAGGGCAGCTCAGCCTTGAATTTCCCCGGCCTCGGCGCTGCCATCATACAGTGTACAAAGCTCAGGAAATGAGTCTGGCATCGGCTTGCTGGCCTCGACTACACCTATAGTCTACTGAAGGATCCACTCAGTGGGAGGTGGTTAAAAGGAGCTTACACAATTTGTTCTCAGTTGACATAGTAGCTCATGCCGCAAATTTTCAGAATTCTTCTGACACAATTTCTTCTTCATTCCATGTGAGGCAAGAGGTCCAGATCTACGAGTGCAATGCTCGATCTCCTCAACCAATCTTGTTTCATGAGGGAAAAATGCTTGTGTGTGTGTACGAGTAAACAGGCACTTTTTCACTATGTCCGTTGATCATTTCTCAGGCCATACGAGACCAGAGGTCATGAGAAGGAGAAGTTTCATCAGCTAGAGGAACAAGGGGGAGGGGCTCCTTCTGAGGATCCTCTCAACAATGGTCTGGCCAATGCGATCATCAGCTTACAGACTGGATGGAGGCTATAAGCTCCTCAACCTGAGGAGGAACCAACTGAACAGGGCGAAGATTGTCAAGGTAACCTACAACATTATGCTCCTTACTGACAGAATGGCTACCGGGCATGCTAGCAGATTCATGGTTTATACCTCAGTCACTATCCATGTTGTTCATCACATCACTGCCTCCACATGCCGAAGGTGGATGCATGTTGTAATCTTCATTCACATTCTCCAGGCAAAGACTTTAAAGGCACAATTGATTGAGACTTACTCGGGTATTATCGGAAGCCCACACGTGGGAAAGAAAAGTGTATTGAAACAATGACAATCGTACCTTGAAATCTTCACCTTACTAACTCCTATAATATTTTCCATTCATTTTGTTTCTGGAAGTGTTATGGGTTAATTCTGTTATATTCTTGCAGTTTGTCTACACATGATGTGAGTGTGTGTGTGAGGTCATCATGCACCGCATTTGAGAGCTTTTTGCAGGTATCTTGATACTGCAATCATATGGCAACCTACTGCCAGGATCCATGTGCTATGCTTTTACTGGTCTCTTTTTCTTCATTCTGACCTGACTCATCTAGCACAAATGAAGTGTGATGGGCAGTAACTTGAATATTAACATAATCGGCAACCTTTATGTAGAAGGGAATCGAGCAATCTTTGAAATACAAATATCCTTTAGGTTCATCACAAGCGGTTCCAAGACCAAGATGTTGAGCTTATGATGAAGGGTGAACAATCTGTATGAATGCAATTTTTTTATTTCTTATTGGATGTTGTTTTTAATTTCCAGGACCAGTACCATAAGATTCTTCAGGGATTCCATGGATGTGGGTGGTGACACTGGCTTGAACGGAAACGAAGCAGACAGCAGATCAGCAACCCAGCGCCAACAACCTGGAGGAGCAGCTCAAGAAACACAAAGGTGAGGATACCTATACTATGGAGCAAGTGGATATACAGCGCCAATTGCTAGGTGGGTTCTGTATTATAAAGACAACTAGACACTGTGGACAGGTGACACAGTGGGGAAGGGTGGCTATGGGGTAATTAGAAATGGGATGTATCAGCAGTCGAGTGCTAGATGAGTACTGTCTTTAAATATATACAGCGAACCATAGGGCAGTGACACAGGTGAGGGTGAGGCTACGGGGCGATTGGAATTGGATACTCATCAGTCTTGCTAGGTGAGTTCAGTATGTTGTAGACAACCTAGACCATTGGGAACAGGTTACTGAGTTATCCTGGGCGAGTAGTGAAGAGGTATAAGCCGAAGTGATTATTCAGCCTTTAAGACTAGGTGAGTACTGTTATAAACAAATATCCAAAGGTGAAGGGATGGGGTAAAAAATCCTGGACATTGAGGCACAATGCGATTGGATAATTCCAGAACATGTGCATGTTTGGGATTGAAAGGGTTGTTTCTCTTGTTAAATTGGCACTATTGATCATCAGATGTTACGGGAATCATGAGGTGCTGAGGTAAGTGACTTGCTTGTATTATCACAACTAAAAAGATATTGAAAAACAGCTAGCTATGCCTGCAATATGTTTTACAACACAACATTATGTAGGGATGCAGTTACCGACCCACACAAATACTGTCCCCTCTTTTGACAGCATTAAAGCCTCGACGTTCTTTTAAACCCTTACAATCCGCTAGTTCTCATTTCATGATTTCTTTTCTTCTCTGTCTGTATCTTTGCATGTTGTTCTTCAGTGACCTTGACAACCCATCACATCCTCCTAGAGTCCATAGCTCAGAAAAGTGACATCTGACACAGGCACACTTTTCGCAGACCAAACCATCACTGGAAACGAGGAACAAGGATGTTGTTGCCCGGGCAACCATCAAGGGTCATCGCCTGGAGGGGCTTGTCAACGAGTGGAAGCACTGGAGCAATCCTGAAGGAGTTGAACAACTGGCTGGGCCAGATAGAGATGCAGGTTTCCCGCAGTGTCAGTGACACCCTCAAGAAAGTGTCAAGAAGGCAATACATAAATATGAGGTAAGACATAGACAATATTGTGGTGTTGGCCCCCAGCAGTGTCAGTGATGACACTCAAGAAAGTGTCAAGAAGCTATACATATATGTGAGGTAGACTTAGAGCAGTATAGTGCAGTAGTTTTCAGCAGTGACCGTGTTGACCCTCATGAGAAGTGTCAGGAAGACGGTCACATAAATAAGGAAGTGAGGCATTGATGCAGTAAACAGGCCTAGTAGTTTAGGTTTCCAAGCAGTGTCAGTGTAAATACTCACGGAGTGTGAGGAATGCTATACATAAATAAAAGTGAGGCATGAGCAGTATAGTCTTGGTTGTGTAGGTCCCCAGCATGTCAGTGACGACACTCAGAGATTGTTAGGAACTATGCCTGAAGAGAAGTGAAGATCTTGAGCAGTTAATAGTGAGGTGAGGTTCCCCAGGGTGTCAGTGATGGTAAACTCAAGGTAAATTGCTAAGAAGGCTATACATAAAATATGAGTAAGACATATGCATTATAGTGCAGTAGGTCCCCAGCAGTAACAGTGACGAAACTCAGGATAGTGTTAGGAAATTTATTCACGCAGCAGTGAGAAGGGGCACATTGAGCAGTATAGTGGTGCAGGTCCCCAGCAGTGTCAGTAACGACACTCAGAGAAGTGTTAGGAAGAGGCCTTATACATAAAGTATGAGGTAAGACATAGAGCAGTATAGTGCAGTAGGTCCAGTGTGACAGTGTTGACACTCATGGAGGTGTCAGGAAGACTGTACATAAATGAGAAGTGAGGATTGAGCAGTAAAGGACTAGTAGTAGTTTGTTCCAAGCAGTGTCAGTGTGAATACTCACAGGAGTGTTAGGAAGGCTATACATAAACAAAATAAAAGGAGGCTTATGAGCAGTAGGTCTTAGTGTGTAGGTCCCCAGCCAGTTGTCTCAAGTTTTTTTTTTTTTTTTTTGACGACATTCAGAGAAGTGTTAGGGAGAAGGCTAGGCTGAATGAGAAGTGAGCTTATTGAGCCGTTATAGTGGTGTAGGTCCCCAGGAGTGTCAGTGATGAAACTCAAGGTAAGGTCAGGATAGGCTTAACATTAAAATGAGGGGTAAGTGGAAGACATAGAGCAGTATAGGCAGCAGTAGGTCCCCAGCAGTAACAGTTTGACGAAACTCAGGAGAGTGTTGGAAATTGGAAATTTATTCATGGATGAGAAGGGTGACATTTGACGCAGTTATAGTGGTGCAGGTCCCCAGCAGTGTCAGTAACGACACTCAGAGAAGTGTTAGGAAGGACGGCTATTACATAAAATAGGAGGTTAAGGACATTAGAGACAGTATAGGCGTAGTTTTCCCAGCAGTGGACAGTGTTGAAACTCATGAGAGTGTCAGGAAACTGTACATAAATTGAGAAGTGAGGCATTGAGCAGTACAGGCTTAGTAGTTTAGGTTCTCCAAGCAGTGTCAGTGTATTGTAATACTCACAGGAGATGTTAGGGAAGGCTATATACATAAATAAACGTGAGGGGGCTCTATGAGCAGTAGCAGTAATAGAGTTTAGTGGTGGTAGGTCCCCAGTAAGGGTCAGTGACGACATCGGAGAGGGTCTAGGACGGCTATGCCTGGATGAGAAGGGTGACATGGAGCAGATTAGTGGGGAGGTCCCCAGCAGAGTGTCAGTACGACACTCAGAGAAGTGTTAGGAAGGAGGCTTCTAATAATAAATATGCAGGGTTAAGACATAGAGCATTAAAGTGCTGTAGGTCCCCCCAGCCAGAGTGACAGTGACGAACGAAGGTTGAGTGTTAGGAAGGCTTATGAGAGTATAAGTAAGGACAATGAGCGCAGTATTGCGGTTGCAGGTCCCACAGTGTCAAGAAGGCAATACATAAATATGAGGTAAGACATAGAGCGTATAGTGCCGTAGGTCCCGGCAGAGCAGTGACAGTGACGAACCTAGGAGTAGTTGTTGGAAGGTTAGACATGGATGAGACGGGTGACATCGAGCAGTATAGTGGTGCAGGTCCCCAGCAGTGTCAGTAACGACACTCAGAGAACCAGAAGTGTTAGGAAGGAAGGCTATACATAAATATGAGGTAATAAGACCTGAGCATTAAAGTGCTGTAGGTCCCCAGCAGTGGACAGTGCCGACACGAAGGTGAGTGTTAGGAAGGCTATGCATGAGTATAAGGAAGAGCAATGAGCAGTATGCGGGCATGTCCCCATCAGTGTCAGGAAGGCTTATACTAAAAGAGGTAAGCCATTAGCGCGTATAGTGCAGTAGGTCCCCAGCAGTGACAGTGAAGAAACTCAGGAGAGCTGTGAGAGTGGTTGTTATGAAGGTTATACATGGATGAGCAGGGTGACATCGAGCATAAGTATAGGGTGGTGCAGGTCCCCAGCAGTGTCAGTAACGACACTCAGAGAAGTGTTAGGAAGGAAGGCTATACATAAATATGAGGTAAGACATAGAGCATGTAAAGTGTGTAGGGTCCCAGCAGTGACACAGGGACGAAACGAAGTGAGTGTTAGGAAGGATATGAATGAGATAAGGTAAGACAATGAGCGTATGCGGTGCCAGGGCATGTCCCCACAGTGTCAGAAGGAGTAAATAAATATGAGGTATAGACATAGAGCGAAGGCGGAGAAGGGTAGGAGTTGGTCATCGAATTGATGGGACAAATCAAAGACGATGAGCGAGGATAGTGAGACCCAACCCCAAATATGGCATTATATTCCATTTGGGAGCCAAATTTGTGCTTTGATGAAGACAGGAGTAGCGACACGGGTGGTTGAAGTAGTTTTCCTAGCACAAAATTAAAAAATCCCAACTTTCTGGAAGCATTGGTGAAGTTCTTTTACCAACAATTTAGGAAAAATGCATACGCTGAAAGAAGATTTGGTCAGTCATGGAAAGAAAAGAAGCACACTCAAGAGGAGCAATGGAGCAATGGAGAAAATGGTGTCTTGCTGTCGTGTCTTGCTGAGGACACATAGATAGATAGGCTGTGAGTGGTCCTGGGTGTTTGAAGGCTTCAAGCCCTTGATCTGTTGTTTAAAGCTCGTTCACTGAGCTGATTCCATCTCTAATGAGGTCAGGCAGTGAAATTTAGAGGCACCACCCCCCCCCGCCCCCCATGGGCACCTGTCAGAGTCATGTAATATCTGATTATCAGTTGAGCAGCTTAGGAGGCACTGGGGGCCACAGAGACTCTTCAGTGTTGAGTTCGTACGAAGGCTATACATTAATTTGCAAGTGTAAGCATGTCAAATGTGATTTAAGGGAAGGCAGTGCACCTGCATCCTACAACAAGTCAATTCACCTCAGCTGTGTACAGTGCAGCTCACAACCAAAAGACACGCGCAATAATAATCATGGGTCCGTTTAATTTTTTCTGAATTCTCTGATGGCCTACCTTCAGCCAGTCCTGAAGGAGATCTGCAGTCAGTTGAGGAGGCAGATTAGCCCAGTCGGTAGAGCTCCGGACTTAAGATCAATAGATGGCGAGTTCGAATCCCATTGAAAGCCAGAGGGCTTTTCTGCAGTCCTGTTAGACGATGCATGTCTCTCTCTCGATAGTCGCACGCTACCCACGAGTGTAAGTGGGTATCTGCGAGGTAACGGAAGTAGGCGGGCTGCGTTGGCTGCCGGGGTGTTCTGTAGTAGGTAGTAAGCGAATGTGCTTCCTGGGTGGTGCAGGCAAGGTCTTCATCAGGTTACCAATGACCAGCGGATTAGGTTGCTAGTCGTGTGAAGAGGCGCTGCCTTGATACAAGACTGTAAACCCAAATCTTAGTTTGATCTCTAGTGCGCCCATCTCCTACAGCAAGTCAATCCACCCGAGCTGTAACAGAAAGGGTGTCGCGAAGCATTACATGAATCATCCCGAGGATTCTAATCTGATTTCATCAAATGCTATCCATTTCATTTCCAGTCGATGAAGTCGAGAGGTTGTCTTTTCCCCCGACCGTCAACCAGTCCTGAAGCAGATCTGCAGTCAGTGCGCCCGTCTCCTACAGCAAGTCAATTCACCGCAGCTGTGTACAGCACCAGGGTTGCATTGGGGGACAAGTGGCAGTCACTCCAGATGCGCATCAGACAGGACCTGAACTCTCTGACCACTGAGCTTGAGGTATGGAAGGCATTTGACTTGGAAGTCGCCAAGCTGCTACCTTGGCTGGACCATGCGCAGGAAGAGGGCAAGAAGTGGAGCGACGAGGACCTACGCAGCCAGAAAGGACCTATCGCTGTGCAGATTGATGAGTTCAATGAATTCAGGAAAGAGTTTGAAGACCGTGCTCCCTTGAAAAAGGCTGCCTGCACCATGCCCATCACATGTTGAAGATGAAGAAAGTGAACACCCAACCGATACAGTCTACCCTCAAGGCTATTGATAACAAGTGGACTGATCTCTCACATGACCTGCCGAGACTACAGGAAGATATCCATCAAGTACTGGTGGCAATCTGCTTCATCGGATAGGTGAAGGAGCTGATGATCTGGATTGAGGAACTGACCAGGGCATTGGATGCTCTAGAGATGAAAGAACACTCCTCTCTACAGGGAGTGAAGGATGACTTACAGACATACAAGGTATGGATATAGTTCATGATATTTATTGGCTGCCAGTCTGTATATATATCAGCAATACTTTGAGTAGAAGAGTGGCAGAGTGGTATAAGTGATGTTTTGTGAGCACAATTCTGAGTTGGGGATCCAGCAGTCACCAGACATTTCTTACCTAGGTGGCTGTACGATGCGAAAAGGTCTCAGTCTTCACTTCTGCAGTAATGCAGAGGACCTGTGAGTTCCTGGTTTGGGAAAGTTGTTAAAAAATGTTTTCATACTTGTTTTGTCTCTCCTGTCAGTGATCACTCCGGCATATGTGTGTGTGTATGTGTTTGTGTGTCACACTGTCCTGTTGGCAGGATTTTTCTGAAACAGTATTCTGGTTTTAATGAAATTTTGTAGTATCGGGGTTGAGTGAACGCACATTTTTGGATCATGTTTGACATGTATAATCAGGATCAATTGTGGTAGCTATTGCTTCTTAACACAAAAATATTCCACAGAGTACTACTGGATATAAACCAACCTAATGTTCAATCCACAATAACACATATGGTCAGTGAGGTTATTTGTTACATTAGTAACTTCCATCAACCATTGGAGCATCTACATGATAGTGAAACATATAAATAAAGGGATTTAGTACTTGTCCAGTGCATAGCATGCCTATATGCAAACTGTCAACCAATTCTCTTCTCTGACACTTCTAGGGTTACAAAGTGAGCATGGAGACGAACCTACTGACTCTGGAGTTTGTGAACCAGACTGCTCCCAGCATGAGTGAGCTCCTCATGGGAGAGAGATACGACAAGACAGAAATGGCTGAGCTACTTGGTCAGATGAAAGAGGTTGGCAGATCCTGCAGACGAGGCTCAACGAGGGGGAGAAACATCTGGAGGGATCACTGGAGAGGTGGGAGGAACTGGAAGGAAAGATACAAGAACTGGAAACCGCCATCAACGAACAAAGAGAGAGACTGGAGGAACACGACACAAAGATAGGACGGGTGGCCCAGGTCAAGGAAGTGATGGACGTCTGTGAGGTTAGTCAATGGATGCTACCATAGTGGTGGAGGCAATGCCTAGGGAGACGGAGATAGGACACTCCTGAGAGAAGGGGGGGGGAAGGGGAAACATGACACAAAGATAGGACAGGTGGCCCAAGTCAAGGAAGTGATGAACGTCTGTGAGGTGAGTCAATAGATGCTACCGTAGCAGTGGAGGCAATACCCAGGGAGACAGAGAAAGGGCACTCCCTGAGAAGAGGGGGGGGGGGGGGAAGGGAGAACATGACACAAAGAAAGCTGGAGGGGAATACCCAGGGAGCGAGGCTGGGGGAGAAGGGAGAGGGAACATGGATACACAAAGATAGGACAGGTGGCCGATAAGTGTAAGGTTAGTCAATGAAGACTACCTTAGTGGTGGAGGGGAATACCCAAGGAGATGGAACAGGGCACTCCTTGAGGAGAGGTGAGCAGAAACATGGGGCACAAAGATATGACAGGTGGCCCAGCCAGATGGTGATGGATATGTGTGAGGTTGGTCAATGAATACTATCATAGAGGCGGAGAGAATACGCAGAGTAACAGGGCTTGGGCAGAGGGAGGGAGTTATGATGACAAAGATGTGACAAGTGGCCTCCCAAGTCAAGTAGATGATAGCTCTGTGTGACATTATTCAATGAATATTACCATGGTGGTGGATAGGAATAATGCACTTGTTCATGTTATCAAATACTGCATTGTGACAGGTACATGCTCCAGTGATCAATTGATCTTCTTTTCCATCTCTTACAGGCTACCACAAATCACTGCAACCAGGAAGAAGAAATAGACCGACTGAAGGAGGCTGGCTCTCATCTCTCCTCTCGGAGTAACATCAATTCAAGACTGTCGCCTCTACAGAAATCACTGAGAGAACTAGAACAGCAGGCAACACAGCTGAGGAAACATAAAACGAGCGATGAGTCGTGGGAGGGGTACCAAGATAGCGTGGACAAGATACAGGAGTGCATCGAGAAGGCTGAGTATGCAACCAGCAGAGGAAGGGTAGTCCTTGGATCTGCAGACTCTCTGGAAGCACAAACAAGGAAGCTTAAGGTGGGTGAAGGGTCAGGAAAGTTGGCGTGAAAGGTGTGCGTGCTGGTCGATGGGGAAAGTACCAACATGGACAAGTTATAGTAATGCCTCAAGGAAGTTGAGTATGCAACCAGATGAGAAAGGGTATAGTCAGGCAAATGGGGATGAGTGTTGAGTGATGGGCAGCGTACCTGTAAAACAGCATAGACAAGGTAAAGAAATGCTTGGATGTTAATACACGGTCCAGCAGAGAAGGTTGTTGTTAAACGGCAGACGGCCTGGAAGCACAGACAAGATGGCCTTGAAGTAGGTCATGGGTTAGGAAAGTGGGGATGGAGACAGATTCCCTGGCCTTGCAGGAGAGGAAAACTGTTGGGGAAATGTTAGGGTTGGGTTGTTCATCTACTGAGGGAGCTATTACACGGATCATCTCATAACATTTTTTCCCCAAACAGTTGGCGCATTCCCTGCATTATTACTTTTCAAAGTAATCCTTTAGCTGTCAAGTGCTGGGAAAAGCCAGTCAGGAAATCTGTTTTGCTGATGGAAAGGGGGACCACATTATTATGGAAGTGGATAAAATCTCACAATTTTTTTTTGTTTTCTTGTTGACATTACTGTCTTCTTACAGGTACTCAATATATTCTACTACATTGCTCCTTGGGCTTGACTGTATGTCATTCAGTATGCAGCAGGTATTCTGTCTATTCAGCGGACTCTAAAAATAGTAATTGATTGCGCAAACCAAACTCGACTTTCAACACTACTGTTTGCATGTATGAACGCATGGCACTGGTAGAATGCTGTGTTGTAGTTGGGAGCTGGCATCCTTTGTGTGCCATCCTCCACTAAAAGTTGCCTAGTTCTTGACTTTGTGATCTGAACCATCCATTCTCTTGTAATATCAATTCTCTAGTAATATCTACTCTACCTTGGCTGAGACTATGTAACAATGTGGAGCGCTGTGTTCTCATTGGTTGAGGCGTTAAGCTTGTTCTCCAGGGTTCATTCGATTTCTACGAGGTTTTTCAGAAAGCCGACTTAGGCTCATTTAAGAACCTTGGCCATATTGATGGATGGATGGATGAGCACCGCCGATAACATCGCCTTCTCTTCTCGACTAGTGCTCAGATGATAACCAGGCAGAGGTGTAACCAGGGGTCCTGACCTGCTCCTGGGACCACCATTTTAGGTCCCATCCGAGAGACTAATCATGAGACTCAAGGACCTGACCACTTTCTGGGAACCTGGAGGAGCCGAAGTTCAAGTTCAACCTGACTGCTCACAGCCGACAGACGAGACTCATTTCAGATATCCTATAACAAACCCCAGTAACCCCAGAAAGTCCATTGCATCACAGCAGGAAATGAAGTGAAGACCACAAGACCTCCCCCATCGCAACTACAATTACAGCCACCTTGGGAAAATCATCCGGTGGCTGCTGAATCTGGAATATTGGTGTAAAGTGTCACTACTACCACTCTACATTCGTCTCTAAGTCGGTTCCGATGGATAATAGTGAGAGGTGCATTGACATGCTACAATACAGCTCAGAATAAAGTGTCCGTTGGACTGCGTTAATCGTTAGAGATTTTGCTGTCAATTCCGAAAATAGTTCTTTGGACAGTCTAACGCAAATAACGATCCATTTCAGTTACCGCAACATTTCGTCAGATCTGTCACGGTGTCGATCAACGGCTTCCGTAACACAGTGTGCATTAAGGAAGTAAGTAGTAATTATTGAGGATCGTGGCGCTGCTTACGTTGACTGCTTTAGATTTAGGGTCTGAACTGGACAACGCTAAGTGATGTCACTTAGACGCTGCTTACGCACATCCGTTGGGTGCGGTGGACAGTGCCAGGCCTAGTGTGAATTAACGCAAATTAACATTCACAAAGTTAATGATTACTTGTGAATACCGTACATACAACAAGTGACGTCTATAGCGTTAATATTTCCTTTGTGACTCATTTACGCAGTTGACGTACACTTTATTCTGAGCTGTACTGTAGACATCGGCATTCCTGATTACGGTTCTCAGCTAATGTAGTTCCAGTATCCAGTCTGCATTTGTGCCTCTTGTCGGACTTGTATAGGGCAAGTTTCCCAAACCGGGGTCCCACCCCAACTGGGGTCGTAGAGCAATTCTTGTGGGGTCTCAGGCTTGTTTCAAAATAAAAAAAACGTCTGCAGGTAACCCAAAATTTACCCTAATTTGAACGTTCGCAGTCAAAATAAAATTCCCCTGGAACTCATATTTAGGGGTTTTAATGGCGCCGTATCTTTCTAAAAGCTTTTTTTCCGAGTGAATCTGGTGTTTTTGCTCAATTGTTTTGCTGGCCACCCTGCTTTTGTATATTCACTATATTGGTTCCAAACTACAGTACTGTACTACAGTTACATGTGGGTCGACGATACAGCGGTGTAGCGTTTAGCGGTACACTGACACGAGACAGGTACATGTGGGAGACACAAACTTGGGAGTCGGCGCTCGGATGCGCTACATTAACTATGGGGGTCCCCGCTTGAAAAGTTTGGGACCACTTTTGTAAGGGTCAATCCTCCCTCTGGCAAGTAAATCAGGGAACCTTTATTGTTTTTCATCGTTTTTTCCTCACCACATAGCAATGCTCATTGAAGACTTCAGAGCTGGTCGCCTAAAACTGATAACCAACCAGAAGAAAGGTAACAAGCTACTACAAAAAGGGTCCTGAAACCAACGTTACTGAAATCAACAGACAACTGGGACAGACCAGTCAAAGGTAGGATAAATTCTTTGAAGGCTCCTCTGGGACTTACACAATTTTGTCTTAGTCCATGGGTACGAACTTCGGAATAACTTTGGTGTGTGGTGGGTTTGTATGCGTGTGATGTGTGTGTGGTCCACAACAACTTTCTCATGAGCAGATTTTCACTGAATGGTAGAACTGATTTTGATGACATGCTTCTTTATATAGTATCAGGGTTAGGTCACATGCTCGAGTGTTTTGGGCAGTGTTCACTATTGAATGGGGTACTTAGCCTATTTTAGTTTTTAAATTGTTTCATTCCGGGGGCCTTTACCAACTTTTGCCTATAGTTTAACCCATCCAGGGGCAAACTGTGCTATAATGCGCGGATTAAACACAAAAAAAATTTTGTTAGCATATTAATTTAGTATTCATTTAGGTTGAAAAGTTGCAGGATTCATGAAC
This sequence comes from Sclerodactyla briareus, assembly GCA_026419785.1. NCBI lineage: Eukaryota > Metazoa > Echinodermata > Holothuroidea > Dendrochirotida > Sclerodactylidae > Sclerodactyla > Sclerodactyla briareus. The sequence goes on from JAODTK010000444.1 coordinate 249,103, forward strand.
ATTCCATAAGAACCCTGATATAGACTGCTAATTTGATGTTTAGAGGATGCCAATGTTGTAATGGTTTCTGATCATTCTCACAATTGATTTTGCAAAACAGTTACGTTAGTTTCTTCTTCACTCTTGTCCAGCTTTGTTACCTCTCTAAACGCTGTCAAAATCAAAATTCCTCCCGGAAGGCTGATCATTCCAGATTTTTCCACGTCAGTTCCCATTAGGGTAACACACATTGGTTCTTCTGGGTGTTATCTGTATGCCATTCAATACCTATGGCGATTCACTGTCATCAAGTCTGGTAACATCTTTCACTATTCGTTCCCAGATTTTCCATGTTAGTTCCTGTATAGGGTAAGACACAGTGCGAAGGTACGGCCGTCATTGAAAACCCTACGTATTGAACTGAAAGTAAATGAGGAAGTATGTCAAGTCGGATAAAATATGCCCGATAAAAGATAGCAACATAACTTATATCCATGTGAAAATTTTTTATTGGTCCAGTAGGCAGGAATTTTTTTTTATTTGCCCAGTAAGGCAAGACCATCCTGTCATGGATTCTTCAAATTCTTTGTTCTGCAGTTGGAAGTCGGTAGAAAACGAGCCGAGATACCATCAGATCTTTTTGAGGATACCCTGGTGACCTGGAAAGCCTTTGGGACAAGTATCAAGATTTTGAGCATTGGCTGGCTGACAAGGAGAGTGAGTGTTCCCAGCAGCAGGTCCCAATTGAGGAGACCATCATAGAGCGGGAGAAGAGACTTCAAGATTGTAATTACCTGAACCTCATGTCTTCAATGTCAGACTGCTGCTATTAATACTGCCACGCATCGGTTTACCTGGTGCACATAGGTTTGTGAATCGAAAAACAGCAGATTATCTTTGTCAGTAACTTCAGATCAAGGGATTGTGGTTTTAAACCAAATGGGATTTTTTTGAAATACTGTCGCAGATTCCCCGTCTCCTTGATTCTCTCACGCTACACACATGTCAATTTATATGTGGGGTAACGAGGTAGGCACTGCTACGTTCACTATAAGTGGTTGGCATGATTCTAGCAACTGACCATCTTGGGGTGCTGAGATGGCTCCATCATGTTATCACGAACCATGGGATTATTTGTTCTTCGTGTGAGGTGTTGCTGTCTTGAATGCCCACTGAACTGTAACCCCAAATAGGGTCATAATTGTAAATAAAAATATGCATCTTTGTTTTGTTTCTTATCTTCTTACTACCCTCCCCCCCCCGATTACCCAACTAAACAACGAGTGATGAATCTCTAGACCAGTCAGTCTGACTGGTGTCCACTGTTAGAACCCTCGAACATACAGTCATGAGGCTCAGGGGTCAGTCCCCTCTGGTGGGGGTCATACCGAAGACTAAAAAAGCCATTGGTACATGTGTGCTCTACAATAAGCACTGGGGTCCGAGAAATAATCCACATCACACAACTGGCACCGGGGGGAAACGGGAAACAGGAAACAGGGCCTGTGAGCTCAGGGTAAAACCCTCCCTGAACAGCTGAACCTTTGTTTACCTCAAATATTTGGTATTTGTATTTGGTATATATTTATTCATATTGCAGCAAGAGCTGAATTGCATCGCATATCACTCATTAACATTAATTTCTAGGAATAAAAAATGGCATATTGCATCGAATAAAACATAAGAACTAAAAATAAGACAAACACCTATGTACATGGATTTATCTGGACAGTAAAAATGAGTGGAGACTGACAACTACAATTGTTGAGGCAGCGTGTTATAAAAGTGAAATAGGCTGTTATACGTTGTTTCGTATTGCACCTTGGCTCTATGAAATTAATACGTTGGATCTTTATGCAAGCCGCATGCATGTTTGCTAACTGTTCTTCTCAAACCACACAGAATATCTTTCGGATTTCAGGCACTTGATAGCGAACTTGGTTCATAAATGGTTTCCTGCGTGTCGAGGGCACTTCAATAGCAGGGAAATGTATAGGCATGGGATAATTTTGTAATCAAGACAAAGAACGATGCGGGTTGTGCATTTTTGGATATGTTCCCTGGCAGCGCTTTTACCGCATGTCATGAATGGGATGAAAATTCAATAAGGGGTCACATAAGACATTAGACGTCCCCATTACTGTTGGGCACTCCAAATTTCTTGAGTCAACCAGCATGTGCAGGTGTTGCCGCTTTTTCGGATCATGGTGTCAACTCGTTGCCCCTTTTGAGTCATCTTGGACTCAATTGCCTAGGATTTAGTTGCATCAACCACATCTAAAGAGCTGTCTTTGATATATATTCTAGCATGATTGCCTCAACTCATTTGAGTCTCTTTGACCTCTAAGAACAGGTTGGTTGAAACTCACTGACATGAAAAAAATAAAATACCATTGATCACAAAGATAGGCAGGACTATTGGGTTCATGAACCCTCAGAATACCTCAAATTTTTTTTTCTTTTTTCTCATAAATTCCATCACTTATTCGAGTCATTATTCTTACATATCACTAATCTTTGGTACACTCAGGATCTGCTGGGTGCTGTTGAAGGGTACAAGGAAGTTGAGACTCTGAGTGACCTGATTCCTGCACTGACCAAGGATATGGATGATAGCACTAGAAGCAACATCACCTCAAGGTGTAACGGATTAGAACAGGTAAGAGCTAGCATTTGTTAGGTGATTGAGTGAGAGCTTTGCATTGGGGTGTCGTGTGAGGTGGGTATTGAGATGAGACTCTTGAGTGACCTGATTTCCTCACAGATTTCAACTGAGTGGTTGTCACAATTGGTAGAGCATTGGCCTTCCACCCGGGGTTTGATTCCCGGTCGGGTCATACCAAAGACTTTAAAAATAGAACCTGTTGCTTTTCTGCGGAGCCTCAGCACGAGGGAGTGGAGCAGAGAAAAACGAGGGGTGGGCAATTCGCAATTGGCCGTCTGCGTGTGATTACCCCCCCCTCCCCACATTTAAGGTACCGCCGAAGACGCATTGCCTTATTCCGTGTACCTGGTGAAGGTTTCGCAGCTGACAATAAGGTGCATATCCAGGTCCTGCACCCTTGCGGTCCTTGAATCAGTTTGATCCTCTGCTCGCAAGTATACCATAAGAAAAAAATATATATATAAATTAAGGATATGGATGATAGCACTAGAAGCAACATTACCTCAAAATGTAAAGTATTACAGGTAATAATAAGTCCTCCAAAGGTTACGGCATGGACCATGAAATGTTGTAACAGGAATTATTACATTATCATCACGAAACATTTACATGATGCAAGTATGACCAAGTTGCTGATGATCAGGGTGTTATCATCAACTAACTCACTCTTTGCTGGTGCAGAAAAGGTACATGATGAAAACCTTAGTATAATGCAATTCTTCAGACTTCATTAGTTGTGAGAATTTAGAAAGTAGAACTATCCTATCCTGAATCTGTAAATAACATAGTGTACATAGCATTGCTCATGATTCTCATATATGTTAATTATTGCGAAGCTTATTATTCCTATTAGCTGAGCTGAGCCGGATGTGACAAGAACATAACACTTCCTCATTTCTTCAGAAACAAGAGTCCATGAGAGAGAGTTTGGAGAGACATATACAGGCAGAAGAAGGAGATATCTCATTACAGAAAGGAGTGGCGGCTAGAGGCAGAGAAACTGAGACATGGCTGGCAGAGGCTGCTGAGGTGATCGAAGATACCAGATCAGGCTCTCCTGTACATGAGCAATCCATCAGGAAGAACTGACAGATCTGAAGGTTTGTCCCCCCCCCCCTCGCTCTCGATCTTTCTCATATAGCCGCTGAACCTCTCACCCCACCCAAATCATTTAACTACTGATGTGATCTCTATACTGGAACAGGCTCTTCTCTCTCCCATGCATCATCAGCACTTCCTTTTCAGGATGAGATGCCGGAGTGAAAGTTTTGTAGCTGATACATTCCTATTCTTAACTATCACCCCCCTCCCCCCCCTCCCCTCGCACGCCCGGACCCAATGCTCACCGTTCACCGTGTAGCCTAGGCTCTCCTCACAAAACATTTTGCCAGGTGGCAATGAAAGATGTCGTAGGCCATCTCAGAGGCAAATGTTAATGAATGCATCTCTTACATAACATGAATGTTATGAAAACAGCCCTACCAAGAACATAGCAGCCATACCTCTCACTCTCATTCTTACAAAACACTTTCCTGTGTATTCGATTGCCTTTTCTTCCTAAACACCCTGAATTCATTTTCCTGAGCAACATGGCCCCTGTTAGGCTCTCTCCAAACCTGAATATCACTGGAAGAATGTTTACATTGTTCATGTTAGAGTATATACTTCTTTCTGCCCTGTACAGCACAAGGCCATGGGAATTTCTTGACACTGAGAACTCCTCAAATATCCAGTCTGGGCCCCGTTCCACGAAAATCGATCGGTCTTTACAGTTCACTAGGTAATAGGAGGGTATCATTATACAATCAAACGTACGTTCAGCGTACTCTGTGGAATGGGGCCCTGAACACCAGTCAAATGAAACATAGGCTATAAAAGCGAACTCGACCAATGCTCACATCAAATACTGTTCATTGTATTTTTTCTTTGAACTAGGAACTCCTGAGCAGTTAATGGAGAACACCCCAGAACGAACTCTCTGAACAGCATGGGGCTAATAACCGTCACTCTTGGTGTGGAGAACGCCTGGCAACTGGACGCGCCCTGACACGAGATGGGCCAGCTAAACTCCAAGCTATGTTGAGGAGTATCACACCCGCCTCCAGGCTATCCTACTCCAGCAGCAGGACTTTGCTCAGAAGTGTGAGAAGCCTGGAGTAACTTCCTGACTGGAGCTGGAAGGGTGACCTGCAGTTGACATCTCTGGTAGCTATTAGGGTCCTGCTGGAACAAACACAAAGTAATATGCGTAAGTGAACAGAGAAAAGAGGAAAAGAATAAGCCAGTTTTTAGTTCTAAGTGCGCATGCTCACCACAGAAAGGTTCAAGGGGAATATACAAGATTCGGTCAGATTCCCCCCTTAAGCAATATCTTTGCAGCTTATTTTCGAACTGTCACAATTATTTGAAAACGCAACCAATTCATGGCATTTTTAGATTGTTAATGTTGATAAGTTTTGTGGGGAAATCTGTAAATTTTGTGATGGCAGGATTCGTATTTTCGACGGTGAGTTTCGAAAGAATCGTCTGCACACTGTAACATTCAAACGTCAACTGCGGTCATTCCCCGATGACCTTTGACACATAACATTCTCATCTCAGTAACTGTAAGTCCGAACTGGACTTATACAGTGCCCATGTAGGACATATCATTGGGAGGATGTCTGGTGTGAGTGATGAGATTTTCAGTGATTTGTAATGAAGAGTTTAAAAAAAATCAGTGATGGAAGTGTTACGCATGCTCCATGTAAGTTGGGTTAGTTAGTAACCTCTATGAAGAGGTGGGGGAACCAACAGCTAGGAGGTCTCTTGTGTTGAACATGCCCTTTATGGGTTGCGGAATTATATATTGAAGCAAAGCGACATGAAGAAGAATTAATCCTTTGAGTTGTGGGTGTGGCGCAGGATGCTTCAAGTGAGCTGGAAAGAGAAAAAGGCTCAATTATGGATCCGTCAAAGAGTAGGCGTGGCAGAAGAGATGGTCTACTTGCCCTTGAAGAAGAGGACAAGCTCCACGTATGACATTGGCATATGTCGACCAGACAGCATTTTTCATATGACAATGGAAGTGGAAGGTAGGAGGGAAGCCAGGCCTGGACATAGGAAAACAGGAATGGGTCATAACATCAGGAAGTGGACAGACGGAGGACTGGCCGTGGCTAGAGCAATGGCTCACAGAGAATGCTTACGGTCTCTAGGCCTATGGCATCCAGCAGCAGCAGGGAAACATGTGATTTTTAGGCTAAGGAGTCCAAAGAAAAATTTGAGTGAGTGGAGGGAACAGGTTTTGATTGAAGTTTGGAAAATTGCAAAAGCGTTCATATGAGCGTCATTGTTGTTATGGTGTGAAGCATACATGGGAGTTTGCTGGTGCGATATGAATGATTGTATTATGTAATTGGGAGAAAATAGTATTTGGGAGAATTGGAGTGATTTTGATCAAAGAGGAAGGGGAAATAAGTGATAATGTTGAATGGAGAGAATGAATTTCATATTCAATTACAATTATAGCTGTGGTTGTGATAAGAAGACTCCATGTATTGTATAGATATGATTGCAGTGTGATTGAAAAAAAGGACTGTTTGCCATTAATTAGGCAACCAATTTCCAGACCCCATCAGTAAAACCTGATCAAGCTCCCTAACCTCTATCAGTAGTTATGTAGTGTAAGTCAGTAGTACGATATAATTTATAGTTCCTTCCCCAGGTTTGGGTGTTGAGTAAGTTTGTGTTGAACAACAAAGTAAGTCAGTGATGTGTGAATCAAATGTAAGTATGGGAAGTGTGAAATGAGTGACACCTATGAGTCTGTAGGGGGTGAGGTATCTGACTCTCGCCTATTACTGAATAGCAAAAATGCCAATATTCAGAAGTGGTTCTAGGTCCATTTCCGTGGTATGAAGTCAATTTGATCTGAATGTTTGATCATTTCCACGCGCTTTGGAGTCAGCATCTTCAACCGTCAGCAGATCCTCTTCTCAATAATCCGCGACGGTCAGCGGATGACACAGACGGCAGCGTTGATGATCCGGAGAGTTTCCGAGAAGCTGGGCGCTGAAAACAACCAATGCAGAGCGTGATCCGCAGGACCTGGGGAGCGCAGGTCCTGAATTATCGGAGCATCAGTGAGTTTATGTAAATGACCTTTGGCCCAGGGGCCCCCAGACTCCACACAGGCGAGGTCGTTTGGGAACCTCACTCTTTGTGTGGATTGATCGTTGAGATACAGTTGCTTCATCCCGTTCCACTGTTTGAGAAAAAAAAAAACAATTAAAAAAAAAATCACTGTGTCAGTGTAATTGTGAATTAAACTCATCCCATTCAATTGGGTAATGTGGCAATATTCAGCACAATAATAGAATGATCCATGATCAGACCACCAAATCACTTTGCAACCGAAATCGCCATGGACCCCGGCAGGGGAACTTTGGGATTCCCCCTGTACCCCGTGGCCTAAGGAGCAAAGTGCTGAGGCATATAATCCCCCGGCCACCCCAATAATTTGAAACAGATCGTCCCCCTGAATTTTTGTGGTCGTTGTGGGATCACAAGCCATGTTAGGAACACATTTTTTTCTTGAGTAATGTCACTATTACTTGATCCCATACAAAAACATTCAGGTGATTAGATGTACATACTAGTATTATTTTTAACTGTATTGCTATATTCCATTCCCATATTGAAGTAGAAATTATTTTTCTCATTTATTGAGGTTGTTTCCAAACTCTAATTTTACAATTATGCCTTCTTCTCACCAGGAATGCAGAACTACCAGAAAAGTCTTTCTTCTATGCTGTCTTCCTGGCTGAAGCACATGGAAGCAGCATTCCCCTGTTATGAGATCAGGAATGAATCGCTTCAAAGCCTCAGGAGTGCAGGCCCACACTGAGGTGAGTACACTGAGTACAGGCTTATGGAGGCAGCAGATCCTTCATATGAGATTATGAATGACCCAGACTGAGGTGAGTACCACTGAGTATAGGCCTGCCCTGGTGAGAGGGTTCTTCATATGAGATCATGAATGGCCAGACGGAGGTGAGTACACTGAGTACAGGCTATGCGGTGGGCCTCAGCGGTCCTCATATGAGATTCATGAGTGAATCCCCGCAGAGCCTGAGGAGTCTGCAGGCCCAGCTGAGGGGAGTGCACTGATACAAGGCTCTATGGGCAGCAGATCCTCATATGAGATTATGAATGGCCCACACTGAGGTGAGTACACTGAGTACAGGCTTCTGCGGTGGCAGCGGGTTCCTTCATATGAGATCATGACTAATCCCCGCGCAGCCCTCAAGGAGTTCTGGCAGGCCCAGGCTGAGGTTAGTACACTGATTACAGGCTCTATGAGTGCCACAGATCCTTCTATGAGATTTGAATGGCCCAGACTGAGGGGAGTACACTGAGTACAGGCTCTATGAGGGCAGCAGATAGATCTTCATAAGATCATTAGGGCCAGACTGAGATGAGTACACTGAGTAACAGGGGCCCTCTATGGAGGCAGCAGGTCTTCATATAGATCATGAATGACCCAGACTGAGGTGAGTAAAGCGTAGACTGAGTATAGGCCTCTTTGTGGCAGGCGGGTACCTTCATATTGAGATCATGAAGGAATCCCCGCGAGGCATGAGGAGTCGAGTTTGCAGGCCCACACTGAGGTGAGTACACTGAGTACAGGCTCTATGGGGGCAGCAGGTCTTTCATATGAGATCATGAATGAATCCCAGGCTGGCTGAGGTGAATACAGACTAGAAAGGCAATATTCCATAGTAGAGAGTAAGGAAGGATAATCCTTTCAGGAGTCCTAAAGGCACAGGCGAGTAAAGGATCAATGACATAGCCAGCCATGTAATTCTTTGTGGACACAGGATATGAATGTAGAGTACCAAGTTGTCTGGCAGTAACACCATGTAAATTGAAAGAAGTGAGAGTAAAATGTACTCAGTTGAGCTTTTCACATTAGTTCCCGACAGAACGATAACAAATGTTGGAGTGCGAAACTTTTCACATTCTTTTCCACAGGAGGACCAGAGTCAGTTTTCAATTTCAGGAGAAGGCCTATCTGACCCGTCACTAACACAGTTGCAAGGACATCCTTGAAGACATCGGGACCGACATACCCTTGCGCAGCTTCACGCTGAGCTGAAAGAACTGCAGAACTCCTGGCACAGCCTCACCATCCAGCTGAAACGTTATAGGCCCCGCTTAGGAAGATGTTGCTCAGGGGTGGGATGGACGATGAGGCGATCGTTTGAGATGCAAGCGTGGCCTTGCAGTGCTGACGGATGGAGACTGTTGCAAGAGGTCCAACAATTTTATGATGACCTACTGAATGAACGCAAGACCTTTGATGTGAGTGCATTACTGCATGGGAGCTATTATATTAACTGAGAGGCAATGACAGTAATGGCTTGTAAATATTTGGAGAGAAAAGATGGTTCCCATGCGAGCTACACTGAAGAACAGCAATGCATTTGTAAATGTTAACATTGTGTCAGCAACATACCTTTGTGTTACTCAAACTTTGAATTGCAGGGAAGCTGTAGAGACAAATTCTAGGCAACCTAGATTTGGAAAAAGCCAGTATGTGTCCATGTATTGCCTTCCACAGGTTGGGGACATTCTTTCGATATCCGTGGGAGGCATGGCACCTGATTCCAGAAAGTTCATTTTTGTACATTCTCACCATAGACATAGCAAAGTTTACAGAAAATATAATTGCATAGTAATTGTTTACTCCTTATCCTACATAGTAATCCCATCAATCCAGTATAGTACGATTATTGTTGGATGGCCTGGGGCTATGCCCATACATTAGGAAAACATATTGGGAAAGCTGGATAGGAGTGTGCTATCTCTGAAATTCGGAGCAGAGCAGCATGCTTGGCCCTGTTTGGTCACTAAGAAGGAAATATTCAGTAATACATTAACACATACATGCTATTAGGCAGGCAGTGCCTTTTAGAGTTTTAAGATAGTTTTTAAATCAGCCTTAAAACAGGGATTCTAGTGAGGTGAGGATAATGCAGGGAATATATCTGAGATAAAACCCAAAAGGGACAGTTTGAAATCTATTTCCTCTCCTCACCCCTCCCCCCTTCCCCTATGGACCACATAGGGGTGTTTTAACTGGTTTTAGTGTGGTATGGAGAGTCAATCTTTAACAGACTGGGAATAACCATGAGGATGTTCTACTAACCCATGAAGCGGTAGCAACTTGACACCCTGAAACCTCAACTTTGAGCTCTTCACCTCTGTACAGAAAAACTGGAAAAGTTTTGAACAATATTACTAATAACCTACCACTCATCGACATATTAACATCATTATCACATAACAATAATGGTGTGGGCCCCTCGTTGTTTACATATATTGGGTAATTGGGTTTTGTCCCCGCACAATTTTTTGAGGCTGTCATTGGACCTCGTCTTCATTTACAATGTAGGTTGCTACTCCTTTTTAATTTGCAGAGTACTATCAGTGAGAGTAGTATAATGACCTTCAAAAGTCAATGTAGTGTTTTTGGCTTCCAATCTAGAGGCCAGTCCTGTAATTATTCTAACTTAGATTGCCATCTCTAGAGGCTGAAGTGAGTCTTATTGGGTGTGTCAACATACTTCTCTGTTGCTGTGATATATGGTAAGCTGATGTTACCTTAGCCCTAGAAGACAAGGTAAAAAAAAAAACAATGTATGAGTTGTATGCCCCCGTCATTAAACAAAGACAGTGACAATGAAACCCACTTTGTCTGCTAGTTTGCTTTGTTTATTGACAATGGTTTTTGTCCGAAGATTTTTCAAGAACACTCCTTGTTGTGATATAACCGTTAGGGGCTATAGCATTTAGACTGTGAACTATTTACCACTCTTGTGGTTTTCTGCTTCTGTACTAACCAGTAGCAATGTTGATTCAGCACTAAAGAAAACATGGCGAACCCATGTCTTCTCTTCCATTGCAGCAAACCGGCCCAACCTGTTTTTCGCAAAGGAACACGGAACTGGGGAAATTGGAAAGTCAGAATCATCGTTGTCTAAGCGAGTAAGCCCGGACGATATATCTGTCCACATGCGCGACTATTGCCCTTCGAACAGCTTGGATGAACTTCAGCTCACAAAACCCACAGAGGAAGCAGCAAATCACGGACAGGCTTGAGGCATTGACACGATTCTTTGATACTTCAGGAAATGTTTGTTGGATGAACAGCCATGCAGCAGAAAGAATCTACAGAATGGGCGATACTGTATGGAGGATCTCCTGGATAAACTACTGGAAGGTGAGTAGTGGTGGTGGGATTTTGATTGCACAGTGGGGGGGAGTGGGGTGGGGTTAGGATGTGGTGGGGTGAGAATGATTGCCACAAATTGTGCCTAGTCATGGAGCAATGGCCCAAAACTGAAGTTGGGGTTGGGCAAATGCTCTGGCTTGCTCCACCCGCCCGTAATCTACCTTGATGGGTAACCAAAAACGTAGAAAGCCGGACAGAGATAGAGACGTGCTCGTTACCGTAAAGGGCAAATAAGATGGTGTTCCTACGAGGTTTCATTCATGCTGAGTTTGCTGGGCGGGGTGCAAAAGCATCCCGATAAGATGGAGTTAATACTAGGGTGAATTGCTAATTATATGATCTTTAAGAGGGGAGTTGGAGTGCAGTGAATATCTCTATATTTGATAAGCGTGTTTTTTTAAATATATTATTTTATATAATGGGGATTGAGGTATCCTGTGACGAGAAACTTTTGTTTTGGACATGTTCAATGGTCTGGAAATTAGGAGGTGTCAGGTGACATTATAACCTTCTGAAATGGATTAATTTAAAAGTCAGTGGGTGTTGAAATAATATACACAGATTACATGCAGTATCACATGGTTGGGTGATTTGAAAACCATATAGGCTGGATTTTCTCCAATCGTATTAGTAACTGGTTAAGTAGAGAATTAACAGTAGTTGTGTTGAATACTGATGATTTCGAGAATGTAGAGATGGTCTGTAGTGCCAAGATTATACATTATGGGTCCAATCCTACCATGCTGAGGTGTTTTCTAGAATTGTTTGGCTAGGTATGATCCAGATTGATCATTTTCTTAGATGTAATGGTACATGTTATCGCTTGATTTGTGCCCCGCTTATATTAGTAACTGGTTGGTACAGGTTTGAGAACACCCTTCTTACACATGGTAGGCCAAGGCTCAAAGCCCATATGGGTCAAAGGCTAAAAATGAGATATGTAGCCTCCTCATTTGGAGTTTTGAAAGCACAGTACAAAGGCGATGTAGCTGATTATCTTCATTGTAACCCAAACCCTTTTCTTTATATTAAGAGTTGAATCAGACAGTGTGTAAGGTCCTAGACCGTCCTTCTTGAGCGTTGGCGCTTAGGTTTGATCCATTGCCTAATTTACAATTGGCTTTACCTTCAATAAATATTAGAACTCTACCTTGAAGTTCCATTCAGTCTTCACTTTGATGTCTCCTTTCCAGCCACAAAGCTCTCCATGTGGTAATCTATTGTATTGGACTGATACAAGAACTACAAAAAAGAAAAGAAAATTATAGTATGACAACTGTTGTCAAACTTGTCATTTTGTGGCATGGGTCCCTGTGGCGAAACATATAATCTGTTGTGGCCGGCCGTCTTTTTCGAAAATTTGCGGACTGATCACCATTTTCCCACGATGGAAATGATTTGAGTGATGTAATTTTTGGACTGTAGTTCCATTGTAGATGGGTTATCGAACAATAGCATTCTTATTCCATAATGATTGATGCTTATATTCTCGATTATTATTTTGAAGGCTGAAGAGGTACACAGCCATGTATTTGAAGTTTTTTGGGAAGCATGTCTCGTTTTCTTGTACATGAATTAACTTCATTCAGTCTTAGTTGCGGACCTTGTGGGTCTCGACCTCCTAATTCTGTTCCTGGACTCAGTCTTGGTCTCAGTCACGGCACCTTGGCCTTGGTCTTGCTATCAGTATGGTGATACTAGTCGAGACGAAACACTGATGTTCCGCTTGCATAGTAGAAGAGCATCATTCGATTTTAGGAGCAGCATTTCGACTGACCACAGCATCTGGTTCTGTACCTTTTTCAGCCTCATTGTACTGAAGCACCTGCCTTGACACTAACCCATAGATTCTGATTAATAAGACCTTGAAAAGATTGGAACCAATGCTATTCCTCAGTGGACAGTATTCCTCTTCTCATCATGTTGCATGAAATTACCTTGCTTCTTGTTCCTCTGTGCTCCCTCACATCCCCCCCCCCCCTTCTCCCACCTTCCCTACTGACGTACCATAGTCTAAGGGCTGCTGAGCTTGGACTATGGATACCCATGTCATACCTTCCAAGTGCATACCTTCCACGAGACTGCTGTTATCATTATGATCACACAGCCTACCTAAATTTAACTGTATATCTCTCCGGCATTTGCCCTCCCTCTACCCCTAGTGGTATAATCCCGCATGAATACCATTCACCAGATCATGGCTCCCGAGAACGGCATACCGCTGTCCCTCGGTCGTAAACGCACACAGATCCACGACGCATAGCAGTTTTGGTGGGTGCCCCAGCTGTGTCATAGAATCTGCCCTCCTGAAGTAAAACATTTGTTTAATTAGCTGTTCCACATTGTTTCAAGCCCCTTTTTACAATGGTAATGTGGCACATAGGTGTCTGTTTAAGACTTGTTTTGTCTGTAGCCTGACACATCTCTGTGACAGCTATATTCAGTGTGGTTCTAAACCATCATTTTGTATAGTTCCTTCAAAGGAATGTTCAAGATATATGGCATTTGGGAATGTTACAGTTGCTGGTGAGGGAGGGGTAAATGCATGACTGGGGAGGATGTTGTGTCATTGTTTGTTGTCATGAATTCAACTAGAAGCTTATCAAGTCCCCAGAGGCCGCTGCATGGTGATTTGAGCTCACCATACACTGGAGTGGTGATCCGACCCTCTATAGTCGGCTTGATCAACTAATGTGCGAGCGCAGTCTAATCCCCCTGCATAGTCATGTGTCTTTTCTAGTGACGTTTAGATAGAGGCGGAAGATTCTATATATTAAGAGCACCCCAAGATTCTTTTCTTCTTTGCCTCGAGCCATTTATACACATATCAATTAAGACTCTGATCAGACACCCGCGATTGTATTTGCAATCCTAACAATCAATCTCCACCTATTGGTTCACTTTGTTGAGGTACTATATCAGCCAATCGCACATGTTCTCATTGTCTTCTTATGATTTCTATGTCAAATATGAAGATTAACGTTACTTGTGCAAACCTTTTCACCTTTCCTAACTTACTCTTTTTGGCTGGTTCACAGATTTTGGATGCAACATCTTGTAGTGTCAGTAGAAATAAGAAGTAACCCTGTGAAAAGAACAAACAGACATTCTTTCTTCGATGGATGTTTGATCAAACTTGGACCCCATGTTCATTGACGACCTTTGGTACGTCTTCGACCAGGCGAAGGTCAAGGGTCCTGGGTCATGAGGGACACAATAGTGCCACTGTGTGAAATTGCCCTTTTCCCTCTCAATGGTTCATTCTTTGATGGATGCTGGCCAAACTGAGTACAATGTTTATTGACTGCTATTGACATCGTGGCATATGAAGTCAATGTCAAAGGTTTTACAGGCACAATAGGCCATTTTTTTGAAACTGCCTTCTTGGTCTCATTGGGGCTCTTAACATTTAACGAGAAACATTCGCGTGGTACAATTTGTGGCGGTTTGAGCCTACGCACCATGGGTGCTCTAGTTTCATTTTACTTTCAAATTGCAATATGGAGGGTTTATTAATGTGGAGGTTTTACCAGATTTGCTGAAGTCAATCGCTGTCTACAAAACATACATATACCACCCAGTAAAAAAAACTGCCCGTCCCACAATTGTGTGTGAATGTGAAACAACTTGGAAAACCTGGATACCAGACAGCACTCCACTGTGATTATTACCAGCGTTTAAGGCAGAATGAACCATGCAAGCATTGTGTTTCATTTTCGCATAGCTTGTGCCTCTGACAAGGTGACTTTAACATCACCTGTATAGCGCCAAAATAAATAATCTATTGTCCTTATTTCATTATTCAGTAGCTTCTCCTCCTTCTATAGAGTCGTCCTAATTAGAACAAAATATGATAATTTGGCTGCCTAATAATTCTGACGAATAGCTATCTAAGTTTTCAAACTGCATTCAGAATATCGTGATATGTTTTACCCATAGTGCACATCACCATAATTGTGGAAAAAAGCTTACCATCTGAGTCAAAAGAGTTATAAATGATTTAGGCAAGTCTGGAAATTTGAAATCTAGCCGTTTCTTGTAATGGGCAATCCATTTGGCAAATATTGCTGCAAGGTCAGACCAGTTAGGGCGATGGGCAATCTACTTGGAGTGGTGTGGCTTCAAGGTTAAAGGATTAGGGGCATCGGCGATCCACTGGTAGTATATGGCCTCAAGGTCAAGAGGAATTAGGCAAAGCAATACACCAGGAGTAAGACTGCTCATGTTAAGAGGATTATTGGCAAATAGGCAATCACTTTTGAGTGTATGGCTCAAGGTCAAGAGACTAGAGGCCAGGCATCCCTTGGAAAATATGGCTCAAGGTCAAGAGGAATAGGGGCATATAGGCAATCCACTCTGATTATATGGCTCCGGTCAGAAGGAAGGGTCATAAGGCAATCCACTGTTGAGTAATATGTCTCAAGTCCAGAGATTAGGGGCACAGGTAATAATCCACTTTGATTATTGGCTCAGGTCAAGAGGACTAGGGCACAGGCAACTCCTTTGAGTATATGGCTCAAGATCAAGAGGAATAGGGGCATATAGTCATCCGCTCCGATATATGGCTCAAGTCAAGAGGCTAGGGGCAATATGAATCCACTATCTTCGAGTATATGGCTCAAGGTCAAGAGGAATAGGGGCATATAGGCAATCCACTTTGAGTATATGGCTTCAAGGGTCAAGAGACTGAGTCACGGCAATCTACTGGGAATATATGGCTCAAGGTTGAGAGGAACAGGGGCATGGCAATTCATTGCGAGTTAGTATAATGGCTCAAAGTCAAGCAGACCACGCCATCCTATCTCATGGCCTTTATGGTTCAGTTCAAAGCCTTAGTGAATGGTCTTTGATACTAATTTGATGTACCAATTCTACATTGACGCAAACACCCTTTACTGATGATTGTACCACTCCAACGCATTTACTGGAATTTAAAAATGTGCTGGTTTAATCATCCTGTGCAATAGTTGACCTGGTAACATATTGCTCTCCCCTGCCATCCGTAATGCATACCTAGATTGCTATATGCAACCATCAAACAATGCCTGTTATTTCCAAGTGGCATTTGGCGGTAAACTGTTCATGCAGTCTGTACATGTATACGTATGTACCAACACTGCAGAAAATTACTTCATTCTTGCTCTTCATTCACAGCTGTGAATGCATACAGTCCAGTGCTAATACTGTTCATTTCTGCAGGAATCGTGGACATCCCATCTATCATTCCACACTGTTGCAAATGCCTTCTCTGATGGACTAGCTATTTTCCAATTACTCGAATAGAAAACACTGTTTTGGTCAATATTTTGGTCGATATTTTGGTCAATATCTCTGCTATCCAATAAATCAGTGTTTACAGTCAAACATCACACACTTCAAAGGACAGCCCTGCCACTGTCACTCACTGACAATCAATTGGATTTCTAAAAGGATCGATTCACAATAAAATAGAAAAAATTCTGTTTACCTACCCAAATTCCTTGATCAGTCAACCTAACAAACCATTGTTCGACTATGGAATGGTATACTGATACTTTGCCCCCTGGGAGAGTTTTTGGCAGCAATTCCAATATTGGTTTGCCCGGTGTTGAAATTTAATATATTTGAGTGCATTCTGCCAACACATTTTGCCAGTTGTTTTTCTTCTCATATCTGGCGGGGTCAAAGATGTTTTCACTCTATCTAGTCATCTACTGTGGGAAGTTATAGTGAAGGTTTTTGGACCATTTGGTTTGCCTGTCCTGTAATACTATACACTCGTCTTTATATATTGGAATGTTTTTCCTGATGAAGCATCTCTGCAACTTTCTATCGGAGTATATCACCCAATTGTGTGTTGGAAAATCTGGTATGAGAATCTTCCATTTGCCATTTATTACAACTATATAAATGATTCACTTCACTTACTGTTGACCTTGATCCTTATGTTTTAAATAAAGACGATATCTGGAAGTTTCTGTTCCTCTACTGAATCAATAACTTGCTGTCCACCAGTAAGAGACCTAAGTTTGGCCGTCAACGGAAAGCAGCTGTGGGCAGAGGGGTTAAGTGCTGCTAGTATTTTGTTTGCTGAGAGGTTTCTTCGCACACCATCTGGTTTGACACTCCTCCGAGCGTTACCTTCACAACAAACGGTACTACCTCAATCATTCATGCCAGTGTGAACTAATCATGTACAGGGACATGGTATACTAAGAATCCCTAATCTCTGATACAAAACTCACATGCCAATCAGCGACTAAGAGGCTCGGACATTATAATCTACAAGGCTGAAGGATTGCAAATTTGACCTATAATGACTGCTGGTGGTCATAAGTCAAGTGTCTATTGTCTTGGAATATTACGATCATAACCATGCCCAATTTAGAGTTCAAGTCTTGCAATCGGGTCAATTAACTTGAATTGATTGCATTCGCCCACAGTGTTATACTCTTTCGTAGAAGCCTCAGAACTACTGCTATCGGTCCTGCTGTAGACTGATATATGGAACTAGTTTAGTTTTCTTCACAGTCATCACTTGCCTAATATGGATTATTATTTGTTGGTTTTCTACGTCATTTCAAAGGCCCTTGTGCTTCAGGGATTTGTGTACATGCAAATGAAATTACATGAAGTGCAATGTTAATTATTGATGATGTTGAGGGTCATCTTTATTCCTGTGAACCGTGATCAAGGATTACTAACCCATTTTCCATTTTGGATTTGTTTGATGCTTTTAGAGAAGCCTTGGACTGATATTCTTGGTGAGCAACTGCATTGATGCTTTGTTTCTTTGATCAGTATCTGGGTATCAATAATTTATTCTTGTTTACAAGGAATATATCAGGCTGCTGGATGACCACGTTGTTAAGGATGGAATCTTACTATATTATAATATTCATCAGTATCTAGTCCAATGGTCTATTCCTTGTTTACTAGGAACATATCAGGCTGCTGGATGACCACGTTGTTAAGGATGGAATCTTACTATATTATAATATTCATCAGTATCTAGTCCAATGGTCTATTCCTTGTTTACTAGGAACATATCAGGCTGCTGGATGACAGCGTTGTTAAGGATGGAATCTTACTATATTATAATATTCATCAGTATCTAGTCCAATGGTTTATTATTTGTTTACTAGGAACATATCAGGCTGCTGGATGACCACGTTGTTAAGGATGGAATCTTACTATATTATAATATTCATCAGTATCTAGTCCAGTGGTCTATTCCGTATTTACTAGGAACATATCAGGCTGCTGGATGACAGCGTTGTTACCGATGGAATCTTACTATATTATAATATTCATCAGTATCTAGTCCATGGTTTATTATTTGTTTACTAGGAACATATCAGGCTGCTGGATGACAGCATCATTGAGGATGGCTGGATTCATACTATAATATAATGTTCATCATCTCAAGAGCAACAACCCAGTTTCAGGGTATATTTCATATGGAGTAGTGTAATTCTTCGCTGTGCATTTATTTATTATATATTAAATATTTTGAGGAGCTACTGAGTCCAAGGATTTACTACAAAGCCCCACATAATATTTCAAACAAGGATAAGGGAGAATACACAAGCGTCAATTGTCACAGCTCATGGCTTGCCATATGCAGAGTCTCCAAATTATCATCCACATACAAGACCTGCCTTGACTTTATTTGTACCATAGTCAATTAGTAGATTTAGATTATATAACCTATTGATTCAGAATAATATGTCAATTTCAATTGACCCCTGTCAAATCCCCATACCAGAAATTAGCCAGACTTCATATCGATGCATTCTCATTGACTAACTATATTCATACAACTCCTACCAAACCTGGTTTCTTTCTGGATAAAGACTTCTGTTCTGGGGTTATTTACCGATCAATTACATGCAATGTTGCTTGGAGGAAATGTTTTCTATGAGGAATTCATCAAAATCAACAAGATGTCCTTTCTGAATGTTATATTGGCGACACAAGTTTGGAACCGGCTCATGGATCAAAAGATGAAAAGGTAAATGTGTGTGATAGTATCGAATATATAGCATGCGTGTGTGGTGTGTAACACCTACCTTGTAATTACGCTAACTCTGACATGCCTCCTCTGATGGGTGTGTTTCCCATGATGATAGCATGAACTCTTTAAAATTTTTGGTATCAGTAGGGAGTAAATTTTGGGGAAAAAGTGAGAACTTGTACAAATTTGGTGTTTGAGCACTTTTACCTTGTTACCAGGTCAAGTTCAATATGCCTGGTGGGATCAAGTTCAAACTTGTTACTGTTAGGTGTGCTTCCCAAGATGAGTACATGACTGTTGTTTATTTTTGTATGAGTAAGTGGTACATTTTTGGAAAGAAAATTAAACATTATAAATTCTGGTATTTTGGGCACTTCTACCTTATAACCAGGCAAAGTTCAACATACTCAGTGAGATAAAATTCAAAAACTTGGTGGGTGTGCTTCTTATAGTGAGTATATGTGAACATTACCTATTTAGGTATTAGTAGTGGTCAATTTTGTGGAAAAAATGAAAAACTTCAGTATATGGTCAACTCCTCTATAAGTGCATGGATGCTATTGATTCTGTGTGAGTATGTAGGGGTGATTTGAGGGGGAGTGGTTTCCAGCTTCTCGTGAATCGTGGCTATTGATGCTATTGATCTCTGTTTGAGCAGAGACTTGATGTTGGGAAAAATTGAGAACACAATGAGATGGTGATGTCCAAGGAATCACAAGCATTCTGGCTTTCTGGTTTCTAATGCATCATAGTTTAGTGAAATCCACCAAAATTCAAGTGAAAATGTGGAATCCATTGGTGATCGTGATCAGTGATCACTAATTTCTGAAAAAGTATTGAATCATCTGCACAAAAAAAAAACTTGCCCTGGTTGTTAATTTACCCCCTGAATTCCACAAATTGTGTTTTTTGACAATTCATCATTGTTTAAAATTGTAAGTGCTCTGTCATCTCCGACTCGAGATGTATGTGAAAAAACTATGAACATGCACAAATAACACACAGACACACAAACCAAGCCCGATGCCTG
The DNA here is from genome assembly GCA_026419785.1 of Sclerodactyla briareus. Lineage (NCBI taxonomy): Eukaryota > Metazoa > Echinodermata > Holothuroidea > Dendrochirotida > Sclerodactylidae > Sclerodactyla > Sclerodactyla briareus. Next base: position 269,051 of record JAODTK010000444.1, read on the forward strand.
ATCTGAGAGACAGCTGCAAATGTCATGCACAATAGAAGGTTGATATTTCACAGTGTACATTCAACTTCAAAAGCACACACAATTCTTGAGGGAACTTCTTTGATGAAAGCATGTTTTTTCTCCAGAAAATTACTAATTGTCTTGCCAAGAGCAGACATAGCTAGAAATGTAACCTGCAACTGGCATGTGTCATTCCCTCAAATTATCAGGGGGGAGGCCTAATACAAATTTTATTATTTGGGGAGGCCTGTACCTACCCCCCTGAGAAATTGCAACCAGCAATAATAATAATAATGACTAGTGCTCATAGCAATAATGATAATAATGACTGTTGCTTATATAGCGCTTAATCACAGGCATCTAAGTGCTTTACAAAGATAGGAAACAACAAGCTAGTGAAATAACTTTTACGAAATATCAATCAGTTAATCGGCATCATCCAGTTAGAATCATACAGTTAGAAATAAGGTTTTATTTTAGCCTGTATATGCACTGGAATGGTGATAGTTGTTTACAACATGCAAGTATAATATTGTGTGACTGTGAAAGTACTTGACTCTGACAAGTGTGCTCTCAATGTGTTCTAGTTCATTCGCCGATTGGTTTGAAGAGTTAAGTGTTTGGTTGATAAATAAAACCTGTACTACCTTTTTTATCACCAAGGTGTAGACAATGATTTCTAAAGCATAACACCTGATTATTGATATTGATGCAGCCTTTAGTTTGGAACAAAATTATGTCAATCCCCAAAGTAGATTGTTGTTATTTAAGAGTGAGTTGAGGACTTAACTATTTCTGGTAATAGATATAAAATCTTGAAGACATGCTCAATTCACTATGCTCCCAACTCACCTTCTTAAAGGCCAATGGTCATGAAAACAGATTTGCTTTAAACTGGCATAGGTGAGAAGAGGATATTCGAAACCACACACCCTAAATTTGGAGGTTGTAGCATGTTGCCTTGTTGAAATCTTTTCAATTTTGAAAATTTGAGGGATCTATGACATCATGGGAGAAACGTATACATAGGCTGCCCATGGGCCTTTCACAGAAAATGCTGTATTTTCGCATTTTGATTACAGAAAGATGGAAAGGGTGTTCACCTAGAAATAAATGAGTTTATTCTTTGATATTCACTGAATGCTTCTGTAGGTTTTTGTCCAGATCCCATCCATACATCCATTGGTACAAGATTCTCAGAAGTACATATTTCACATTTACTTTGTATTATAGGGGATCTTGCAGTTCCCTCCATGATGTCATCAAGCAAATTTTGCAATTGCTGATTGCGCCTTATCGGTACACCCGAGCCGCTGAAATTTGGTCTGGAGTTCCAACTGTCATAATGTGGAGCACCAAAGATGCAGTCATATTTACATGAGTATTGGCCTTCAAGCTCATCTTATTAGCATTTGCCCTGGTAACTCCATCTTATTGGGCTGTTTCCACGACCCCACCCCCAACTCCATGCATAATTGACACATTCTTGTTTTTTCCATATTGTAACAAACAAATCCAGGTAGAAATTGATATGAAATCCTTATAATCCTGGCATATGGTCCAGAAATTATATATGATAACACAGGAGAGTCAAGATAATAGACAGACTATGGGGGGGGGGGGGGGGAAGGGGACAGGCGGCTTCGGACCAAGAGCTCCTGGTCAGTCCCCCATACTTTTTTTCACACACCTAATATTTCTTGTCACTGCCTTGGACCCCCCCCCCCCCCAACTTTCAGCCAGTTGTCTATAAACCTTGGTCAGAAATAACCAGTGTTATTTGAACATACAGACACTAATATCTCATCTTCTTTGGCATGATTAATGAGTAGTAATCCTTTCATCTTGTTATCTCAGGATTACCAGGAGGAAATTGCAGCCAAAGAGACCAACATTGACTACCTGAAGGAGCTAGGAGAGAGACTGGCCAAAGCTAGCAACAAGGCAAAATCCAACGACATCGAGTACAAGCTGGCAAACTGGATGACCAATGGCACCAGCTATTGGACCTGAGACAAGCTAGGTAAGTACTGATAATAATAATCATAATAATGATGATGATATCTGAGCACATATATAGCACTTTTTTCATTCCAAAGATTTGCCTAAAGTACTTTACTAGTCCTGGGAACTGAATAAAGGTCAGTGTGCTGACACAACTGGTCAATTAGCATCAGAGCTAGTCACAAACCCAACTGGGCCATCTAGGGAAGGAATAGGAAAGTGTGGGGTACATGCTGTGAACAGCACTACATCTAGCTCTGGGGGCCTATGATCCCAACACCTTCAGCAAATAGAATTAACTGGCCTGCAGTGTTGGAGTCCAAGACCGAGTCCTCACCATCCGAGTCCGAGTCCAAGACCGAGTCCTCACCATCCGAGTCCGAGTCAAGTCCGAGTCAAGTCCGAGCCCTTGTCTTCGAGTCCCGGTCCCAGTCCACATGTCCCTATTACAACTTGGCATTTTAGCAGAAATATATGTATCAGGTTCAAAGAAGCAAGTTATTGTAGGTAGTTGTTGCATCATCCCCCCACAAACAGGGTATATTGTAATGTTGCATATTCATCCCAGTTGGGGCTGCCCATTACCTGTTTTACAGTTTGAGTCATCATTGGGGAAGTTCATAACAATAGCCATGTTAATGCAAATTTAATTACAGCAGTGCCAAAACTAACAAAATAAATGCCCTAAACAACTCATGTGTATAACTCCACCTGATCCCCACCTCTCACAGTTTGCAAACTCTAGGACAATAAAATTTTCCAGAAAGCAGTTAATAGTTATCACTTTGAAGTATTTTTCATTGCATTTCAAGAACACCAACATATCCATCTTTATAGACAGGCGTTCATAGTGTAGTACCTCATAAGGATGCCCACCTGCTAACAGCCATTCCGACAAGCGCAGTTAGTCAATAAAATGCATTGTTGGCTATAACTTCAGATTTGATTTGAGTGGATTCTGGAGACATTGACAACAAGGCAGTACATCGCATTTATGATTGTCAATGTCGATGTCAAAATCTTGAGACCGAGACCGGACTCAAGTCCTCCAACACTGCTCTACACCCCCCAATCATCAACCGTTCGCTACGCCCCTGCTGGGTCACTCTGTTCATGCCAGCCTGCACATAACATTTTAGTATAGTAGTAAAGTGACAATGGTTTCATTGCTAGCATGTATTACTGCCACCACAAATTCTCTAATCCATGGGCTGGAGGGCTGTAAAAGGGAGGTCTATTCTGGTCAGTAGAAAAGTCATGATAACATCATGATTTAATGATTATGACCATAGCATTATATCAGCTCCTCCACTGTATTGCTCTTCAACCAGCCAAAAAAAAATGTCATCTGATCAAGTCCTCAAATAAAAAAGGCTGAATTTCCTTTACCTTATAATGAAACTGAACCTTACTTGTTACTATTACTAAATGTTCCAAAACTATTTTCAAAACTTTATGGTCACCATCAACTAACTTTGATCATTGGCCAACAGGAACATAAAAATAGACCCTCATGGTCAAATCAATCTTGCATGAGTCAGTATATCACTCTTCCATTTAGGGTTTAATCTCAATCTTTAATTAAACTATCCCCACAAATATTTGAACAATCCTAACCCAGTTACTACCCTCCCAAGAGATTTTCACTCTTCTATTAAAAGCTTCCTATAGATAAATTGTCAACCTAGTTGTCCCCCCAGGCGTTAAATTCCCTGGTCATAATATACCTGTATGAGTGAGTGTTCTCCCAGCCTCATTACTGGCCCCCTCAGCATGCAGCCAGCTGGCAGGTCTGTGGTTAATAACAGTACAGGCATGCTCTGTGTGCACACACACACACAGTGGCAGCATGCATGAATACATGACTGGCCTTCACAGGAGTGAATTGAAGGATTCAGCAGTTAGTCACTGTGTGAGTGGGACTGCCCTTTCTGTAATAGGCTCCTGTGTGTAGCTGTCAGTGTGCTCCTGACAGTTGAAGCGTGACGATAACGGGTGTTAATTATTTCCACTGGTATACAGCCATGGACGGAACTATGCAGTAATGGTGACTACTACTGCTACACACAGGATGTCACCCATGGTGTGATCTACCGTCTTCTTTAGTATGTGTTCATGCGGAATCCTCTCTCTCTGCTCAATGTGCTAAAGACTGTTGTTATGCAGGATGTCACCCGTGGTGTGACTGTGATCTACTCCTCTTCTTCATTCTGTGTTCATGTGAGGATTCTCAATGTTCTGAAGACTTGTTATATACAGGATGCTATAGTTCCCTGTTGGGGTTTAGCTGTGTCTTCTATCAGGGATGTGTTTATGCCTCCAGTCTGCTGAGGGTATCTGCTGTGTCTGTATGCCCCTGAGTGGGCCCTAGCATCACTGTGGGATCATGCAGGGTATACTACAGAATATCGAGAAGAGGAGCAAAGCCCTACAGGTCAAACCCTCGGTTAATACAGAGCCAGATTTACTGTCTTCAATACAGGTCGCAAGGTAAAATATTGGGATACCAGTGGCACTCTGAGGGTTACTCTTGACAGTCTCTAAAGAAATTATTAAATAGCGCCCATATAGTGAATATCCAGGGTTCCTAAGTGACCAGTGTTGCCTGCCCGCGAACTGAAATCTGACTGTAAAAAATGGGAGATGTATGATAGGTTTAACCCTCTTTACCTTGATTCTCCTAATAGAGTATATAATACAAGAGAGATTATTGATGGTTTCCAAACAGGCCCTAGAATGCCATTTCCCTGCTAAAGAGGACAAAATAATTAGACCGAGGCTTAAAGCTCCCCCAAAACCGAGGGGTTGGCACAATTGGTAGAGCGTCGGCCTTCCACCCGGGAGACCGGGGTTCGATTCCCAGTCGGGCCATACCAAAGACTTTAAAAATGGAACTGTTGCCTTTCGCTAGGTTCTCAGTACAAGGGACTTATTCCGTGTACCTAGTAAAGGATTCACAGCTGATAATAAGGTGTGATTTCCAGGTCTGCACCATTGCTGGGCCTTGGATACTGTAGGAACGATCCTCTGCTCGGCAAGTCTACCATAATTTTTTAAAATAAAACAGAATGGGTGTCCTATTTCATCAATGATTCTTACTGCCTTTTTCCCTTCATTGTTTGCATGCATACTGTACAGTAAAGACATTGAGAGTCTGGCAGACTCAATTGTGCGTGCATTAAATCTGTGTACTGTACTGTCTGGACCCAGAATATCAGCGGGCTTGAGTGCACATTCTTCAGGAATGCTACATTCTTAACTGGAAGTTATGAAGAATTATGACACCAAATGTGTCATGTGACAACAAATTCTTGGCAAAATATCTTTTCACTTGGCATATTTCTTCTATTTTTCTTTCGAATTCCTATGTAAGATTTTTTGAACAGTGAAAAGCTACCAGACATGCAAAAACATAACAAAGCTAAGAAAAGAAAATGCCCGTCCATTAAACATTAACTACTGCAGACCCATTAAGTTGGGTCTAAAGACAATTTATTAAAAAAGATGTCCATAAATTCCTCCGGATGACACTTCCTCGATTAGAGTCGAGAGGAATATATTGCCAACCTCCAGGCTGTATGGATTGCCCTGTCGGGACTGCCAGCCGACCAGCCACTCTACATCGCGTGATGAGTCATTGGTGCAGCGATGGATGAGGCTACAGTCTCGATCTGTTCGTCTGTGCTGAACTGAACCAGGCTAGTTGTAAAATATGGATGCAGAGTTGTCTAAGTACTCAACCACCCATTTGGACGACCTCTTGTAACCTTATGTGTTTCCCACTCAATTATGCAGTTCACCAACAGGAGTTCTGCTAAACGGGCTACAGTATTCTGTATATATTAAGGAGAATTTGGAGAAATTTGAATTTAGTGGGGATCATACCGACCAAGTCTGTCTATGGCTGTGGGCTGTTTAGAAATTATGTATACAGCATTTGGTGCCTCCCGACTGCAGTCTATGAACAGCAGAATTTGTAAGATGCAGACCTATGTGCAGCAGTACAAGTGATGAATAAAATTTCTTCTTACTGTACATTTTACCAATTTAAATTTTCCTACTGTAGCTATTGCAATTATTACACAAGGATCTGCAGTATTCCTAAATCATGTATTCATGTAGACTGTGGCTCCTCCAGTAAACAATTCATCTATAATAGCAATGCATGTCAGGAATTGAAATTCATGCCCCTGTGACTAAACCTGTTTGTGTACCTCTGCCTATTAGACACTGCTGACTTCAATGGAATGTGATGGAATGGCCCATGGGAGCATTCCAATGGACAATATTTCGGACCCACACACAGGCAATTGTGTGTATCAGCCTTATACGTAGCTACAGTGTACTATACTGAGCCTAGCATGTATAAATAATACTGCATTACAGCATGGTCTGTGAACACACCAATGCCTGAAGCATTATTCATTTCTACAAGAAAGGGGGAATTGCCATTGAATGAGATTCCAGATTCAGTATATATATATTATTGGTTGAAAATAAAAAAATATCTTGTTGAATACCTCACCATCTACAATTCTTCACTGTAAAAAGCCTGAAAGTAAACACAGTAACAAATCATGTATTTGCCTTAAGCTTGTGACTCAACAACTCATTGTACAGTATTCCACAGAGTAATGATTCATGACTTAGAGTTATTAACTGTTTTTCTTGAGCAATTGTTCCCACTTGAGTGAAAATTGACTGACTCGAGTTGGTGAACTGTTTTAATGGGGAAATTTTCCATTAAGTCAATCGAGTCATTTGGTTTTCCATCAAACCTAATGGCCTAATAAACCTTGTAGTGACTTTTAATGAAGGCTGTCATCGATCAATATCTAAAGTGAAGGAAATACTGAAAACTTGAATTCAGTTGACTCCTGTAAGCAGTCTCTTCACTCCATTAAAGATAACCACTATGCCACCACACTAATATAGGCAAAATTTTATCCTTTATATATTTCTTTCATTTCACTTTTGAATTTCAGGACTTGAATACTGAATTTTACTGAACTTTTGGTTGAAGTCAACTCGCGGTGGGTAGTACAAATACCTCAATAAATCACACAGTTAAACCAACTGCCCAATCTAGGCATTTGACACTATGTGTTTACCCCGACAGGAACCACGGTGGAGAATCTGGATCCATATTGGACTTTTGACAGTAGCCTTTTAAAAAATTCTTTAGATGGCACTATTTGCAGCTTTTTCTCTTCCTCTCAGTTGATCGGGATGTTCATTGTTATGCTAGTCTGTCATCCCTCTTCCTCTCATACAGTCTCTCCCAGTAGATGGCATCTCTTGAGCTGGTTGGCTATAACTAGAGGAGGGTCAGAGCTGCCATCTCTGATTGACTCTAATTGGCTCTCTATTTGTCTGTACACCAGGGGGGCAGGGGTTTCTTCCACCCACCTAATCGATGAGGCGTGCTAGTTGTATTCTGATCATCGACTTGATCATAATCTACCTAGCTCTGGGAGGAGATTACACAAGTCAATGATGATAGGCCTACATCGTTTCGATTTCTGTGCAAATTTGACGAAAACGTGGAGAAATGGATTATGGAATTTCGCAATCAATAATCAGTCATCTCAGTGGCTTATAAATTATGTCCACCTGTGCAGTGGTGGGTTTTGAAAGCAGGCGGTCGTGACTTGATCTTGTATGACCCTTTGGTGGTGCAGGAGGAATGCTTCTATCCACTACTGTCTGTATGAAATACAAACAGGTTCTACACTTGAATTGAGTATTCAGATTACTTAGAGTTTTGGGAGGGTCGTTATTTGGGAGGTCTCTCCGAACTCAATAGTGGGGTTATTATTCCAAGCAAGCATTGGGGTTTGCTATTCCGGAAGTGTCACTATTCCAAATAGGAACTATGAATGGTCCCAAATTCAATTGGGTAATAGGGACCCTTGGAACAATGGCTCCCTAGCCCTGTTTGGAATAGCGATATAATGGGCCACAGCTGTCAGGAGAAACAATACCATTACTAGCCTGTATTTCCCGTGGCACTTGAGTTGAGAGGACGATACTTTGGTCTCTGTTCACTTTGGGATAGTATATATTTCTACCATAGGTTACACCAAAGTCTTTTAACTCTGACCAACGTGCTTACTGTTTAGGTATACAAAGATATATTATATTCCTAGAGATTTGGTAATTCTCAACTTGCAGGTGTAGAATAGGAATGACCTACATCTGGTTGATTTTTGCAGTCAAAAAACAGTCTTGGACTCATGCCCATCCATATTTAGCTAAATTCAGAGTCTTGCTGGTCAGTCGCCAAAAGTCTCCAATTGGCAGTTGATTCCTGAAAGATACTTAACTGTAACCACTAAACATTTGCAGCCCAGCTACATACTAGGCTGCCTTGGATCTGCGAATTTCTTGAGCTAAAGCACAGCCTACTACATCATTCGATCATGCCAGCCTTCCTTCACTTAATGTCCCAAGAACAAGAAGGGATCTAAAGTGCTGACGACAAAGATTTTTTTTTACTTTTTGGGGGATTGTTATTTTGTTTTTTTTTTTGACAACTTTTGTTTGCGTAGTGGTTGTAGTAGTCATTTTGACTAGAACTTTCTTTGATGAGGGACTTTTGGGTTGATCCTTATCCATCATTACAGGGTGGAATTTTCTCACACTTGTTGTTAATAAACATTGTAAACAAGCCAAGGTAGCGTAGACACACAAGGAAAATGTCCAAAAAGGTAGTATTGGTATAGGTTATGGGGACAACTCATCACAATCAGGCTGCAAAACGGTTAGTTCCCTGTTTCATTCAAAAGCAATAAGAGGAACAGTAAATGTAAACATTATAAAGAAGTTCTATATGGCTCCGTGCTGTGTCAGTGTCAATACACATTGTTACCCCGTGGTGATAGTTGAAAAAAAAGTCAATGACACAAATACAAATTTTTTTCAACACAGTTCAGTACACATTGTGTCAATATTAGTCAGCTGTATTTAATAGAGAAATTTGGATGGATGCCAAAAAAAGTTGAAACTATTTGCTAGTATTCCTTGGATTACTTCATTACGGGTGAAGAAGTTGGAGGACACCCTACAGGCAGTGCAAACGATTGAGCATGCACGAACGAAATACGCCAATGGCTGAGTTACGTGGAGCGGTGAGGCTCAACACACCAATCACGTACAGCAACTGTAACCTGTATAGAGATAGAAGCAAAACTGAAAGTACAACAGGTAAATGAATTATCATTATTTTATAGTAATCACTACTTAGAAATATATAAATAACAATTTTATAGCACCCATACATAGACTGCACATAGTGTATGTACAGCAATTAAAACAGCTAGTCCGCAAGTGTGGGGATGGAACGATGCCTAAATAAAATAATAATGAATAATAATACTATAATGTGTTCATATAGGCACTAAATTAGAACCCACAAGGAGCAACGGTCTGAAGCGCTCAATAAGTCAGAGGAAACCCGGTTCAAAAGATTGTGTTTTTCAACTGTTGACTTGAATTGGAACAGACGTTGCAACCTTGATGGACAAAGAGGTAGAGAATTCCAGTGATATGAAGCTAGTTTTGCGAGAGTTGGATTCACTGCACTCCCAACTCACCTTCGTAAGCTTGTCTAATCAGCAGTTGCCCTGTAGTAGGAACTCAATCTTATCAGGTGCTTTTGCAACCCCCCCCAACTCCACGAGTAATTGACACCTCTAGGGACACATTCGTATTTCGCCCGTTTCGGAAAGGAGCACGTCTCGGGGTAAGTTTGGGAATCCACCATGGGATTTTGCTACAGGAGGGAGGGACAAAAACCTGTTCATAAAGGGACCTGGGTTATATGGGTGAGTATGTGAATGTTGCAGATTTATGATATGATGGCGTCCGTACCTGTGGTGAAAACGTGAAAAGCAGTGAGAAATTTGAAAATTATCCCTGCTTAACAGAAAGCCATGCAAGTACACAGTATGCACGCGTTTGATCGTTGTAATGCTTGGATTTCCCAGGAACCAGTTGGATTAGTTTGAACTCCAGTACTGATGTATGGATGTTCTGATAGGCTGTTTCGCTTTTGAGATTGCTTTTGAAAAGTTGGTAAACAATACGCTAGACAATTAACTCACTCAGTATATCAAAGTTCGAATGACTCACTCACATTGTGCTATCTCTCAGTCTGTGTGTGGATTTCACCGTTTAAGGAACCTCCATCAGAGAAGATTAAGTGATTTGCTAACATAGTTTAACCAATAATTCGCGTAAATTAAAAAATAAGCTGCCCTGTTTCAACCTGCGCTGTAAGCACTTCTTGCTGCAATTGAAGGCATGCGAGGACATTCAAATCTATAGAGCCATAACAAACTGGAAGTAATCTTTCAGCATAGCTGTCAACTAAGCTGTCCAGTTTGACGTGAGACTCCAAGATATCAGTACTGGTATGAATGATGACTGCGCTTTATATCTCTAGTTGTATATTCCATGTTTAGGGCTAGTTATGCATACTTCACTTTGAAGAATCGATATTGTCAAACATAATATAATGAATCGCAAGTTTACCTCACCGTTGGGGTAGAATCCATTCAGTTTATACCAAACAGGTGATATTGAATTTCAGCTATCCAGGAGTCCAACAGTTGGCTTGCACCTGCATAATTTGCTCTGTCAGTAAACTTTATGGGGGGTAGGTGGGGGGGGGGGGGGGTTAGGGCCTGTAATAAAAATATTAAGGGATATCCCCCATGGCAATTCAATTACAGAATACCTGTTGTGGGTCCATATTGGATCTTTAGTATGTATAAGGTCTGCAACCGTTATGGTAGCCTACATAGCCTGTAGGCTACTAGTTCTACCACATGTACACATTATTCCTGTAGCCACCTGTAGCTGGTGAAAACTATGTGGCCGATCTTAACCCACTCATATTCGATTCTTAGTCATTTCCAATAAATATTCCTGGATGTTTTTATTTCAAAGTTTAAATTGTATTCCCTTCACTCATCTTCTTAAGCTCATCTGGTGAGCATTGCCCTATTATATACTCTTATTGGGGGCTGTGTTTCACAATCCTGCCATTTCGACACATCTTCTATTGCACTTTCCTGAATTATCATAATATACCGTGTGTCAAATATGCATGAGTTGAGGGAGGGGCATGTGAGAAGAGCCGAATATGATAGAGTTAACAATAAGGATCCAACTGCCTCTATTAGATAAGCCTAAGAAGGCGATAAGAAGGAGAGCTAGTTTAATACGAACGAGTAAGTTTTTGGGGCTTCAACAAAGAAATTTACAGTTATTGACAATTTAGTTTTCGTAAATTTGTCATAAACACCCCATAGTCAAACTGAAATCACGAGAATCTTATTGGGCTGTCTTCACACATGCCCTCAAGTTTTGCATATTCGACACATCTTCTAATCTCTCAACTCCTCCTATTTATATATACCGTGTGTCAAATATGCATATATGATTTTTACGGGAAACCGCTAATTTTATGACCTTAAGAAGGTGAGTATGGTCGCCAGTTAATACCCAAACCAGTAAGTTGAGGGGGGATTTCAACAGAAAAAATTTACAGTATTGATAATTATCTCATAAATATTTTTTCAAACACGTTCCTAGCAAAAACTGAATAGAGAAACAATAATTATTAGTTCAGTGGACAGTCACGAGTACTTCACCTATTCATTGGAGACTATCGTTTTTATTTGGTCTTCTTTGATGTACAAAACCAATCAATGCAACACTTGCCTGTACCAGGAACCTACTGGATGTCATGTATAATATATAATTAACGACTCACTGGTTATTGAATCAATATTCTCCACTCATTTGACAGCAAAGTGGCAAAACAGCACTTCACAAACACTTCCGCTACAGGGGGTTTGCGAATATTGATGTGTGATGGATTGAGAGAACTAATTGAACGTATTGTCTTTGTGAACTTGTATCATAGCCATGTTATGTGGCAGTCTCGAAAGTCAAACAACTATGCCGAACACAGTCGTAATAAATTTATTATCGTTCTAGATATTGCTTCATAGACCTGAAGTGTCATTATGGCTGCTGCAAGAGTATTGCCATGATGAAAGATGTCAGTTATCCATAACTCAGAGGTGCCAGTACAATCAACCACACAAACCACAGTGGGTGAAGGATTACCTGTGTGCGATGAACCGTTGACTCATATCCACAATACTGAACAGTTGTATGTTAGTGTAGGTGATCAGCAAATTTAGTAGGTGACTGAGAGGCTTTCACCACTGCAATAGCAGATGTGGTTTTGAAGATCCCCTTACCTTTCCCCACGTGAAGCTTCAGTTTCAGCCTTTGAAAATATTCAGGAGAAATATGCATCAAGGTATGAAAATGGATGCATCATTCGATACTCATCTACAAGAAGAACTTCAGGCAAAATTACAACACTCAAATAATTCTCTTCTCGGACAAAATGGTGACCAGTCGGCGAATTCTGAAAAGCCAAGCCAGATTTTGTAACAAATGTATTCATTTTTGCACAAGGAACCTATTCCACAAATTACAGATTTTTGGCCTATACTATCATTTCAAGTTTATTTTTTTCAATTGTAGTTGTGATTTTAATGCAGTTAAATACAATAAATTACTACAGTATGGGTAGCCTCGTGACGGGAAAGGAGGACATGAAAAGATCGGCGACGGAATGGAAACCGCTACTAGACTAAGTTATCAAAAACATCATGTAAATTATCAGTGTCTGATTCATGGCCATCTTAGGCCTGGGTTACATTCCAAAAAAACAGTTGGTTACAACCACATACCTGACAATAATGCCTGCTAATAAAACGAGTTATAAAATAATCATTAAAGCTATCAGTTGTCCATCGTGACATTGAACCTCCTTGACCGTGCTGACTGCTGACCTTGCTTACAGAAGGTCACAGATCATAAATAGCAGTGTGTATGGGGGGATGCACCTACCTGACATACTGCTTGCTAAAAACTAAGTTATAAAATTATCAGAATCATAAATCAGAAAAGATACCAGTGTCCATACTTGACTTCTAGGACATCTGTGACGAGGAAAAAGACCATCAACGGACAACAATGCATCATTTCTACCTGGTCTCTAGGTTCAGTGATCCATAGCAATAATAGGTATCACCTTCTTTCCTTATATGACCTTCCTTCCAGAATAACACAGAAAAAACATCATAGCCGCAGTGTATTCTCATTACTCAGGCTCTGCAAATAGATTCCAGTACATGACAAAAATTGCCTGAGATAAGTGATTGATAGCAATTACCATAATTATTAATGCCCTATGTATTGGCGTACTTACAGGAGTTACAGCAAGGACATAGAACGTCACAGCAGCAGTGTGTCTCAGTACTCAGTCTGTGTGAGATGCTGCTACATGACAATGAGGACTGCTTTAACGATTGCTGACAGGAGGCATCAGAGTCACCGAACAGTCTCTGGATCACAGGTGGAATAATATCTGCCCAAACTCTCCCTGGAACGAAAGACTAGGTGAGTGGTATCGATAAAAAATACCCCTAACCATATTATGACTCTTTCAAGCAGAAACAAGGTACGGCTGAACTCTAAACTTATTTTAGACAGTGTAGTGAGCATATCGAAATATTCCTATCACCTTCCACATATTCGTTCCTCCAATGGATTGCTCATTCTACCACATTCACTTTAAGATTTATCATGGTTTAGGCTTGTTAGGGTTTGAAACCTAAACTCATCCCTGAACACATTATATTGCGGGTGGAAAATGATGACCTGCCGTCTGTGCACTTTTAATATCGGTGTGATGCCCGTAAGATTCATGCTTAGCCAGTGACAATGGTGCGATACCATGCCCCAGTTGACATTTTTAGGAGTGCTGAATTAGGATGAAGCTCACTACCAAAATGTAATAAATCTGTCGCAAAATCCTCCATACGAACACCCCATTGTCTTTCTTTACTAGAATGGGCTCATACTACAGGTGTATGGACCGAATTTACTTGGGTTTGTGGTGTTACTATTGAGTCCTTTTAGATACCGCAGTGTACAGACAACAAATTCAGGAGAACAGCGGATCATGTGCATTACTCACTCCTTTTCACCTAAAGCACCAGCAAGGTACTGTGCCTCAATTATGATGTGGTACAATTACCACATCTCTCACCATGATTGAAATATGTAATCTACTTCACCATGCTCATACTTACCCTAATTGACAACCCTGCACCACCCACCAAATTATGTTCAAGACCCCTGGCAGATTCCTTTTCCCACATAGTCCGATTGGCAACCCCAATCCCTTATCGTTTGCCAGCCAAAAACCATCTCCGCCGTTATTCGCAATCAATGCGATGAAACCCCCAGCAAATCCTGGTTTTTTTGATGAGTTCCTCATACCTCCTTGTCTGGTACCGATGGTATTGTTGCCTCTCCTCAAACCGATGATCAACGATAACGGCGTCAAAGCTCCTAGCAATGCGTCCATTGTGAATGTGTCGTCAAAACATCATACTCACCCATGTCCTATTCTGCCCTTCAGAGATTGAGGAGACTGGCGACTCTGGCAGAGTCTTGGAGACTACAAAAGCGGAGGAGTGGGCGGACGAAGAGCCGAGGAGACGTGTCAAGCAAAGGATGTTGCTAGTTTGTGTTATCAAGGAGGAGGTCAAGAAATTTGAGGGGAGTTATCCACAAAATTGAAGGAAGAAACAAGGTGATAGACTGGATTCATGCATTCTATGAGTTAAAGGACAATGAAGCTCGAATACACCGGGGTTATTCCGCGGAGAATGGAAAACTTTACCTATAGGTCGAAACTCCATTTCATACAATGTTCTATGGTGAGTTATCGGCCTTCAAAGTTGGTTCATTAGCAGAGAAATTGGGGAGAATCCAATTGTGCAATAACGCACGACATCACTGTGGACACAACAGGAAATTATGTTATGTATTCCATTGTTTCATTTTGTGAAGATTCAACATATAGCAGAAGTTCTGGTGTTTCTCTCACACAAGTGACCTTCAACACTACCCACCCAAAACCCACTACAGCAAGCCTCTCTCATAGACTAAATGCTTTTCGAGTGAAATGTGTGAATTTCAATAGAAAAAAGCAATGTTTGCAGGGTGTGCGCAAGTATGACATCAATTACTATTGCATGATGCGATGCTTTTCGATCTTGGTAATACAATGCCAAAACTTTGAAGGACGGTACCTCCGTAACAGAAGTCGACAAAGCAACATTCGGTCATTTGGGCATTTACATGATCGGACTGACGCATACAGGTTTTCTCCAGCTAATAATTCGCCTTCTCCATAATGTCCTTTAAAGGACAATAGGTATAAATAGTCAGTCTCTCAGCAAATATGGCTGTGGATTGACCAGAGGAAGGGTCATAAATACCAGTAAAAAAAAAAAAAAAATGAAAATTAGAAGTTGTTCCCACAGAAGACAGGTCAGTCCCAAATAGTCCTTCCCCTCTTTGATATTTGTTTTAGAGCACTGTAAGTCAGAGTGAAATGTTGTCACAAGTTCCTTGATATTAGATGACCAAATATTTGAGCTTCAGTTTTAATTGGGGGTGTGCTGTTATTCGCATATGTTTGTGTGAGTGTCTTTCAGCCTATATCGATTTGTGGTACAGTTTGCTTGGACCCCATGCGTATCATCTATTACAGTGCTAGTTCAGACAAATCAATATTCAGTGTTCTAGATATGGGGTCAGGGTCAGGTTATCTAGAGATTTCGAATGAAAAATTTCATTGCGGGGGTCAAAAGGGTCATCCCGTAGATGAATTTGATCAATCATTAAGTGCAGCCAACATCAGTGACCAATGGAATTTATGGGGTGATCAATAATGAAAGGCTATAATACCTCAGTGTTATTTCTATGGTTTGAGCTGCAGCACAAATGGTGCTCTAGTTCTTTGCTTTATTCAATCGACCGGTAGCTAAAAATTGAGCATTGTCATCTGTGGGATGGTGGTCTTGATTTTGATGTCAGGCTTTCCAGAGGAAGATCCATGACAACATTGCCCAGCTTGAGAAGTCAAAACAAAAGCAGTATCGGCCGGATGGCCCGTGAGAGCCGCCATGGGGACACCAGTCTGTCACCCTCCGTTAAGATGAGTCCACGGGGCCAAGACCGGATTGGGGATGCAGGTGGCCCCGCCGGTTGAACAAGGTACTCCGGAGCTCAAGGCCCTACTCTCCCAGAGGAGGAGTTTGACAGTACCAGGGAGAGCATGATCATCTGGCTTACTGAGAGCGGACCTGCACTGACCAATGTCGAACACTTCTCAGAGTCCGATGTCTCCATTAAATCCAAGCAGAGACAGTAAGAAAGATCTAATAACCCCTCTAATCTTTGTCTGGTGCCTGAATATATCTCCTTTATTCAACACTTACCCCACATGACTATATCACCCACCCATGCCACTGTCAGAGGGCTATGGCCAAATTCCAAACAAATGAGGGTTGGGCCAACCATCGCCCTTCTCTTTTTGCCAGGCTCGTTTCTAGTTCGTCGAGTTTGTGGCCTCTTAGGATAGTGCCCAAAAAAGCGTTCCTAGTAATGCTGGCTGCATCTGGCTTACTGAGATGGACCTGCAGCTGACCATGTAGAACACTTCTCAGAGTCCGAGTCTCAATTAAATCCAAGGCAGAAACAGTAAGCAGGATCTAATAACCCCTCTAATCTTGGCGTTGCCTGAATCTGGAAAAGTGTTGTAAAGCCTGTTTACAATTGCATTATAATGTTTATTTAAATCATATGCTATATCAATGGACAATCGAAAAACACGCACAGAAATACCACTCTGTTTGAACATTGTATAGAACAATCTTTGGGAAACTCCTTAAGAATATTACTAATACAAAGACAAAAACTTTGCAGATAGCCCGCCAACAGTGGCGTAGTAGTGGGGGCAGGGGGGAAAGTTAGCAGTCCCCCCCCCTCCTCCTATCTGCTCACCTCTCTCATGAGCAGAGGAGGAAACCTGGAAGAAGTCCAGATCAGCGAGAAATGACTTGCCCCCTCTAACTTGGAAGGCTGGCTACGTGGCTGCCCCACACTCAAGCACAATAGCATTGTTGGAAGGTAGGCCATAGGTTCATTTCAAGGAGAGATCGCAGTGGGAATTGGGCCAAAAGT
The DNA here is from genome assembly GCA_026419785.1 of Sclerodactyla briareus. Classification (NCBI taxonomy): domain Eukaryota; kingdom Metazoa; phylum Echinodermata; class Holothuroidea; order Dendrochirotida; family Sclerodactylidae; genus Sclerodactyla; species Sclerodactyla briareus. The sequence continues at coordinate 286,187 of JAODTK010000444.1, forward strand.
TAGTTACAATAGGAAGTCTGTTTAGTATCCAACTACTGTTTTAGTGGGTCGGTGTGCCAATCAAAATGTTAAACATGTATTAAAAGCTTCATTTCAGCCTTGAAATATTCAAGAAAGAAGCGCCATCAATGATATTGAAAAATGAATGCCGTCTTTCGATACCCCATCTAGACCTTCAGTCAAAATTACAGCACTCAAATCATTCTATTTCGGAGAAAAATGGTGATTCAGTCTGCCATTTTCAAGAAGCCGGCCTGGGCGGGGGTTAACAATTTCGTTTTGCGGCCACAGTGAGCTTATTCCCACAAATTGCAAATTCTGACTAATACTATCCTTCCAAATATTTTTTTCTTCGTATTTGATTATTTATGTCAGTCATACGATAGATTACTTCAGTATGAGAAATTTGTGGCTGAATGGAGGAACATGATTAAAGGCTAATGGAACTTGGACTGTTATACTTGACTACTGTTCCAGCTTTAGTAAGTGCCACTTGCAAACTGAGAACACATTTTTGAACTGTCCATACCTGACTATGTTTCATGTCATATGGTTACTACCAACTGTTACACATTTATAAACCACCATGCACCAGATAGAACATAAATCTTTTTTTTTCCGGAGTTATGTCAACTGAGTCAAATGAACTCCTGAGGACACTGCTGGCATACAGACTGCAATAGGCAGACCTTCTGCGTTCAAACACGGCAAAAAAGGATTATTTTTGTCAGTAATCTCTGCTCATATAGATCATGCATTTCTCTTGCCCTTGCAGGCCTTCCAGCATTAGATTGAGTTGAATCACTCTCGTTTGAAGGAGATTATGACTTCACGGTCTCTGTTGGGGCTCATGCCGCATGTGACCCATCAGATTGCCTGTCACTATAGAGGAGACCTACAAGACTCCACAGCTACGCTGATGAAGGCTTCGCTCGAGTCAGTCGGGGGTTCCAAGAAACTGCAGAGGCTGTCGTTTGCAAGGTAGGAAGCCAGCTGGCGATCAAAAGTATCCATTTATCAAAATATTGTCGCATTTAATCAAAGCCCAACTGTTGTTTTATGATGCATTCAGTTGAGAAACCTGTTGTGTGCCATACTCTCTGATCTACTTATCAGTTTGTATTAATAATGAGGTGGTTCTCTTAGAATATTGTATCCACTACATATAGAGGTTGGGGTACTTTTGTTGATAGTGAAGCCTATAAAACACTCCTGGATGTGAGATTTTTCATGGTGTGGAGAGGGTGGAAGACTTTCTTGGCTAGGGATAACTCATAGCTGCTGGGATGGTTCAAAAGCATGCACATTTGTTCATGAGTCTTGTGACCCTGAGTAGGGGCAACGTACACCACTCTGTTAGATTTATCTTCATGTTGAAGAAAAATTGCTAAGAAGAAAGCAGGGGTGGGGAATAGTAATAATTGTGCCCTATCTCACAACCCCCAGCAGGAGGAGCCTTTTCCACCCTTACTATGGACTCAAACCCTCGAGCTATCATTATAGGCTTGCACACAGATTTGTTTGATTAACCAATACAATTGTGGAATTTACCTCTTCAAACTTCAGGTTAAAGCGGCGTTTTCCATGCACAGCATACGGGCGTCTACAATCGCTCACCGTTATCTTCATGGAGCAGTTTCCATGCCTGGGCGGGGCGGCGTTTCTTTCCTTGAATCGGTCCATGTCGCATTTTTTTCCGCCGCCCGTGGCCGCATGGTAATTTCAATTATCGATTTCCGGGGCTTTCCCTGAATCTGACTGCTTGTAGTCCCGATAGTGAGAGTATAGACAATGTTATGTTCAATCATGTTCCAAGCAACACTCTACTGTTTCAAGTTTCATAACACTCGTAATGAAATCTATACAAATTCTCTCTCTCCATTTTTACACGACCCGGACAACCACAATTGAACAGATATTTGCATGTTCATTGACGTTCATGTACTCAACCTATCTTGAGACTAGTTTTTATCCTGGTCTTACTTTGAGGTTCAAACCAATCAATTGCAACACTGCCTTACCAGGAACTACTGGATGTCATTATAATAGAATAATGAAGGACTCACTGTCTTGATTTTCAATTATTCGTTCACTCATTGACCTCAAAGTGGCAAAACAGCCACTTTCACAAAACTCCGCTACAGGGGTTGGGACATGCTATGGGTGAGGGATGCGATTTATAATGACGTTGTCTTTGTGAACTTGTATCATAGCCATGTTATGTGGCAGTCTCAAAAGTTAAAACAAATGCTTGAACCCAGTCATAATACAATTTATTATGTCTAGCTATGCTTCATAGAACCATGAAGGTCATTTATTGCTGCTGCATAGTGGAGTATTGCCATGAAGAAAGAGTCAGTTATCCAAAACTCCGAGGTGCCATTACAATTCAACACAGCAAACCACCAGGGTGAAGGATTACCTGTGTGCGCTTGCCTCGGGATCATACTCACAAAGACTGAACAGTTGTATGTTAGTGTAGGTGATCAGATATTATTAGGTGACTTGATAGGCTTTCACCACTGCATCAGCCTAGTGGTCACTTTGTGGTGTGTGTGGGTCCGTCTGTATGTCCGTATGTGCGGTTAGCTACCTCCTGAACCGTGGAAGCCATCATGCTGGGACCTTCTTGTGGAGGTGCGCTTTGAAGAGTTGCCGATGTGCATCAACTTGTCGTCCAAAAGACCATTCTCATTGCTAAATTTGCATTTTTTAATGCAAAATTGGCCCGAAAGCTGGTGTCAAGATATCTCTTGATCGTAGTAGAGGCTTTGGTGAGGCGTGTCAGGGTATATACAACTATGAAGAGTACACGAATCGATCCGCTTCTTGGCAGTGATATATGCTAATAAGAGTCTAATTTGCACATTTCGGCGATATTTTTGAAGTTTGTGGATTTTGACAAAACTGGTGGAGATGGTTTTTATAGTCCCAATGCATTTGACAGTAGGGACAGGGCCCCAGAGGGTCATGTAATGCTACTAATCTGTCATTCAAGGTCACTTAGGGGTCAAAAAGTTTTCTGGCCATAATCGAGAATTGAATATCCGTGAAGGCTGGAAGGTTCACCATTGTGATATAATGTGACCTGCATGTGTGTGACCAATGACCTCAATTTACTCTGTCGGGGGGTCTGTGGTTTAAGGTGAGTCTTGAAATAAAATTGTGCTTATTTAAGGGAGGTAAGCAAAAAAAAAATAGAAACTGGTTATTTTTGGATATGTGAAGACCTGCGTGCGTTATGGAGGAGACAACTCCCGCTTCGATCGAGAACACGTACTTTGGTTATTACAAGGGGAAAGTTAAATGTAATAGGCTTTTTCAATAACATTGGGCGTGTTTCAGAATGCAGATGCTTCTAGGAGTGGATGCCATCACATGTGAGAGTAGCAATTTTATAAAAACCGCCATGTCATGAAGGTCATCAAAGGTCACGTAGGGTAAAAAATGATTTTAGTACTTTTGGGCAATAACACTGCGGCAGGTTCATCAAAATCAAAATGCTCCTAGGAGTGAGATGTATCACATGGAGAGTTACACAATTCATAACAAGAACGCAACTCTGCGTAGTTGATTCCTTGACCTTTTTCTGACATGTTCGCCCTTACTCAGCTATATCCAACCCTGCAAGATGTGTGTTGCCAACTCAAACCACAACTGACACAAAACGATCACCTGCAAAATTTACCAACCGCAAGAGATGCTTACTGCTTTTGACCAAGGTCAAAAAAGTCATCTGAGGGCAATTGAAATGAATACTGAAAAAATAAACATGGTAAGTAGTATATCTCGAAGATGAAGGTAACAAGTACGAGTCATAACCAGCGAGGTCCATTGTTTTCCATTCAGTGTGGGAAGTCCCAGCGACCGAAACACTACGTCATTGTGCGCAGACTGCCGGCTAGGAATAATGATGAGGAATCACTTCTCAGCAACATTCCCATGATCATTAAGTGACTGTTGTGGTCAAAGAGATAGATTGAATGAAGTGGCAGTTCTTGAATCGAAAGACCAACATCATTAACAATGTGAAAAAAATCTTTTTTAGGGGTATATGTTGTGGGGAAAGAGAAGTGCATTACAGGCCAATATTATCAATGCATCCCTCCACTACCCTGGACAAGGCGAGTCATTGTAGGGAAGTCAGTGTTTCCAAGGCATGGTGTCTCAATGTGAGTAATGTACCATATGTCGTTAATCCATAATGTGACTGGGGGGGGAGTCATGCAGTCCAATCGTTTCAATTTGTACACCAGAGTAGTCTGTGGTCTTTCAAAGTGACTGTGGGTCTATCAACGTTTCATTATTTTTCAGGCCCCAAGTGAGCTGAGGGTGCATATTTTGTGAGTGCAATGACTCACCTTGTCTGGGGGACAAGGGGTGGGTCATGCCATTGACAAGTGCATACTGTTCGAATATTGTTCAATAGCCATTTACCAGTCATCAAAGTGTATTGCTATTTTAGGTCAAATTTGCACAAGGCTTTCAAATCAATATTCTCGCCTACATTGGGGGGTTGAGGAAGGTCTCTCTATATGACCACCCATGCACACCTCCCCTAACAAATTATATCTGGCTGCCCGATAATAATACAATATAGATTAAGCTAGAACAGACAAGATCTTTGTAAATTTCTAGTATATATAGCCCCATGTTGAGACATTTCTGAATATTGGGGCTCAGTTAAGGTGATCAGTATTGACTTCTGGCCAATTGTTTAACATGGTATTATCCTGGCAATCACTTTTCCAAATAGTCACATCATGTGACAGTCCACACCATGATAGAGAGGCACTGGGGAACAAGAGGATACTTCATAGACTTAAACCCTGCCCATTTCTGCCTGGGGTACAGGGGAATGCCCTCACTTTTTGCTAAGGGGTACAGGGTAATGCCCTCCATTTTGTCAATAGCAAAAAATGCCACAATGTTGTGCCTTCCCCTTACTTTCAGAAGTTTCCTGACCCCTTGCTTCCGCTTCCTCCCAACTCACTGCTTCATACACACACCACAGTAATCCCTCATTAGGGCGTGGCTATGAATCACAGGTAAGAATACCCAAGGGTCAGGTCTGCCGTCTATCATTCACAACCTGGAAGTGTGCTTTTCGCATTCCCAGTAGGGAAGTGTAAACAAATCCGTAATCAGTCGACTGAGTTGCAACACAGAGAATAATTGGATACCCCCTCTCAATCCTCTGAGCATTGCCAGGCCAGGTACCATTTCCACACTTGAAGGTCCGACAGGCAGTCTAAAGTTTATATGTGTTGTTACTTCTCACTTCTGTACAGTCTCACACACACACAGCTGAGAGATTTACATCCTTTGAGGGGTGGGATGTTGACCAGTCAAAACTGAAGGGCTTATTATAGTATACACCCACAATGCAGGACAGTGGTTTGAAGAGGATAGGCTGGGCTACATAGGTGTTCTAAATTGAATTCCGCAGGACATTCTGGTGTGCATTTCTGCTGTAATACTAGTTAAATGGGGTAAATGTGAAGATATATCACCGTTTTCATTCAATGTAAGCAACAAACTTGGCATTCCCCTCGATGATGTAAATATAATATACGCCTAGGGAAAAATTGCCAGTTTCGCCCCCCATCGATATCCGATATCGTAGATTGAAGTTAACGCAAGAAGAGGCGTTTTGGCCTTGCAATTAGGAATTTGTCAATGAATGCAGTGATGCCGGCTCAAAGTAGGGCTACATTTTTCAATTTCATAGGCTGCCATGAAACCTGGGGGGGGGGGTGGTGCGAGGAAGAAAGAGGGAGTATTCGCCTTGCAATTCCCACGCCACCCATAGCAAACAATGACCACTACTGATCAGGAGGTACATACATACATACATAGGCTGGTCACTGGTGCTAGTCCATATTCAGACTTCAGGAATAATAATAAAATGACATTGAAGCATTTGTACTGTCTTCAATGGGGGATACTTGTATTGGGGAAGGAGGAGAGGGGAGGGGGGAATGGAAGCAACCCAGATTTTACGAAGAGGGCAACACAACACTTCGGGGGTCGAAAAGTAACCACTAAATGAGAGAGGTATACGACAAGAAGAGGCTTCTGACTTTGACAATTAGGAATGTGTCAATAAATGCAGTGATGCAGGCTTCCAAACAGGGCTACATTTTTAAATTTTCATAAGCGCCTATGAATCCTGAGGGGGGGGGTGCGTGCAAGACCAAAATTGGCCCACACCCACCCGTAGCAACACCACTATGGTCAGGAGGTACATATAGAGCTGGCACTGGGGCTAATTAATAAAGAAATTCAAGAATTGTCTGTCTTGTCTAGGGAAATATTTGGTGCGTGGATCGTCCAATACTCAAAAAGCTCAGGAATAACAATAAAATGACAATTCAAGACTTTGTACTGTACTTGCCCATTGGGAAATATTTGTTGGTGGCCGATTTTTTTTTTTTGCTTTTGTTTTCTCACTCTGTACAATGAATCGTTGCAGAGATATAAGGATTGTCCTATGGTGTACTGGAATGACCTGAACCTGATACCAAAAAACAATAGGGTATTCTTCATCAGGTGTACAATCCACACACTCAATTTGAACTTGATAGAACTTGAACTTATAGATACCATGCTGAGGAGCAGAGGTCAAATGCCAAATTATCCACATTCCAGGTTTAGTGTCTTGACCTTCACAGTCATTGAGAAGAGTTGTGATAAGAGTCGTAGTATGGTAGTGTCATTGACGGTCTTGTTGGTCTTAAGCGCTCGGCAAAAACATAAAAAGTATGCGAAATCACCAGGTCAAAAGGTCAATGAGGTCAAAGGGTCAATAGCGTCAATCGGTCAATGAGGTCAAAGTTGGTCACCAGAGTTATTTCACAGACGAACGAACTTTCCATAGGACAGTCCTCAAAATGTTTCGTTGCCGAGTATATGACGATTTTAGCTGTATGGACCTTCCACATCATTGAGATAGCTTGTGATACGAGTCTCGTAGTTGGTCGTGTCATTGACTGTTTTGTTTGTCGTAACAATGTTATTGACGTTCCCACAATACAAAAAAGCAGGCAAAATCACTAGGTTCAGAGGTCAAAGAGGTAAGAAGGTCAAAAGGTTCAAATGAGGTCAAAGTCGGGCACCAGATGTATTTCAAACAGACGAACAAAACTGCCATTACGACACACTCTAATGTGGCGTTGCCAAGATACATAAGATTGCCATATGATGACCTAAATGACCTTGACCTCGCACCAAAAACAATAGGGGTCATTCCCCGCCATGGGTACACCTACCTACCAATATGAATTTCATACCTGTGCGATCATAGATATAGTGCGGAAACCTTTCAAAGTTTGACCTCTCATGGACCTGAACGACCATCATTGGTACCAAAAACAATAGGGGTCATCTCTCCATGGGTGACACTACCTACCGATATGAAGTAATACATGCGTTGCGTTTGGAGTATCGCGTGGAAACGAAGTGTCACACACAAAACATACACCACACACAAACACACACATATACACACACACATACACACACACGCACACGCGGGAATGCATAGATTCATTTTGGCTTCGCAAGGAATCGACAACTGCCATGTCATTGAGGTCATTCAAGGTCACTTAGGGGTCAAAAATGTTTTCGGGCATAATCAGAGAATTGAATATTGTGAAGGCTGGAGGTTTCACCATTGTGATTAATTGTTGACCTGCCAGTGTGTGACTCTGACCTAATTTGACTCTGTCGGGTGGTCATGTGGTTAAGGTTGGTCTGAATAATTGTGCGTATTTAAGGAGTTACAGGCAAAAAAAAATAGAAACTGGTAATTTGGGATATGTTGATAGGACCCTTTGGTTCTCATGAGGAAACCAAACCCCGCCTTCGATCGGACACTTACTGTGGTAGTACAAAGGGTCACAGTTTAAGTTAATAGCTTTTTCGCAATAACATGGCGTGTTTTCATTGGAATGCAATATGCTTCTAGGGAGGGGATGCATCACTGGAGAGTAACAATTTTTATAACAAGGCGGGGGGGGGGGGGGGTGGGGCGGGCGGGGGGGGGGGGGGGGTGCCGCGTGTCTCGCCTGGTTAGCGATCAGTGTTTTCATCTATTAGCACCATGCAAACAATTAAGAGGCATTTAATGAGTTGCTTTAAGATTCTGGTATTAGCCATTTGACAGAAAAACACCCTACTAATCAGGACCAATTTCAAATCCCATAAGGACTGATTATTGGACCAAGTCTACCATATAGTTTGTGGAAATGTGACTAAGATTGCCTGAAATATGCAAATAAGACCAATTAATCAAACTTTTCTGTTGACCCATTTTGCTCATTTCACACTTATCTCAGGACCAATTGTGAACCACATTCATACATTTCAGTGGAATCAACAAACCTGACATTGGCATGAATCAAGGAATTTATACACACGGCATAACCCACCAAAACACTAGTGACCCTGATTCATATGTTAACATTTTGGCCGAGACTAAGGTAGACCGCCAGCTCATAGTGAAAATTGGTCCTATCTAATAAGAGTTGTATGTATATCCTCACTGTCACCCAAAAGATTCCATTTAATACCATTCCTCCCAAGGGGTCTACCTCCCCCCCACCCCCCCCCCCCCCCCCCCCTCGCTAGCTCACCACCGAGCGATGCAGGTGTAACCTGACCAAGGGACCACTATGTCTCTCATTGAACAAAGTTCAGGCAAGACAAAAAATCAGTTTTTTTCCCCTATGTGACCTTCAATGACCTTAAATTACATGGCGGTTTTTATAAAGTTTGTTACTCTCCATGTGATGCATCAATCCTAGAAGCATATTGCATCAATGAACACGCCTAATGTGATTGCGAAAAGACTATATTAAATTAAACCTGGACCCCTTGTAACTACCAAAAAGTATGCGTCCGATCGAAGCGTAAGTGGGTTCCCCGCATAAAAGCACACAATGTGAGATCACATATCTCAAAAATAAACCAGTTTTTCTATTGTTTTTGCCCGTAACTTCTTAAATAAGCCACATTTATCAAGACTCAACCTTCAACAACATGACCACCGACAGGGTCAAATGAGGTCAGAGGTCCACCACATGCAGGTCAACAATATATCACAATGGTGAAACCTTCCAGCCTTCACAAATATTCAATTTTCGGATTATGGCCAGAAAACAGGATTGCCCCTACTATGACGACCACGAATCTAAGTAGTACCTGACTAGTGAACCGTGTTACATGACATGGCTAGGTTTCTTATTGCAACAACAAGTTGTAAATTCTTCCATGTGATTACTATGTCACTACTCCTGTAGGAGGCATTTGGCTATTCGTGATTTGCCGAACTGCCTCAGTTGAGTGCCTATTGCCCAAAATAGTACTAACATTCAGTTTTTTTTTGCACCCCTACGTGACCTTTGAAAACCTTCCTATTTATGATCATGGCGGTTTTTATAAAAACCAACATGTGTACTCTCCATGTGATGCAATTCCACTCCTAGAAGATTGAGGCTCCAATGAACACGCCCAATGTTATACAAAAAAGCAATTTTTAAATTAAACTTTGACCCCTTGGAAATACCAAAGTAAGGGTCGATCGAAGGCAGAGTTGGTTCCTCCATAAAGCACACAAAAGGTCTATCACATATCAAAAAAGAACCAGTTCGATTCTTTTTGCCCGTAACTCCTTAATAAGCCACATTTTCACGACTCAACCTTTAACCAATGACAACAAGACAGAGGTCAATTGAGGTCAGAGGTCACACAACATTGTCTGGTCAACATATCACAATGGTGAACCTTCCAGCCATCCAAAGATATTCACCCAAGTTTCATGAGATTCAACCAACTTAAAAATCGGCATAATATGCAAAGTGACTAGGTAAGGCAGAGTAGTAACATTAAATGACCTCGGGCCCTCGTCCCTACTGTAAAATTATTGGGGACTAATAGTTAAACCATCTCCACCAAAGTTTCGTTCAATATCCAACAAACTTAAAAAATATCGCAAAAATTAGCAAATTAGACAACTTATTGAGCATATATACAAGCCAGGATTGAGTCGAATGTGTACTTTCATAGTTGTTGACGGAATCGAGCACCAATGCATCTACCGATCAAGAGATCTTGGTAAACAAGCTCCGGGCCAATTTCATGAAATATGACAAATGTATGCAAATGAGTTATGGTCTTTCGGATGAAAAAAAGTGGATGCACATCGGCAAATCTTCACCCAGCACCTCCACAAAAAATGGTCCAGCATGAGGCATTCCCGGTTCAGGAGATATAGAACCACATACGGACAAGATGGACAGACAGCGGGACAGACAGACAGACAAAACAAAGTGACCCACTAGCTCTCCTTGAACATAGTTCAGGCGAGACAAAAACCGCCATGTCATTGAGGTCATCAAAGGTACGTAAGGGGGTAAAAAACTGAATTTTAGTACTTCTTGGGCAATAGCACTGGGCAGTCATCAGAATGCAAAAATGCCGGCAGGAGGGATTGTCACATGGAGGAGTACAAGTTTCATAAAACCTGCATGTCATTTAAGGTCATTCAAGGTCACTTAAGGGTCAAAAACTGTTTCTGCCATAATCAGAGAATGAAATCTGTGAGGCTGAGGTTCAACAATTGTGTTATAATGTTGACTGGCATGTGGGGACCACTTGACCTCAATTTGACCTCTGTCGGGTGGTCATTTGGTTTGAACAGTGAGTCTTGAATAAATGTGCTATTAGAAGTACGGGCAAAAAAAAATAGAAAACGGGTTTTTTTGGAATATGTGATAGACCTTTGTGTGCTTTATGGAGGAGACCAAATCCCCGCTCGATCGCGAAATTCACTTTGGTAGTCACAAGGGGTCAAAGTTTAATTTAATAGCTTTTTCGCAATAACATTGGGCATTTCATTGGAATGCTAATATTCTTCTAGGAGTGGATTGATTCCCGGAGTGTGCTTTGTAACAATTTTTATAAAAACCGCCGATGTCATGGAGGGTCATCAAAGGTCCACGTAGGGTCAAAATCTGATTTTTGTTGCGCCTTGAAACTTGAGTCAAAGAGAGAATAGTGGTCACTTGGTCAGGTACACTGCAGTGCTCTGGTGGGTGAGATAGCTGGGGGGGTAACTACCTTGGGAGGGCTTGTTGGTATAATCGAATCTAATAGGGGATGACTACTGAGGATATACAGACAAACTGTATTAGAGAGGACCAGTGTTCACTATGAGCTGTGGTCACCTTTAGTATCGCCCACAAAAATGTGAACATTGAATTCGGTCACTAGGGGTTATGCAGTGTGTATAAAATTGATACATTCATGCCAATGTTCAAGTTTGGTGAATTCCAAGATGAAATGTATTAGGTGGTTCACAATGGGTCCTGAGATAAAGTGATACTGATAAGGGTCATACAGAAAGTGATCATGTCTATTTGCATAATTTAGGCAATCTTAGTCATCATTCCACAGAAAACTATATGGTAGGACATGTTCCAATAATCAGCCCGTATGGATTTGAAATGGTCACTGATTATTAGGGTGTTTCTGTAAAATGGCTAATACCAGAATCCTAAGCAACTCATTAAAGCCTTTAACTTGTGAATGGTGACTAATAGATGAAAACATTGATCGCTAACCATGGCGAGGAAATGGGGGCGGTCGCCTTGTGAAGACTCTATTACCCAACCTACCCCACTTGAAGTTCATTAGCCTTTGAAAAGATCGGAGAAAAATATGCATCAAAGGTATTGAAAATGAATGCACTCATTCGATACTCCTCTACAGTAAGAACTTCAGTCAAAATTTACAGCACTCAAATCATTTTCTATTTCGGACAAATGGTGACCAGTCGGACGAATTCTGAAAAAGCAGCCACCCAAGCGTAACAAATGTATTCACTTTGCCACAAGGGACCTAGTCCACAAATTTGCAGATTTTGGCCTAATACTATCATTTCAAGTTTTTTTTTCTTCAAGGTAGTTGTGATTGTAGATCAGTCAATACACTCACTTACTACAGTTATGGGTAGCGTCGTGACGGAAAGGAGACATGAAAGAAGGCTGAATGAACCGCAGACTAAGTTATCAAAAACATCATGTAAAGTATCAGTGTCTGATTCATGGCCATCTTAGGCCTGGGTTACATTCCAAAAAACAGTATGCGTAAAACACCTACCTGACAATACTATATTCCACTAAACTTAGTTATAAAAAATCATCACTTGAATCAGTTGTCTTGACCTTCACGCTGCCCTGTGTGACCCTGTGCTGCAAGAAGTCATGGATCGTGAACAGTCGGCAGTTGGTCCGGGGGGAGGCCTTACTGACAAGAATGCCTGCTCTAAAACTAAGTTATTAAAATATCATTAAAGCTAGCAGTAGTCCATACCTGACCTCTTTGACCGTGCTGAATGCTGACCCTTTGTAAAGAGGTCCACAGATGCATTAAAAGTAGCAGTGTGTCTGGGGGGGGGATGCACTACTGACAATAAGGCTTGCTAAAACTAAGTTAGAAAATTATCAGAATCAAAACAGAAAGTAATCAGTTGTCCATTACTTGAACTTCATGACATCTGCGACAAAAGCCAAAGAAAGAAAAGCCCAAAGACCATCACGACAACAAATGCATCATTATACGGTCTCTAGGTGAGTGATCCATAGCAAGAAATAGGTATCACCTCTCGTCATTATATTGACCTTCCTTACAGGAGTTACATAATAAACAGAAAATCATAGCCACGTGTATTCTCATACCAGTCTCTGCAATGGTTCTTACAGTACATGACAACATTGCCTGATAAGTGATTGAGAAAACAAGTACCCATCAGATTTATAATGGCCCTATTTATATGGCTTTATTACAGGAGTTACAGAAGACAACAAGTACAGCAGCAGTGTGTCTTCAGTACTCAGCTGTGTGAGAGCTGCTAATGACAATGATGCCTGCTTACCGATGGTGACAGTGAGGCACTCAGAGGCAACGAACAGTCTATGGATCACAGGTGAATAATATCTGCAAACTCCCCTGGAACGAATACTAGGTGAGTGGTATCGATAAAAATACCCCTAACCATATTCTGACTCTTCCAAGCACAAAAGGATGTATGGCTTAGATCTAAACTTATTTTAGAAGTGTAGTGAGCACATCGAATATTCCATCACCTACACATTTCTTTCTTCCAAATTAGATGCTATGACTCTACCACATTCACTTTAAGTTTTTATTTAAGGGTTAGGCTGTAGGGTTGAAACCTAAACTCATCCCTGAACACATTATATTGCGGGTGGGAATAAATGATGACCTGCCCTACTGTAGCCATTCGATGAGGACAGCACCGGGGCAGCTCCAGCTGTGCCCTTTAATATGCACGTGATATAATAATAATACTAATTAAATTTATATAGCGCACTATCCAACAGTGGCTGCTCAAGCGCTTTACGGGTACGAAAAACAACCAATCAAATAAAAGACACATAGATAGAAGCGAGCGGTACCGTACTGAGAAAAAAGAAAGGTCTTAGAAACCCCTGAATGGAAGAGGAATCCAATGATCTGAGATCAGTGGGAAGCGACTGAGTCCAAAGCCGAAGGTGCAAACACTGGACTTTCGGTCCCCAAACGTCCCATATGTTCGAGATATGGGTAATTGTGTTGGAACTTGTATGCGTTGCGAGTTGGCCTGTTGGTTATCTTTCGTACAACATGTAGTCAAGTAGACTGGAACCCGTGTTAAGAGCCTGGAAAACTAGAACAAGTATCTATAGATATACGATGATGTACAGTCAGCCACGGCAACTCACAGGAGAATAGGGTCATGCGTGAAGTTCCCTGCCCTATGGACGATAGAGCTGCCCGTAAGATTCATGCTTGCCCGTGGCAAGGTTGATACACTGCTCAGTTGACATTTTTAAGAAGAGTGCCTGAATTAGTGTTGAAGCTAACTACAAAAATGTAATAAATCTATCGGCAAAATCCTTCCATACGAACCCCATTGTCTTTCTACTAGAATGGGCATCAATACTACAGTGTATGGGACCTAATTGACTTGGGTTCTTGTTTGGTGTAAGACCCTTGAGTCCTGTTTAGCTACCGCGTGTTACATACAACAAATTAGGCAAACAGCAATCATGGCATTACTCACATTCCTTGCTCACCTGAAGCACCGAGCAAGGCTAACTGTCCCCCAATTATGGTGAAGAATGTTGGTACATTACCACAAAAGATCTCTCACCATGATTGAACTAGTGTAATCTACTCTTCACCCTAACTGGCAATCCTGCACCACCCCCCCCCACCCCCCCCGCCCCCAATATATGTCAAGACCCTGGCACGTCCTTTACCACTAGTCGGGATTTGGCAACCCCAATTGCCTTCCCATTTTCCAGCAACCGTCTGCTCTATTCGCCCGCACTCATGGATGAAGCCCCAGGCACCCTGTTTATCTTATCCTTGGGATCATTCCTCATACCTCTCTGACTTCTATCAATGTATGTCTGGTCCCCAGGGCTGGTATGCCTTTCCTCAACCATAATCATTCTAAACCAGCTGTTGACGCCTCTAGCACTGGTTCAATGAATGTGTCTTCAACAACATCAATACTCACTCATGTTCCTATACTCCCCCTCATGATTAGACCGTGGCGACCGGCAGAAGTTCTTGGAGGACGACACAGCTCTTGAGGAGTTGCTTGGACGAAGAGCGAGGAGACGCTGTCACAGCCAAGACTGTTGCTTCTCCGTTTGTCGTTATCAAGGAGAGGTCAAGAACTTTTAGGTGAAGGTTCTCAAATTAGAAACACATTGATAAGGCTTGATCTCACATCTTCTATGGTTAAAGGACAACTGAAGGCTCGAATACAACCGAGGTTATTCCGCGGAGAATGGAAAACTTTACCTATAGGGTAAAACTCCCTTTTCTATAACAATGTTCCTATGTGGAGTTTATTGGCCTTCAAATGTATTGTTCATTTATGCAAGAAGAAATCAGGGAGAATCCCAATTTGCAATAACGCATGACGTCACATTTGGACAACACAGGAAATTCTGTTATGTATTCCTTGCTTTCCAATATTTTGTTGAATATTCCAAAAGCAAATTTCTGTTGTCTTTCTCTCACCAAGTGACCTTCACAAACACCTCCAACCCCTAACAAGCAATCTCTCTCATGACAATGATCGAAATGCTTTTAACCCGCAGTGAAATATGTAGTTAATTCAATAGAACCAAAGAATGTTTCAGCATCGTGCAAGTATGACATTTATTATTGCATGTGGGATGGCCTTCGCTCTTGTGCAATCACACCTGTCACAACGTCGAAGGACTGTAACTCCGCAACAGAAAGTCGTACAAAGCAACATTACTTGTCTTTTTTGGGTCATTTACATGATCGGACACTGACGCATACATTTTTTCTCCAGCTAATAGTATTAGCCTCTCCATAATGTCCTTTAAATGGACACTAAGGTATAAGATAGTCAGTCCCTCCATCAGCAAATATGCTGTTGGTCCTGCCCGGATAGACGGGCTCACTAAATACAGTCAAAATGAAATTAGAATTTCTGTTCCCAAAAGCAGGTCAAGTCCGAAATAGTCCTCCCCTCTTTGCATATTTGTAAGAAGCACTGTAATGTCAGAAGTGAAAATCTGTCATATTTTTCCTTTGGTGATCAGATGACCAAATATTTGAGCCTCCGTTAATTGGGGATGTTCTGTTGTCTCTCAGATGTTTGTTAGGGGGTGTCTTTCCCAAGCATCTGAATCAATTTGTTTGGGACAAATTTTCCTGGACAACATGCGTATGTCAATCTATACATGTGCTAGTTTCAGCAAGATCAATATTCATCCAACACGTTTAAGAATATAGGGGTCAAGTGTAATCTAGAGGTATTCGAACTGAAAATGGGGGACGCGTTCATTCCGGGGTTAACGGGTGTCAAATGTTCATGTGCCATATATTGAAATTTGGTGACAATCATTAAGTGCAGGGCCAACATCAGGACCATGGAAACTTGAATGGGGTGTGCACTATTGAACGCTATAATACCTCAGTGTTATTTCTATAAATTTGAGCTGCACGCACCAAAATGGTGCTCTAGTTTCTTTGCATTCTTCAATCTACCATGGTAGCTAAAAATTGAGCATTGTCATTCTGTTGTATTTGGTGCATTCATTGCATTTCTTGTCATTTCAGGCTTTCCAGAGGAAGAATCCTGCAACATTGCCTCAGCTTGAGAAGATCAACAAGTCAGTAAATCGGCGGATGGCCCGTTAGACCGCACCTGACCCAAGTCTGCAAAACCTCCTTAGATGGTCCAACGGGCCAATAACCGCTGTGATGAGGTGCCCGCCGGGTAACGGAGCTAACTTCCGGAGGCTCAAGGCCCTACTCTACCAGAAGGAGGATTTGACAGAACCAAGAGAGCCATGATCATCATCTGGCTTCTGAGATGGACCTGCAGCTACCAATGTCGAACACTTCTTCAGAGTCCGATGTCTCATTAAATCCAAGCAGATGAAAGTAAGCAATATCTAATAACCCCCTTAATCTTGTCTGTTGCTGACTCTATCTCATTGTATTCAACTTACCCCAAATAGACTATGCACCCACCCAATGCCACGTTGAGCTCCTTGCAATTACACAAATGCGGGTTGGCCACCCGCAATCCCTTCTCTTTTTTGCCAGGCTATTTGTCTTAGTTCGTCGCGTTTTTTCGGCTCCTTATGCTATTGCCCCCAAAAAATCGTTCCTAGAGATGCTGGCTGGCTGCATCTGGCTTACTGAGATGGACCTGCAGCTGACCAATTGCTCAAACTGTTCTCAGAGGTCCCGATGTATCCATTAAATCCAAGCATAATAACATTAAGCGGATCTAATAACCCCTCTAATCTTGTCTTTTCCTGAATCTGGGAAAAAAGGTTGGTATTCAGCCTGGTTTTGCAATTGGCCTTATAATGGTTATTTAAAAATCATGGTATCAATGGCAATCTAAAAACACGGCACAGAAATCACTCTGTTGAACTTGTACAGAACACTCTTTGGAAACTATCCTTCTGAATATTACTCATCTACAAGACAAACTTTGCCGATATCCCCGCCACAACCTGTGGCGGTAGCTGGTGGGCAGGTGGAAAAGTTACGTCGGCCCCCCCCCCCTTCTCCTCTCTTTCTCCCTCTCGCTCACCTCTCTTATGAGCAGAGAGAACCTGAAGAAATGTCCCTATCAGGAAGAAATTGACTTGCCCCCTCTAACTTGGAAGGCTGGCTACGTGGCTGCCCCTCACAAGCACATAGCATTGGTTGAAATGGTAGGCATCGGATACGTTTCCAAGCGATGTTGCCTTGTGAATTTG
This sequence comes from Sclerodactyla briareus, assembly GCA_026419785.1. Classification (NCBI taxonomy): domain Eukaryota; kingdom Metazoa; phylum Echinodermata; class Holothuroidea; order Dendrochirotida; family Sclerodactylidae; genus Sclerodactyla; species Sclerodactyla briareus. The sequence goes on from JAODTK010000444.1 coordinate 303,523, forward strand.
GGCAATGACGTTACAAGCTTGTGAATGGATCTTGTTTATATCCAACTTACTGTTTTAAAAAGTCGTATGTGGTTTTTTTTAACACATTTATTAAAGCTATCATTCCCCTTTGGAAGACATTTCAAGAAAAGGCATCATGATATTGAACATGAATGCGTCTTTCGATACTTGTACGTCCCGTTCTAGACTCAGTGCAAAATTGCAAGTAACTCAATCATTTCTAGTTAGAGGAAATTGTGATCAGTCTGCCAATTTTTCAAAAAGCCGGCCAGGCGTTTTGTTTTTGCCACCGGATTATTCCACAATTGCAATTCTGACCAATACTATCGTTCCAACATAATTTTTTTTCTTAATTGTATTTATTTGTTATTGAGTCATAACGAGGTTTACTTCAGTATAGAAGCTTTTGTGCTAAGTGGGGACATGATTAAAGGCGAATGGAACTTTGAACTGTTTATACTTGACTACTGTTCCAGCTTTATAAGTGCACTTTGCAACTGAGAACTCATTTATGAACTGTCTAGACCTGGACTATGTTTCAGTGTCCAGTATGTGTACTACCACTGTTAACACATTTATTTAACCAGCCATGCAACAGAGATAGAACATACCCTTTTTAATTCCGGTCCTGTCCAACTGAGTCAAATGAACTCCTGAGGACCGGCAGCCAGAACTGCAAGTAATGCAGGACCCTCTGGCGTTCAAAAACATGCAAAAAAGGATAATTTTTGTCAGTAATCTCTGACCTATAGACCATGCATCCATCGTATCTGGCCTTGCAGTCCTTCCAGCCTGAGTTGCGTTGAACCACTCTCTTTATGAGGAGATTGATGATTTCTCTGTGGGCTGATGCAGCAGTGTGAACCCATCAGATGCTGTCCGATAGAGGAAGACCTACACGACCTCCCCAGATACGCTCGATGAGTGTCTTCGCTCGAGATCAGTCGGTTTCAGAAAACTGCGAGGCTTCGTTTGCGATAGGCAACCAGCTGGCGGCAAAAGATATGCCATTTACAAAATATTGTAGCAATTTAAATACAGCCCAACGTGGTGTTGATGATGCATTCAAGTTGAAGAACCGGTTGTTGGGCCATACTCTCTGATCTAACATATCAGGTGTGTATTATATGAGGTGGTCTAGAAAATTGGTTCCACTACATATAGAGGTTGGTACTTTTGTTGATAGTGAAGCCTATAAAACACTCCGGATGTGAGATTTCTCTGGGAATGGCAGAGGGTGGAAGACTTTCTTGGCTAGGGATAACTCATAGCTGCTGGGAATGGTTCAAATGCCATGCCCATTTTGTTTTCATAGAGTCCTTGGACCCTGCGTAGGGGCAACGTACCACCACTCTCTGTTAGATTATCTCCTGTTGAAATTTGTCTAATAAGAACGCAGGGGTGGGGTAGTGGATAATTGTGCCCTATCTCACAACCTCCAGCTAATAAGGAGACTTTCCACTTTACTATGGACTCAAACCTCCGGCTATCATTATAGGCTTGCAAAAACAGGTTTGCCTGATTAAACATACCATTGTGGGAATTACTCTTCCCACAATGAAACTTCATGGTTAAAGAATCGGCGTTTCCTTCCATGCACGCGTGAGCAGGCGGGCGTCTAAAATCGCTCACCGTTAGTTTCAATGGAGGGCCCGTATTTCCCATGCACGCGGCGGGCGGGCGTTTTCTCGAATCAGACATGTAAGGCAATTTTTTCTGGTAGCCCGCCGTGCCTGCATGGATTTTGTAATCATTTCCGGGATTCCCCTGCAATCTGACTAGCTTGTCAGCCCGTTAGTGCAGAGTAGAGAACGAAGTTATGTTCAAATCCTGTTCCAAGCAACACTCCTGACTGTTTCAAAACACTTGCCAATGAAAATCTTCTACAAATTCCTCCTCCATTTTTACAGCCCGATAGACACCTATTTGAACACATATTTGCATGTTTAAACGCTTGACGTGTCAAGTTTATGCTATTATTCTAATTCTCCAAAACCTGGCAATTGTGAAGTTTTAATTGTATTTTATAGGCGCTATCGTTGAAACTAAACATTGGTGTTTTAGGTTTTAGCACCCTAGTTTAGTTTAGGTTTAGTTTAGTGACTCAGGGTCAGGAAGGAACAAAATCCTCATAACGACCCCCCGGAGCCACCCACAACCCAGGAAAGAAAAATGAACCAAACACTAAATAAAGTCGCCCTGATTCCTGAAAATATCAGACTGTTCTTGAAGCATTCACACTCTTAGAGAGAACAACATTTTCAGGAAGACAATTCCACGCACTGATCACTCTCTCTGTGCGAGAAGAATATTTACTGAATGTCCAATCTTGTAGCGCTTGCCACGAAGCTTGAACGTGGCCTGCTATTTGCACAGTAACTTGGCAAATTTCAAAGAAGTCTGGACAAAGGCCATCAAGGTCCATGGACAGTTTTTTGAAAACCTGGATCAAGTCCACCGGCCCCGAATTTCGCCTGCAGCTCCATGGTAGTTAGACCGAGACGCCTTAATCTTCCTCGATAGATAAATTTTTTCAGACAGTCACTCATTCCTAGTTGCCCTACGCTTAACGTTTTCAATAAGCCTGCTTGTCTTTTGCAAAGTAGGGATTCCACACTTGTACAGAATATTCCAGGTGCGGTTCCTCACTCACCAGTTGCTTAAACAGCATTGACAACAATATCTTATCAAGGAAACTGAAGTGTCGTCTAATCAGCCAAGAATCCAATTACCTCTTCCCTAGCACAGCTTCGGCACACTGCTTGGAAGGTTTCAAATAAGAATCGAAACAACCCTAAGATCTTTTTCTGAAATCACCACTCCTGAATATTTGGCATTTTAACACTTGAAGGCACGTTGCGTTGTGAAAACCAACATGCTAAACTTTTGCAACTTGTCGCATTGAAACCATTTGTCCCATTCGGAAGACCATTTGGAAATTATATCCAGATCCCTATGACACAATTTCAGCAATCATCATTCGAAACCGACACCGTCCCGATACACTGGGTTAATCGTCCTGGAACTTCTTACCCTTGGAATGAACAGAACATTAAAGATCGTCAATTACGCAGAAAGAGAACGGGCCTGAAAGAACCGATCCCTGGGGAACCCACTAGTGAACCTTTTGGGCCAAGAAGGAGACCGCCCATTAATTACACGTCGTTGTTCCCATTAATGGAAGCCACTCACGAATACACTTAAGGACATTCCCCCTCAATGCCAAAGCTCTCCAACTTGAGAGACGCTCATGAGGAACCTTGTCAAGCTTTCTGAAAGTCCCAGGAAAATTATTCCACAGCTGCCGTGTCAACAGAACATGTAACATTTCCTAATTCCCAAGAGATAGTCAAACCGAACGATTTGTTCCTAATACACCCATGCATGAGAATCCCTGCTCCGACATGCCCCCCTCCATTAATAATCACCATATGATGCCGAATGATTGATTCCATTACCTTTGCAGACAACACCTAGTAAGACTGACTGGGCCTGTAATTACATGAGAGAAAACCGTTTACCTTTCTTGAAAAATAGGAAAACTTTTGCTCTCCTCCAAATCTCCGACATAACTTTTTGCAGAGTCTTATGAAAATAATAGCTAATGGAACCACAAACTCGTCGGCCAAGGATTTTAGTATACAGGATAAACTCCGTCAGGACCAGGAGCTTTATCACTTTTGAGCTTCTGCAGTTTCTTCTCCTTTAACAACCAGGCAGCAACACATATTACCAATACTATGGCGGAGAAACCCCCCGACCACTAGGTCACCAAAATTATCCATCAAGTTCCAGGAGTAAAACAGACGCATAATCATTATTTGAGAACCTTAGCCATCTCCTTGCTATCGCTGATTGTACTACCCGAGTTCTGAAGCCCTAGTCAGGACCAATGCTGTCCCTGACTTTCTGCTTCCCCCTCACATAAGAGAAAATGCACGAGGATTCTCCTTGGTATTAGATGCAATCTGCCTCTCAAAATCAATTTTAGCACCAGAAACTAAACTCTGGACAAGCTTTTGCTGAATTTAAATGCTCTAGATCAGACACCACGGACCCAGAAACGATAAGTCGCCATAAAAAAAAAAATGTCGTCTGCTTACGTTTTGATGGCCAAGGACAAAACTCCCTATTCAAATCATCCAGAGGCCTCTTGTTCTTACTGCGACGTTTCCTCCTCCAAGACTTAACTTTCATAACCCCCTCTTAACCTTTTTCAATGAACCATTCCAAGAGTCAACAAGCTTCGTACGTTCTAGAAATTTTAAACGCCAATCTATTTTCGCTAAAAAACCTAGAGAGGCCATCGACATTGGCCCTCGCGAAACAAGGACCAACTCTACACTCTGGGGATATTGACGGAACCAGACACATTGTAAGCTAAATAATCGTGATCCACTTGCAAAACCGAGCTACCCGAAGCTCTTCTACATGTCTACGAATCTGGATCACTTGCTCAAAAACCTAAATCTAAAATATTATGTTTCTGGTAGGAAAATAGTACCTGCTATGAGAAAGGAACAATCCTGCGTGCCATTGAAAAAGCCAGATCCATGACTAGCCACTAGTTACATCAAACCAAGAAATATCTGATCTTAATCACCCCGAAGGATGTACTCTTCCTAGAACTTTTCGAAAAGCATTTCGGCAAGAAGAGTTTTTTCTTCAGAGCAGTTGGAGAACGGTACAAAACTCCAACTAATAAGACAACCTGGGAATACCAGATGAGATAGACGACTTTCACACCAAACATAGTTGACAAAACTTACACCATCTCGGCCTTCTCAAAACTCTTCAATTCAGACCACTCACCTACACAAAACTCCACCACCAATGCACGGAGAGTATCGGTCCTATCTTGGCTATAAACAACATAACAGGAGGTGACCTTCGGCTGTGGAAATATCACTGTACAACCACGACTCTGTAATACATGACGTCCACGGCTTGCGTTTCTGGACTAAATCTTGCCTCATCACTTGTGTCCTGATACTTTGAACATTAGCCACAGAGACAAAGACCGTCTGGCTAAACAATATCTAATCGCTACTAGTTGACTCTCGCCAGACCTCCCACTGCATGCTTCCTATTAACACCCTGCCAGTAAGCCTAGGACACCAGAAACCCTCGTCCCCATATTTAGTTTAAAAACCCTTCCACTCGGACATTTACCAACTTGGCCTAACAACTGGAAGCCCCCGCAACCGTTAAGGTGAGACCATCCTAGCGAAAAGATCCCTCAATTTCCCAGAAACCACGACATCCACCAAACTGAACGCCTCCTCAGTCGATTCTAATTCTAACCACCTGTTGAGACCCGCTATCGTCCTACTGCAACACGACGTCAAACCTAGGTAGAATGGCCGCAAATCGCGACTTTCGACCTAATGGACTTCAGCCTGCCAGCAAGATTCACGAGAAAGTCGGATCTTAGACGTCCTGACTGCACCCCGAGCTTCATTAGTTCCTCACTCGACAACCACCACCTCCACATCTCCCACGATCCTATTAACCCTCTCACTAACTCCCCACCCTTCTCCCGGAAGACAACCGCGGTACGCTTGCGCTTATCTATGCGAACTGAATCCCCTTTCAACAATACCGGAACAATCGAATCCGCCCACCAGTGCAAACACTTCCGCTTTTAAACTCTTCCCTTTTACCATATCCCTCCCCCACAGTCCACCTTCACTTCCATCCGCCTCTACTGAAACCACCGGCTCTGACTTTCCCCCCCCTCCTCTGTACTCACACCCGCCCCCACTCCATCCACAACTGACCCCCCTGCACTGACTCCTCAACTGCCAGCACCCTAAAACTATTCATAGTGTCAATGCAGGACCACCCACTACTTCCGTTTTATCGGCAGCATCGCCCTCTCCTAAACTCTTCCCACTGACTCTCACTTGCCCCAAAGGCCTCGCTTCAAGCTCAGCTATCTATTACCTTCTTACATCTATAACTATACCCATCCGCCTTAGTGTCCCCAAGCTCACCCCCTTAAAACTCAGCCCCGATCAAAAACTCAATCCACAAATCGCAGGGCCCGGACAGGCTATCCCTATATCCTTCCTCCCTAACCGCACAAATAAATAGAAGACAAAAAGTAAAAGAATAAAGAATAAGTAGGGGCCTACCAGTGACAACACTAATGCCAAAGAAAAAAAAATATAAGGGACAAAGCACATCACAACACTAACCAATCGGCAAACACAATAACTGCTGGGCTGAATACAAAATAAGGGCCTTTAAACCGGTTGACACTCAGTCCACGCGACGAACAAACCAGATTACTACAGTCAACACACAAACACAAGGAGCATCACCATTGAACTGAACCTCATACAGCATGGGCCTATGGAGGGGGAACGCACATCAAACGGAATAAGCTTAGGGCAGGAATGCTCACGTAGAAGAGAACGACTAGGCTTGCAACTTCCACACGATACAAATAGGAATCAGCCAAACATGCAAGAATAAGAGATCCGTAGGAAATTCTAAGCACTTGAGAAATCACACGGCCCCGGAAAAGATGCAAAACACAGATCACACAAGATTAATATACGAATGATGCAAAAAATGCAGAAAATCAGTAAACAACAGAGCGATTGCAAAACGAGAACTTTAGACTTGTCGGTGGTGTTGCCCAATTCTCTACTACTAGTGCCTATGTCTCGTTGGTTTTGATAAATGATAATAATAATAATAATACTAATAATAATAAAAACAATAATAACAAAATTAAACATATAATAGTAGGGCTAACACTGTTCTTATATAGCGCATATCCACACTTAAGGGTGAGAAGAGGTGCGTGATTTCAAGAAAACGCCCTGACCGCCCTGCCGCGTGCATGGAACACTGGCTTAAGATATAATGTAAATTCTACAAATCCACAAAACCTCCCTCTTATTGGAATAAGCTTCCTTCATGCCACATCCATGAGCTCACACAAGGTTTCTTACCTAATCCTCCCCATCTTTCCCCCTCCTGCCCTCCTGAAAAAAAATGCCTTCTGAGGAAGATGACTATGCACTTGCCTTAAGGGGCCGATCCTTCCAGGTTCCACCATGATTGAGGTCAGGGGTGTGTGTATGTCTGTTGGTTTGTCTCATTTATTTCTTCCTGTCCATGGTTTCGTACATTCCGCTAAAAACCACCTTACCCCAATGCTAGATTTCCATCTTGAATGTCATCCATTATATACCATCCAGGAGTGGACTGTCATCTCCATGGAATATGCAGCTTTGGAGCTGTTCATGATCTCCTCACCATTTTCCTTATAGATACCTCGTCACACAGTTAACTAATATGTCTGCTCGCTTACAATAGGTACGGAAAGCAATGTTGGGCAGCCTCTACTAATTTCTGGTCTCTCTTCTACTGTTTCCCTCATTAGTTGAGATTTATGAGCTGTATACTAAAAATTGCCCACCATTACCAAATTTATAGAGGAACCTACTTGCAGTCCAGACAAACCCTCTACCCTTGCTTTTCTCCCTAGTCTATCCTCAATGAAATATATTGGTTTTCGAACAGCATTAGGTACACAAATTTTCTCACGAAATTCCTGTTTACACTTTGGAGTTGTTATCACGTCTGCACTCACGATATACTCACATGGTTTTGTAACACACAATCTGAGAATTTTGATCTTCAGATGTACTGCTCACCAACCGTGTATCCCCGGCTTGCTCTCTCAATATTTAATAAAGTTGTATTGTGTGTGCATTTTTTTTCCGGAACCTCTGGATATCAGTTTAACACGAACGACTGGTGTTTGTGGTTTATTCACCTAGTGGTTGGCACAGCTGGCAGTGGTCCGCCTCCCCCTGTATACCGGGGTTCGATTCCCCGTCAGGTCATACCGAAGACTTTGAAGTGGTACCTGTTGCTTTCCCGCTGGACGCGTCAGCCACAAAGGGATTGGAGCAGGACAAAACGAGGGGTAGGCATTTTGCAAGTTAGGAGCGGAAGAATAGTTAGCGGTATCAGTGTCGCTTTAACATGCACCAGGTCCCGGGTTCGATTATCCAGCTGACCAGCAGCGGGCGTTTTTCAGAAGTGGCTGTAACTCTTGCAGTTTCGAATGGCGGTTCCTGGTCTTGGTTCCTGGTCCTGCTGTTGGGCGGTGGGCTTGGTGATTTCGGGCGGTTGTTTCGGGGGCACTTTGCAACAATAGGTCCTCGTCGGTCGGCTGTGAGGCAGTCGCGTCGAACATCTTTTCCGCTCCTCCAGGTTCTGAGAAAGTGGTCAGGTCCTGGAGTTCACTGATCGTACCGTCGGATGGGGACGTAAAATTGCGGTCCTCGGAGCAGGATGGTGTCACTTACTCCGCCTCGCTATCATCTGAGCACTAGTCGAGAAGAGAAGGCGAGTTGTTGCCGGTGCTCATCCACGATCAAAAATTCTTTTGGGTTCCTCCGCTGAGTCAATTGGCTTCCTGCCCTTAGCAATCAAATCAAATCAAATCAAGTTTGCCGTCTGCGTGTTATTACCCCCACACCCCACATTAGGATACCCGCGCCATGGCTTGCCCTTATCCTGTGTACCGGTAAGGGTATCCGGAGTCACATAGGTGCTGTATCCAGGTCAGCATCCTTGCTGGGGCCTGAATAGGTGGGTTTTTTGTTTTCCGACTCCTCTCTTGGCAATATACCATAAAAGAATATTTCTAACAAAATGTCCAGTATTTGTGTGATGAGTATTGGCATGAAGGCATTAAGCTATGGAAATGAAAATAGCCATGAAAATGTTTTTCACCAGAATTGAAACCCCTCATGTATACATATATTATATCGATACCGTACTGTATTCATATGAATATGAAAAATGTTTATATGGAGGAGCATTCAAATGTTGGATTGGTGGATCTGTTGTATAACCAATCAGTAATAATTGTGTAGGCTGTGAAATTCTGTTTTGTGTCGAACCTTGTTACCTTTTCACCTGCCCCCTTCATTCATTGTAGGTGTCTTGTTTTCAGGTATGGGATTATTCTCCCATACCCCCTCCTCCATCCCTTATGGCAATTAAGCTCTATGCAGCACCCCACCATATCCTCCAGTCATGCTCTCGTTCTGTTCTGCACCCCAACCCTATTCCTGTTTCCCCTATCTGTGTTTTGTCATGATATCATTGTTGCTTGTTCAGGGCAGTCATTGCAGTTCTGTATTTTCAATGGATTTGGAATTGTTTTTCTTTTCAGGCACATCTTGTGCCTCTGTACGCTTTGCTTTCGCGTCAGTATGAGTGAAGTGTTTTTCGAGTCTGTAAAAAACATCCCTAACGTGTCTGCCACTTCAGTTTACAGCTCATTGACTAGAGATTCATTGCCGAGAAATATCACATGGGAAGGTGAAGGCCCACATCAAGGGACCCAACTGTTAATATAAAGATAATGATTGTTTAGGAGTTTTATTGATTGGAGATAGTTTGTGAAAGCTTCGTCATAAAGGTTGACTTTGGCTACCTCCCAACATAGCTATCTATTGCTACTCTAATTATCCATAGGCCTGATGAGAGGTGAGATTACAAATGAACCATGAAATTTGTCAGAGTCATACTCATATCAGTTAGCGTATCATGCTGGCATGCTTAATCAGGGGGAGAATTTTCACACACTGGCCTTTAGGTTCCTCCGAATCACTAGTACTACTGTAGTGTACTTGATGTGTGAATGATATGCAATCAAGATCCCTTCAAACAAGAGCAGTCATTATTATGTGCGATTTTTTCTTGTGATATTTTTAGTGGGTAAAATCGATCCCGTTTGCTTTATATGTTCTGTGAATTTGAGACGCAAAAAGCGCCCCCATCTGATTTAGGAGGCGCTGAAGGAGGATATTTCTAGTCTTTGGTGAACCTTAACATTTTCTTTTAGTGAAGTGTGGCATATATCCGAATGCGATTTCTATTCCATCAAACTGTAAAGTAACTAATTACTAGCTTGGAGTAATTTTGATAAGGACAAGCTTGAAAAATGCACATGCTTTCCAGATGAGGTCCTTTGTTTCCCCTATATGCAATTCCTGACAAACAATATCTTAAAACTAAAATAGTATCAATTAGCATGTATTGTCTTTTCCAGTTGATCATTATTAAATCTGTTTTGTTTATTCAGCTCGCTGAATTGATGAGATGTCCTCGTGCCGGGAGTTTTACAGCAACATTACAGCGGAGCTCGAGCGATGATGAATCCGAGATAGGAGACCGTCTTTCCCACGATCCACCATTCCATCCAGACGCTGCCCAGCCTGATGGTGCTAGCCACCCCAGTAGTGGTACCACCCCCCCTTCCCCTTAGCTGGGAGGTCGACCCCCTCGGGGGTACTTGAATGGGACTATGCAGGCAGTTCCGACGAGAGACTGACTCTCAGTGGAAGTTACCGTCCGCAGGTAGAGGGGGCCGGAGCCTAGATACTACCAGGACTGTTAGATGAGTGTCATCAATACTTGAGGATATAGAGAACGCAAATGCCACTTCCAGTGTGAGACTCCATCAGGCCCCGAGGCGGAAAGTGACATGTGTGCTTTCGAAGTTTCAAAAAATTTCACATCCTTTTCCTGCTATGCCCCCCCCCCCAAGTAGATAGTCAGTGCCTGTGCTGTAACAGCTTGTACAGTGGTCACTTGAAGAGCAGTTGAGCTGTACTGAAATGTCCTTTATATGCTGATCTGTTAAATGCCATACATACTAATGATATTGTCGACCCTCTTCAATTTATTCACCTGTCATATACCTGGCAACAATAAATTTGTAGCCTAAGCTGGTAGACTAACTGCAAAAATCGGCAAATTGTTTTCAGTTCTTTTTGATGTTCCATCGTTCTTTATCGGTCAAATCAACTTCTGTAGTAAAAATTAGGTAAATCTCAGTAAACCTTTATATAATTCCCTTAGGAAATTGTCTAAAAATTCAGTGGCGGTTCCGACCCATTGCCGAATGTGCAAATTGAGGTGGGGATTCAAGTAAAAGGATGTGAGTCAATTTGGTTTAGGTATAATTCTGAGGAGCGCAAGAGGGGGATCGATTGGTTGTTAGATTCTTGGCTTGAGTCATAAAAACCAAATGCAGTTGGTGCTAGGTGCGCCGAAATGATGATGGACAAGACTACTTGATTGAATAGATCAATGATCAGTGTTCGAAAAGTAGAGGTTGAAACACATTTTGTGATAGGTGATCACCCACCCAAGCATGACTGTTCTCAAGGTATCCTTGGTGGTAACTAATCCTGACACTCTGATATGGCCCAAACTTAGATGTCACTGTCTGCCTCCACAAACTTCTCCTTTCCCATCTTCGAAATCATCTTGTCGAATTGTCATTTGTTTTGGTAGGAGTGGCTGTGGAAAGAGGGAAGATGGCCGGCGTCAGACTGATGCCTTAGAAAGGTACGACCCAGAGGAAAAAGAGGAAGTGGATGAGCAACTCAGGAAACAGGCTTGCAGGTTAGTGAACCATCTCTCTCTATTTTCCCGGGAGGGGGGTACCATAGCGTTGTATGCTGGCCGCCATCATGTCAATGTGGTGGCGTGGTGGAGTGGGTTTTCGACTTTCTAGTTATATATACTGGTGTGCCGTTTGTTCGTTTTTTGGGTCATAACCACTGGTTATGATATGAAGCTTGCTTCAGCTTGATTGTTGGAAATATGGGAAACACTATAATGCTCATCTGTTGATACTTGGAATGGGTGGGGAATGCACTGACATATTTGTTGCGTTAATTGTATGAGGTGACTATTAAAGGGTGAGTCTTGACTACCCGCAGAATGGATGCACTCTATACATCCACTGCGGTCAATGTGTCATCAACATTATTTACTATGTCATCGGAATCTACTACACCCTATCCACAGAGCTTTCAAACCGGTGGAGGGCCTTACAAGCATGATGACCTCTCACTGAAGTCGGACCATTCAAAGATAACAACAAAAGTGGCAGCAGTTCAGAAGACTTCAGCAAGATCAACAAGTGGCTGGATAAGGTCTGAAGAGACACTCAACTCGCAGAGCTCTGGGATGGGTATCGAAGACCTCGAATACGTTTAAAGAAATATCGGGTGGAGTCGGTGAAAGGGTTTGGTCTGTCGTATGTTGCAGCAGTCAATACCGTACCTTGTAAGGCATTTAAGTAGAGAGAAATTCACTCCCTTAACCCTTCACTGGCAACGAGCGACTTCACATCGTACATACCCTGCACTGCACACCGCGCCTTTGGTGACTATAGTCAACATAGCAGGGTATTTCGGCAGGTATTCAAAATGTGTTTTTGTTGGAGCATCCTCTATAGTGAACACTCTCCATTTTTGCAAAAGAAAGGCTGAACCAGTATATAACATGACAGTGGTTAATTCAGAGTACAATTCAAGTAAAAGTGGCAATGCAACCCCTCAGAAAGGCAGTCATGGAGGGGTTAAAGGGCAACTGCAGGCTTCGATACAACAGAGGTATTTGTGGAAGAATGGAAAACTTTATCTCTAGGTCCCAACCCATTTCAATACGATGGTTCCTATTGGAGTTATTGGCCTTCAATTTTGGGCCATTAAGGGCAGAGAATTGGGGAGAGTCCAATTGCGCAATAGCGCATGAGTCACAATGGACAACACAGGAAATTATGTTATGTTATGTTAATCTTGATTGTTCATTTTGTTGATAAGTCAACATTTAGCAGAGTTCTGTGTTTTTTTTTTCTCACACCAAGTAACACAACACCTACCAACCCCACTACACGCAATCCTCTCCTCATAAGGCTTAATGTAAATGCTTTTTGAAAGTGCAAATTAATGTATGAATTTCAATAGAAAACAAGGAATGTTTCCAGGATTGTGCAAGTCTGAATCATTTAATTATTGCATGATGGGTATGCATTTCGATCTGTCGCATACACATGCTTCACATCACAACCTTCAAATGACTATAACTCCGAGATCGGAAGAGCCATATGTCAACTTCCGGTTGGAACTGACCCGGCATTCAGTTTCTATCAGCTATTGAATTAGCACCTGTTAATCCATCCTGCGTGTCCTTTAAAAATAGTTTGGCCAGAATTGAATCCACCTGGACTTCAAGAACCTTTTGTTGCACTTTTCAAACCATAAGATAACTTTTGATTAGTCCTACCACTGCCACTTAACTTCAGTTGAGAATGTTGACTATATTGTCAAAGACTCCTATGAAGGTCAACAATTGGGGGGGTTTTACATTAGAAATGAGCTCATTGTGACCCACCCCATTCACTTTCACATTGAGTGCTTATGGTGTCTCGATCAATAAAATGGTTGAACCCTTTGAACTGGATTTGCTCCAGAATTCATTCAATATTACTCTGCCCCTCTCCTGTTTACAGGACTTCCGCCTGGGCCCTAAACACATGTCGGACCCTGCTGCACTCTATCAAGGCTCGCTCCAATGTAGTTTTGTCAGCCCAGACACGGAGCAGGGTAAGGAGACTCTTCAGGAGGGCTTGGATGTGATGAACCACCGGTGGGAGGCGGTATGTCTCCGCGCAGAGAACTGGAGGCGGGACCTTCAGTTGCCCACATCAGGGCGAGAGTTCCATCAGAGCATTAACGACCTTGACCAAAAACTGGCAGAGTGTGAGGAGGCGATCACTGCCAACGACCCAATAAACCTGGAGGCTGAACAGGAACAACTACAAGAACAATACAAGATGTTTGTGGTAAGTGTTCCTATATGTCTGAGAGGGAAGGGGAAGGGAAGGAGGGTGTCACTGCCAATGAACAAATAGACCTGAAGGCTGAACAGGAACAACTACAAGAACAATACAAGATGTTTGTGGTAAGTGTTCCTATATGTCTGAGAGGGAGGGGGAGGGGGAGGGGGAGGGAAGGAGGGTGTCACTGCCAATGAACAAATAGACCTGAAGGCTGAACAGGAACAACTACAGAACAATACAAGATGATTGTGGTAAGTGTTCCTATATGTCTGAGAGGGAGGGGGAAGGGAAGGAGGGTGTCACTGCCAGCAAACCAATAGACTGAAAGGCTGAACAGGAACAACTACAAGAACATACAAGATGTTTGTGGTAAGTTTTCCTATATGTCTGAGAGGGAGGGGGAAGGGAAGGAGGGTGTCACTGCCAATGAACAAATAGACCTGAAGGCTGAACAGGAACAACTACAAGAACAATACAAGATGTTTGTGGTAAGTTTTCCTATATGTCTGAGAGGGAGGGGGAAGGGAAGGAGGGTGTCACTGCCAATGAACAAATAGACCTGAAGGCTGAACAGGAACAACTACAAGAACAATACAAGATGATTGTGGTAAGTGTTCCTATATGTCTGAGAGGGAGGGGAAAGGGAAGGAGGGTGTCACTGCCAGCAAACCAATAGACCTGAAGGCTGAACAGGAACAACTACAAGAACATACAGATGTTTGTGGTAAGTGTTCCTATATGTCTGAGAGGGAGGGGGAAGGGAAGGAGGGTGTCACTGCCAGCAAACCAATAGACCTGAAGGCTGAACAGGAACAACTACAAGAACAATACAAGATGTTTGTGGTAAGTGTTCCTATATGTCTGAGAGGGAGGGGGAGGGGGAGGGAAGGAGGGTGTCACTGCCAGCAAACCAATAGACCAGCAGGCTCAACAAGACCATACAAGATGTTCATTATAAGGGTTCCTACCTGAATGGGGGAGGCGAGGTGGGCTGAAGGGAGATTTGAGGACCTTGACCAAAGACTGACCAGTGTGAAGAGCCAGTCACTGCCAATGAGCAGATAGACTAAGAGGCTGAACAGGAACAACTACAGGGACAATGAATGATATTTGTGGTGAGTGGACGTGTCCCTGAGAGGTTGGGGAGGGGGTGGGGGAAATAGAGGGGGTCTGAAAAGGAACAACTACATGTCTACGGTGCGTTGACCTGCATGTGGAAAGGGCCCCCTCTACGAAGTAAATGTAGGGGAGAGAGGGGGGATCAACAATTGCCTGATCAGAAAAAGATGTTGCTAGTGTTAAGAGCAGACCTACATGTGAGGGTATGGTTAAGAAGCAGTGTGGGGAGATTGAGTGAGAGTCCATTCCTTCAAGATTCCTATGCAATACGCAGTGCAAGGGAGGCAATGACTGTAGAAGCAGTACAGGATACTCGTAATGATTTGAATGGAAAAACTGAGAAAGTGCAGTTAAGCATCTGGTGTGTAATGAGGGGGTAGTTGGGGAATGGCATGTTTGAATAACCACATTACTGATCTTGTATACAAACTGATAGGAGACATTAGGCAGTGGAGAGGATTGTTGGTAGTTGGGGAATGGCATGTTTGAATAACCACATTACTGATCTTGTATACAAACTGATAGGAGACATTAGGCAGTGGAGAGGATGTTAGCCGTATCATATTTAGGGCAAAGTAGGTTTGTGATCCCAACAATATATGCCCCTTAAAATGAAATATTTCTCTTGAAATTTCAGCAAAAGAAGAAGTTCTTAGAATCATCTCAGCCAAGGGTTCTCTGGATGAAGGAGATCGCTGACCAGATCTTCACTGAGGTTGACTCGGAAGACTGTCAAGCGACCCAGCGCAGACTCCATGACATCGCCAAGAAGACTTCGGACCTGCTGAGAAGATGCAACGAGGACATTGAGGAGCTCGAGAAGGTCGTAGATCCGACTGTGTTTGTCCTAGATGAGGTAGGTTTGAGAGGCAGCTAATGGAGCATGAATATAGGAGAATGTTTTCAGAAATGCATGCATTTGCATTGAAGAATGCCTGTGCATGTTTTTTTGTGATCACTGGTCTAAAGATGCATGCAATTACTCCACCCATCCCTTGAAACAATGGTAGCAGGTAGAAATTGATATGAATTTACAGGAACCTGGACACCTGAATAATTTTGATATTCTCCACTTTTAACTATGGCATTTAGTAGAAGAGAATCATCATCAGGTCTGGGCTCGCCATCTTGCTATCGACTAATGTGTGTGACTGTATTTTACCAAATTCTTTCCTCTGTAAACATAAAACAAAATTTTCAGTGTGGAATTGTGTGAACAGTGTGAGAATAAAAACATGTCTATCTCATTTCCTATTCCGATAAAGCTTTATCAGTTCTCTTTCTATTTCCTACTGGCCTAACAAGACACAATATTCACAAAAATCTTCCAGCATCCATTTTGCTTTCCTCTGTAAACATAAAACACAAATTTTCAGTGTTGAATTAGAATAAAAACATGACTATATCATTTTCTATTTCAATAAAGCTTTATCAGTTCTCTTCCTATTTTCTACTGGCCTAACAAGATACAATATTCACAAGAATCGTCCAGCATCCATTTTGCTTTGCTATCTAATTACCCTGAATGAAGATAGGACTATCAGTCTATCAGCTACACTAATCTTTTCTCAATTGCTCTTAGAAATCATGTATCTCAGCTACCTATCTTTCTACTTGGTCACCTCTACATTGAGTTGTGAGTTCAACTGTTTAAACATTGCCATGCGCCATGGTTCTTTTCGTCATTTGGAGCCTGTGTCACATGCCAAACATGCCAATTGCAGTGAAGTTCCAGCTATGGCATAGATTATAACATCACACTAGAGGATCAGTTCATTGCTGCTGATCGAATTATTTACAACAACAAAAAGAATCCAGTGTTTCCTGGATGAGTGTTAAAATTGAATAATACTTTGTATGTTCGAGATATATTTAGAATGTTGTCCTGATCATTGAAGTGTCCTACTACTGCAAGCCATTGTTATTGGATCTGGGCTACTGAACACATTCACAGCAAACATTATATTGACAAACATTGTTGCTGGGTCTATAGGTGATATGTTGTTCCAAAGGACAGTAGTGTGTGTGATCCTGGCTTTGTAAAACATTTCTATGTAAGAATCAAATGATCACACCTTGCTCACCTGCTACTTTTCCTTGTCTCTTCCAACAAATGTATGACATCTTTCATCCTTCTAGAAAAAAAGGAAAAAGTGGCGGGTTGTTCGCCCAAGATAGTGTCCAGGTAGAGAGAGTTTTCTGCTGCACCGTTGCTTCAGCTACCATGCTATACCACCTACATCTCCCATATAACAGTATGCTGATAGCAGTCCTGGTGTTGAGCTCTGCATACGGTCACACATATAACGAGATACACTGCTGGCATCTCCTACAATCTCATCGATCTCACCCTGCCAATTCCCAATCTCTCTAGCCATGGAACCAGTCTTATTCTGTCATTGCTGTTGAATCTGACATGTTCCGGTGTACCCCACTATCACATCCGCGTCCATGGGCGGCGATTTGGCTAAATTAGTAGCGAGGGTTGAAAGTATGTGAATAATAAAACCTCAATGGACGATGTCTCAAGGGTTGCTCCCTCCCCCCTCTCTGGAGGATCGTGAGAATCGCCGCCCATGACTATGTGATCAGAATGTGTGACATCATGATGTGATTTCATCATGTGCCATTATCCCATACATTAGTATCCCAGCAATTTCAGCATCTCAACACCAGCCTACACCCACCCCCCTCTTCTATAAAAAATGAATACCAGAGTGATTTTGCTGAGACAGTAGTATACTGTAGATACAATATGAAGCATAATATTCTATATTGTGTCACCAACTAACTACTATACACCAGTGTCAGTTGTAGAAAGCATTTCTGTTTCTATTTACACCACAGAGCCAACAAAATAATTCTATCAATCCAGCCTGTAAGGGGGGGATTATGAAAATAAACGTTTTACTTAGAAGTATGGAAGATTTGATTATTTTGGTTACTCTGTTTTTAGGGAGATCCTGGTAAGCCAGGCAGCCACCATGATAGGTCTACAGTAAGTCTAATTTATGGAGATTCCCCATCAAACTAGCTTCTTTGCCAAATGCCATTTCATTGTTAGATTCATGACAATGTTTCGCTCAAATACTGCATTTTTGTTTTCTCCTAAAAAAAGCCAACTTTTCTTCACTGAAGTAATCAATGTACCAAAAGCCAAAATCAAGTCAGTTATTCATATTGCCTAATTACTTTCAATATAGAATTAATTCTATAGTAAAGTGGTTATTTGATTCCAATTTGAACATATCTGTTAAAAGTCCATTCATCCTTCGAGATATTCAAGAAATTAAGCATCAATGATATCGAAAATGAATGCCATTGGTGGATATGTCATCCGTAAGTTCCTCAGTCAATATTACAGCACTCAAATCATTTGTATTTTGGAGAAAATGTGATCAGTCGGCGAATTTTCAAAAATGCCGGCTGGCCGTAACAAATGTATTCTTTTCGCCACAGTGACTTATTCATGAAATTAAGAATTTTGACCTAATACTAGTTTCAACATATTTTTTTTATTGTAGTTTTTACATCAGTCAATACGATAGATTTCTACAGTATGGGTAGCTTTGTTGGCTGGAAAGGAGGACATGAAATAAAGGAACTTTGAATGGAACTTTGAAGAAGTTGTAACATTCTGTGATGAAAATCATCATATTTCTGCTGTGCCTCCTAATTTGGTTCAGTATTTTAGCCACTGTTGTTGATTACAAACATGTGGCACGGTTTATCATTGGACATACCAATCATATACCCCTCTATAAAAAGATATGTAAGTAAGATATTTGAGATAGATTTAGGCCTTGATAATTGTATAATTCATTCATTATTTTGGTCATATCCAGGAGTGTGGTGTGAATGTAGCATGTGAGGTGTGCATTGAGTCATTCATGATACGGTTCATATCCAGGAATGTGGTGTGAATTTAGCATGTGAGGTTTGCATTCATCATATCCAGGAGTGTGAGGTTTGCATTCAGTCATATCCAGGAGTGTGGTGTGAATGTAGCATGTGAGGTGTGCATTGAGTCATTCATGATTACGTCATATCCAGGAGTGTGGTGTGAATGTAGCATGTGAGGTGTGCATTCAGTCACTCATGATTACGGTCATATCCAGGAGTGTGGTGTGATGTAGCATGTGAGGTGTGCATTGAGTCATTCATGATTACGGTCATATCCAGGATTGTGGTGTGAATGTAGCATGTTAGGTGTGCATTCAGTCATTCATGATTACGTCATATCCAGGAGTGTGTGTGAATGTAGCATGTGAGGTGTGCATTCAGTCATTCATGATTCGGTCATATCCAGGAGTGTGGTGTGATGTAGCATGTGAGGTGTGCATTCAGTCTTTCATGATTACGGTCATATCCAGAGTGTGGTGTGATGTAGCATGTGAGGTGTGCATTCAGTCATTCATGATTACGGTTCATATCCGGAGTGTGGTTTGAATGTAGCATGTGAGGTGTGCATTCAGTCATTCATGATTACGGTCATATCCAGGATTGTGGTGTGATGTAGCATGTGAGGTGTGCATTCAGTCATTCATGATTACGGTCATATCCAGAGTGTGGTGTGATGTAGCATGTGAGGTGTGCATTCAGTCACTCATGATTACGGTAATATCAAGGAGTGTGGTGTGACAATATCGCATGTGAAGTATGCATTCAGTCATTCACCATGTTCACACCTATGCATGCAATTCTGCCGAGCTGCAACATCAAGCAACTCACACACTACGCCCCACAGAGCTTTGAATGTTTGTGATCCCATGTAAGAGCAGCAGTGCTGTATGAATATATGTTGTCCCAAATATGCGAATGTGGTGAATATATCTGATAACCAAAATAAATACTGTTGAGTTTCAGCTATGCTATTGGGGCAAATCCCCCCCCCCCCCCCCTCCTCCCCCTTTTGGCAGTCATAATATAAAAAATGGCCTAATAAAATTGAAAGTTAAAAATAGGATTGAAATCATTCACATATAGCATATTTATGCACTTTAATAAGCCGTCCTTCAGAAGCAAACATCTTCCAAAGGTAGGGGGGCACCCCCTTTCTTGAACCCCTCCCTCAAGACAGCGATCAGTCATGCTTTGGTGCTCCCTTTGGAAATTCTAGGTACACCCCTGGCTTGGGTAATTCCTTGTTGGTACCAAGATGGCTCAAATACACATACTGTCATTGGCTCATATAACACGGAGGAAGGTGTATCAGTCTAAATCTGCTGTAGAAGGGAGTAATATTATTCTAAAACCACCTCTCAGTGTAGGCCACATTGTGTGAATTATGCTCGCAATTCCATTGTTCTTATGTTGAACAATTCCATTGTTCTTATGTTGAACAATTCCATTGTTCTTATGTTGAGAAATTTGTACTGGTCACCACTTGCTGCTTCATCACTGTGCCATATTTGTGGATCTGAGACAATATAATCTGATAGTATTCTACATTTCCTATACACATTACAGGAACATTTCATCACATTGTCATATCTTGTTGCATCTCATTGCTGCTGCAAGTGTTGTTACTTACAGAGGATACAAGCCCCACCCAATATAAACAGAACAAGAACTCTGGGAGGTGTCAGAATACTGATTTTGCAACAATGTCAATATCACACCAATACTATTACCTCAAACACCGATGCCTTCTATACTGCATTTGCACATTGCCAATAACATCTCATCGTTACGGGACTTTATTCTTACTTCCCAGCTAAAAGATTTGTTGTTGTTCAGAATGCATGCATGACTATTGTTAGAAGATCATCTGTCATGTTTGTCTACCTGTAACACAAGCCTACCAGTCATAGTATGATGCCTATTACAAAATTACAACGTTCGTCCAGTATGGCTGTGAAACAATAACAGCACCTGGCAACTTTGGTATTTTTTAAGACATAGTTTCATATCAAGTTTACTTCTTCTCACTCTGATTGCATCATGAATTACACATGACCATGTGACTGCCACAATACATGCAAAAGTTTCAATCATATTTATGCTTTCAAAATGTCCTGTCAATAACAAATTTTCCTTTTCCTTGAATTGCTGTGTCTAACATTTTCTAACCAGCTTTTACCAGCAAGTATCCATAGTATACTGTCACTTGCTGTGATAGCAGAGTGTGAAATGACAAAAACCACCCCTTCTACCCTTCATATTATATTTATTATAATACTGGGTGGAGCAGAAAGCTGTAGACCTCTCCAGGACAGAAAGGACTAATTCCTTGAAAATGTCCCGGAGCCATGCAATACGACCACTAGCCCCTGTTCGAGGCGGAATTTCCCAGACCAGATTGCTTGAGATACATCCTGTACCTGCAAGGGAGTGCATTGAACCTCATTTTCCTTCTGCGGTGGAACATGTACACATATATGCCACAGAGGAGTTTGTGGACCTGAACCAATCAACGGGTACATAACAGTGTATCAGAATAGTTACAAGCTCAAAATGAATAGCAACGTTTTTATCGGAGCAAGCAACAACAGAAATATGTGCAAGTTACACTCTCATTTCCCTCTCATTATTGAGCAGGTCGTATTTTAGTGCGTATCTATGCATACAATTGATGCATGTTATCCCTCCCACCTCTTCCAGCCACCACTGACCCATAGATGATTGACTACAAGTTAAATGCACACCTTGCGAGTTTGGTTTATGGTGTTGTTTGAAGAGGATGTGTATCTTCCATTTTCTATTCACACTTTTGCTGATGACCATTCTCTAATGTTTCTCTGCAGCCAATGCAGGAGCGTGTACACCAGGGGTACACCCCACTGAGTACCCTCGAGTCTCCAGTATCGATGCAGACAGCACCACTACAGTACACAACACGACCATTGGTAGAGTCCAGCACTGAGCTGGACAGTGAGCAAGCTGCCATTGCTGCGTAAGTAACATCCAGTGCCTGGGCGGATGATTAGTGTTGGTGATCCTGTTATTGTTATACCTATGTGTTCAAGAAGCCACCTAAGGTGCCTATATCCCTGACTGTGGATTAATGCCTGCATGACTGGCAGTGATTATCCAGGTAGCAAGAAACTTGCATTCTGATCTTTCTCTGAAACGTCTCATCCAACAGTTGTGCCAATTATTCCAGTCTATAAGAGAGAGTCTTAAGGGCCGGTCACACTAAACGATATCGTGTCGTGCAACGATCCGATATTATTGGTTCAGGCCGATACCGGGCCTATTAATATGACGGCAGGAACACCCTGCCACATGGATGGAGGACTTGATTCGCTATTTGCCAAACCATTCCAATGTGGAAAAGCCCTTCCCGGTGTTTTGATAATCACATATTTCCTATTATCGTTGAGCTCAACGATTTATCGTACGACCCTTACCATTTTTCGATATGACGTCATTTAGGAATGAGGTTTTTTTCGAACACATTCGATCTTGAGAAGGTATTGTGATAATGTACTAGTATTCATGACAATTGTTACCACACAGACCCTCTCCTTCCTGGCTCAGCCTGAAATCTTAAAAGATTGTGTAGCAGAACGATAGAAAATCGTTATAGTGTGCGGCCCCTTAAGGTGGTACAACTTATCACGGCAATGGATCAATGCCAATAATCCCATTAACAATACACAAAAAAACCTGTAGCATAGCCACCTCCTACAGATGGGACAGCTTTATGACAAAAACGTGCCAAATGGAGAATTGAACCTGGATTCTTACTTACACACGACACTGTGGTTACAGTAGTAATGGGGGAGGGAGAGGGAACAGGAAAATAATTAATGTTGCTTCTAGTCAGTGCAGTTGTGTATTTTTCCCCTTCTAGAAGCAATGACCAGGATAACTGTTTTATTGCTACTTGCTATCGGGGGAAATCATGCTGTTATTATTATTGCCCTTAAAGGACCAACTGCAGGCTTGGATACAGCGGAGGATATATTGTGGAGCTGGAAAACTCTATCTATAGGTCTAAACCCCATTTCAATACGAGGTCCCTATGTGGAGTTATGGCCTCAAAGTTGGGTTTTGGGGGGGTCATTGGCAGGAATTGGGGAGAATCCCAATTGCACTAATAAAACAACGCTGACGTCACACGGACACAGGTGGAATTACGTTATGTTGTTCATTGTTTCATTGTTGCATAAGTCAACATTCAGCAAAAAATTTCGTTGTCTTTCTCTCCTAAAGTAACAGAAACACCTACCAGCCCCCCACTAAAGCAATCCTCCCTTGGACGAAATGCTTTTCGAAGTGAAATTAATGTTTGAATTTTTAATATAACAGATTGTTTGCAGAGGTGTGCAAGTAATTACATCTTTATTATTGCATGATGGATGCCTTTCGATCTTGCACAATAGACATGCTCACCATACACAAACTTCAAAGGACTATAACTCTATAACAAGAAGTCCTTATGACTTCCGGGTTGACTGACACATCAGTTTTATCCAGCTATTTATATTAGCAATCATCTGCATTGTCCTTTAATACTGAGCAGCTTCTTTCCCCCTACCTTTCAATTTCTCTCTCCTACCCGCCTGCTTGCATCTTCTCCAAGATTACCGTGGTTTCCTCGGCTCGTGCCTGCTCTCAGGCTGGCATTGCAGTTACTGATGCTCCTCCTACTGGGCGTCGGCCTGTCTGATACCACTGGCAGGTGACGAGTGCTGCTGTGAGTGTTCTCGAACACCATCGCCGGATCACTTACACCCTGCTGCGATACCCCCGATGCCCTCCACCAACCTGAAGCAATCTACATCACGAACAGCAGGACCCCTGATGGGCCCCTCCACCAACCTAAGCAATCTACTCACTAACAGCAGGACCCCTGATGCCCTCCACCACCTGAAGCAATCTACAACTCACGAACAGCAGGACCGCTCTCCTATAGGAATTTGTAGAGAGGATGTCACTGCACTGAGGAAACACATTACTGAAGAGGAAGCAGATATCAGCAGAGAGAGAGGGAGAGGGGATAGCATGGATATCTGCGGAAACTGAGTTGACCGCTGACCTGAGAAGACATATGAAACCGGTGATCCAGGCTGTCATAAGGCCTGGCCAAGAAAGCCCAAGAAAGCAACAATCAAAGAGATATGACAGCCCATCATGAATGCTAGAAATTATAAACAAAAAGGCAGTTTCTAGGTTTTCTGTTGAAAAGGGGAATTAGGATTTGAACTGAAAATGCTGCACCTGAAACTAGACCGTGGTCTCTGTTGGGTTCAATGTCTTCAAAAGGCATAACTGACCATTAATATCATGATATCTTTGAGATTCAAACCACTTTTTTACCTGGTCCTAAGCCCTGTCAGCCTACCCCCAAAGGGACCCAACCTATCATACAGACCTCCCAGAGCGGACTTTAGGCACTGCGATAAAAAGTGCCTTTATTAATTATTCCTTAGAAGTTTTAGTAGTGCAAGAAATCCACAATCAACACTTAACCCATTTATAAATCCCCTAGCATCAGAGTATTCATGGTTTGATATTCCTTAGAAAACTTAGGACGACGCATCCTTCATAACGACATCATCAACGTTATATAAAATCATTGAGGTCAGTCCTGCTTGAGAGACTGTTACAACCAAGACGGTTGTTACATTTTTATTTTACTAGCTGAATATGTATTCTATTTTAAGGGAGATTGTACTATGTAAATATTCAAGTGGCTAAATGTGTACCTATTCTACTTGTTTTCTGTTTCCTTGTGTGCTGGATTTTTTTTACACATTCAGAGGGGTTTTTTTACGTTATTTTTGTCATTTTGAGTTGTAAGAGTTATTCACCAAGGGCTTTTAAAAACTCCCAGTTGGAGAAGTAATGTTTCATTTGATATCGTTCATATTACTGAAATATGTGAATCTATATTTAACTGAACCATGTAAGGATAGAAGATGGATTATCATTAATTTGTTTCCAAATAGTTTAGAATTTTAACGTAGTTGAGATTTATAACCTCGGCTTATTTTACCATCACCTTTAGCAGTTTGTAATCCTGCTTGGCATGACAAAATTCACTGATTGCTTTGCACTTGTAGCTATTATGTTTCCTACATGGTCATAGTTTTTGTCCTATTGGAGTATTGTTAACTTTCCCTCGTTTAATGTCACTAATTCACAGTAAATTGGTGATGATGACTTCACAAAGCAATGCAAACCATCACACACATGCTTTGTACTGGGTCATTTAGGCAGTACTTTCATACAATTGGCTACTTCCTAACAAATATTTGTTATCATGTTTGTTCTAGCTTATGTCTTCTTGTAATGCAAATTAAGTGAAATAAGGCTAATTCTGCCTCTTGTATTCTCGGTTTGAAAGATGAGCCCTTATTTTATATCTAGTCCAAAGAATTGCATATGTAAAGCAAAGTATTGTTGAAGAGGGATTTTTCTATCAATTTTCATTTTCATAAGATGATTCATTACCTTCCAAACTAGGTTAGCAATGTGAAGCTAGGGCTTTTCTGTCCGTTAGGTTGTCAACTTGCTTGCTACAAATCATTGTTGACAGATCTTTTTATATGTTTTCACCAGAGAACTGGTAGAGAAAAACCATGGTTATAGCCTACAAGTTGGGGAATTGACATAATTTTGTAAATACTGATTAGAACCAAAGTTTTGACTCGAAATAAAGTGGTATTCAGTAAATTCAATGTATTTTTTTCAGTTTCAGTACTTTATACTAACAGAAAACAATGTAAAGCAATCACTATGTCAGTACACCTCCTGTCCTCACTGTGAACATGCCCAAACCAAGCCAAAGCTCTGTTTGAGGTGGTGGACTCAGATAAAAAATCACAAACTATCACACTGAAAATATCGGGGGTTTTCTACCCCGCCTCTCCCGATCGTCACCGCATGTGTATGTACATGGACTGATGAGATTGCATTGTCTGATCATGAATAAATAAGCCAAGCAGTTCAACTGACATCACTCTATGCCCAGATACCATCTGGTACATTCACCAGCTCGACATAAAGGTCCAATTATCCATGAACAGCTAGCTCAATCAACAACTATCTACCAGTTTATCTGTGGTTCCGACTATCACCAAACCCAACAGGCCTGCAGTTGTGAAGCTCGACATTGTTTTCTCTACTCCTATGCAACACACCTGACCTGGGAATGATCTCACGCTCAAAGCACTTCACAGATATTATCACTGATCAACCTGACTAATCCACACCTGTGCTGTATAGTACGGCATTTCTTGCCATGTTCACTCCGGACACACCACATAACAGTATGTGTAGCTGGTCTTTGGTTTAACCAGACCTGGGTATGAAGGATATGACGCAAAGCGCCTTACAGATATTACCTCTGATCAACAGTGACTAATCCACACCTGTGCTGTATAGTACGGCATTTCTTGCCATGTTCACTCCGGACACACCACAAAACAGTATGTGTAGCTGTTCTTTGGTTTGACCGGACCGGGAATGATACCATGCTCAAAGCACTTCACAGATATTACCTCTGATCAACAGTGACTAATCCACACCTGTGCTGTATCGTACGGCATTTCTTGCCATGTTCACTCCGGACACACCACAAAACAGTATGTGTAGCTGTTCTTTGGTTTGACCGGACCGGGAATGATACCATGCTCAAAGCACTTCACAGATATTACCTCAGATCAACAGTGACTAATCCACACCTGTGCTGCATAGTACGGCATCTCTTGCCATGTTCAGTCCGGACAAACCACATAACAGTATGTGTAACTGTTCTTTGGTTTAACCGAAATGGGTATGATATGTTCACTCCGGACACACCACATAACAGCAGTAACTGTTTTTTGGTTTGACCTGACCTGGGAATGATCTCACGCTCAAAGCACTTCACAGATATTACCTCAGATCAACAGTGACTAATCCACACCTGTGCTGTATAGTACAGGATCTCCTGCCATGTTCATTCTGGACACACCACTCGTGTTTTTTCCACAAGTCACTTCAAGACAGTCTCCCGATTTACATGTAGGACATGAGGAGACATAAGTTAATTCACAGCATTGCGGAAAAAACCCTCAGGCTACTACCGCAACCGGATTCCTAGCTGATATCAATTGTTCTGCGCTCCAAAGCTCTACTGAAGCAACTGAGATTTTGCTGTTGGTCCAATTCCTAATAAGGACAGGAGAAGCTATCAACCCTCACTTTTTCTTCTTGATGCCTCAGCAGCAGAAACTGATGTTTTACAGTTTAGATGCAATTTATTTATTTGGCTGTAATGGCGATATGCAAGCTTGAATGAAATTTATGAAACAGGGAGCCTATCGGTGGAGGTGTCTGAATATGTCACTTCCAAACATATACCGGGTGTTTGGCGGAGCATCAGCCTCCCCCTTGGGAAAGTGGGGTTCAAAGCCCAGTCAAATCATACCAAATACTTCGAAAAGTTTGACTTGCGCCTATCGGGTAGAAATATTCGGTGGGACCTCAACCGCACGTACCTGGCTCGCCCCATGTTGCACAGCGGACATGGGAGAATGCAATTTCCAAAGAACAGGGTTCTCATGCAGCTTTGCCGGGCCATGAATTGGTTTGATCCTCTGCTCAGCAAGTAAATCATAAGAAATTCAAATGGGAGACAATTTATGAGAAAAATATTGAGATATTGATAATTTATATCTCTCCAATCAGAATAAGATAAATATTGATAATTATTTAGTTTTAAACTTTTTGTTCGTGTCTGGTACTATGCAAACACCAACTAGTGGTTATCACTGGCATGGGGGACAGCACACAACAGGCACAAGCTTATAGAAGAGTCAGAGTTGAAGATGATGATGAAGGATTTACACCATCACCAGAAAACAACCCCAGGACCACTTGATTCCTGCATAGTGAGACTAGATGCATTCCAATCTGGAATTGCTCTGGGCCAATATGACCACCTGAAGACGTCGGTATTAACAATAACATGTCTATAGGTAATTAGATCCATTCACTGATGATGAAAGTGTGCGATAGTTCTGTGTGTTCTGTAACTCCACGAAATCAGGAACCGGTGTGAAGCCAAATGTCGTTAATAGAATTATGAAACAGCTTGAGTCATGCATTGCGCCTTCTCTCCTGCAAAGTAGGCCAAGCAAGAGTTGCAGGAGCCTGTGGACACTGGTGATGGCGGTGATACTTGACACAAACTATGGCAGCTTTGCGCTGAACCATTTCCAGCTTCCTAATGTTACAAAACTGAGGAGCTAATTCCAAACAGGGACGAACCAGAGACTTATAAGCAATGTCCTTTCGTTTTACTATCACAGTCATACAAATGTCCACGGATCAGATTGAGGATCTTGTAGCTTTACCAACTATATTGTTTATATGAGTTGACCATGAGAGCTTTAAAGTGATGGTTACTCCAAGATAGGGATTTTCTTTCACCGGTTCAAGGCGGGTAAGTTACACACATCTAATGAGTACCTAACAATGGAATTAAGGTTAGCAGATTCACCCATCTGTTGTTGCTCACAGCGGACACATCAATTTACCTGATTGGGGTCCCTCCTCCACTGAACAGTATTTGGTTGAACTTGAGGCTGAAAGATGTTTGGTTCCCCTTCTGCAACAGCTGACCACATTACACCACTGGCTTTTGTTGAGTCCACCTACCCAGAACTAAATGTGAGGCAGAGCTTGATGCACAACAGGTGCAAGATTGCCTGCCGTCATTTTCCAGGACTTAGGGAGTATTTGCTTCATTCCTAATGATCCACCTGGGGGGGGGGGGAATCGATTATTTTACATGGGTATTAAGGCTGACCATCGACCTCTTGAAGTACCTAAACACTTACTCGTCCGGGCAAAAAACGACCATAAATAAGTATACCTGCAATATTTTGTTACCCATTTTTTTCAATGGAAATTTTCCAAAAACAATAATTGGTTTTCTATCAAAAGTAAAATACAACCCTTATTCTTATTTCGGTGGGTCTTTACCCTTTACACAACCCTTCCCATGTTACGCACGTATTGTACCTATATTTTTAATTGTACCCATTTACAGTGGATCCTTGCACACGTGATACTCTCGTGTAAATGGCGAGTGCCCCCCCCACCCCCCCCTCCGGGCTATGATCAGGGTAATGTGCTATGTGAGCACTCAGATTGTTCCAGGATACAACTTGTGGCCTACATGACAATGCTCTATTGATATTATTGTCATGTTCTCTGAGCCTTCCTCCCCCACCCGCCATACAGCTCACAAGATAGACTCCCTGAGATCAGAGAAATTGGTTGAAGTTCATGCCAAATGCTCTCTCTACTACCTAAAAGTGAAGCCTTTTTCCCTGAAGTACCATAAAAAGGCAGCGATAAGTCCGGCGGGTTTATTCATTGATCCGTCAAACAAGAAGTTGTTAGCTTCCTTCAGGGGTAGTTCAATCACTTCTATACTCTCTCCTTCCTGAGGGTTACCCCCGCCTGATGTAGAGTTCATAGCATCTGTCACCTCTGCATAGAACATTGTCCTGCTGGCTACCAGAAGTACCAACACTATCCTGACAGAGAAATGAGAGAAATATGAAGAGTAACCACTCTATCCCCTAGGACCTGGTGGGACCACTAAAACTCCAGACAAAATCCCCCCATACTTTCAAACTGTCAGCACTCTCGGGAGAAGCAACCAATCCATCTCGTACATTACTATGTTATTGTTGACACGTAATGGGAACATCTGTGGAGTTTTGTGCTGATAGGGTGAATTCTAATCAGTGGAGTTTTGAAAGAATTTCCTGGACATGTGCAATGTCCAACTGTCTCCCCAAAACTTACTGGTTTGGGTATTATTAACTAGCAACCATACTCACCTTTTTAAGCTCATCTAATTAGCAGTTGCCCCTAGTACCTCCATCTTAATGGGCTGCTTTTGCAACTCCGCCTCCACTCCATGCATAAATTGACACCTCATAGGGACACCATTCTTATTTTGCCCTTTGCATATCTTTCGTCTTAGGCATGGAGTTGGGGGCGGGGTTGCAAAAGTAGCCCGATAAGATGGAGTTACTAGGGGCAACTGTTTATTAGATGAGCTTAGCTTAAGAAGGTGAGATGGGAGCACAGTGAATAATGACACCATATCAATATCAGCTCAAGAACTGTGACCGTGAAAAGCCCTATTGTTTTCATTGTTCTGATGGGGAAAGAGGCAAATTAATGATGTGGGGAGTAACATTGGGTGATTAATTATCTGGCCTCCCAGGCAATCGACCAGGTCGGGGCCTGAATTATGCCCCCCCCCCCCAACTCTGTGACAGGTACCTGTAAAGCTTGCACCAGCCTGAGCTACAAGGTTGGTTCCCAGGGGCCTCGAAAAATCTGATGGTCAAACTGCCCACACAACCTGCGTTACCTTACGGCCTGATAGTGGTATTCAAGGATGTAGCAAAGTGAGGCAGAAGAAGGCAACAATTACAGGGTTAATTATAAAAAGGCTTATATATCAGCTGGAGGGAACTGAATGCGCCAGTCCAAACCCAGATTCAAACAACTTTCGGTTTCGGAGTTACAGTCCTTTGAAGTTTGTGCATGTGTATTGTGGCAAGATTGATGAAAAGCATCCCATCAGGCAATAGTTATGATGTCATACTTGCACAACCCTGCAAATCTCGGTTTTCTATTGAAATTCACACAATAATTTCACTTCGAAAAGCATTCAGTCTATGGGAGAGCAGTGCTGTAGTGGGTTGATAGGTGTCGATGGTTACTTTGGAGAGAGTAAGACAACAGAATTATGCTAAATGTGACTCATTCGCAAATGAAACAATGAAATACATAACATAATTTCCCATGTTGTCCAGTGTGACGTAGCGTATCGCACAAGTGGGATTCTCCCCAATTTCTCTTGCTAATG
The DNA here is from genome assembly GCA_026419785.1 of Sclerodactyla briareus. Taxonomy (NCBI): domain Eukaryota; kingdom Metazoa; phylum Echinodermata; class Holothuroidea; order Dendrochirotida; family Sclerodactylidae; genus Sclerodactyla; species Sclerodactyla briareus. The sequence goes on from JAODTK010000444.1 coordinate 334,155, forward strand.
GACCAACTTTGAAGGCCAATAACTCCACGTAGGAACATAGTATTGAACTGGGGTTGTAACCTATAATTAAAGTTTTTCATTCTCCACATATAACCTCCACAAGCAAAAAACAATAGGAATCTAATGAATACCAACTGTGATGTGCTTTCATTCAAAAAGGACATCATAATCAGTTCTCTTCTATGATCTCCTCCTGTGCGGTCTCCTTTGGGCTCAGACATTTATTGACAATCCAGCACATGTACCAAGTTGCAATAGTTCATGCTGCTATTGCCAAAACATATAATTTTTACCTGAATACCATCATGTGGTTGATTTTATCAAGAGGGACATCATAACCTGTCTCTTCTATGATCTCCTCCTGTGCTGTCTCCTTGAGGCTCAGACCTTTATCAACAATCCCAGCACAAAGCTCTAGGTGGAACCCACAGGTCTTTGCTGATGTCCGTAGTTTGTCTACTACCTGTCCCTCTGTGTATGCACCAGCCACTGTAGCAAACACAGCTGAAAGAACAAGAGAGAATAACGGTGAACCAACAGATCTAGGCTGATGTTCAGTAGTGTCTACTACCTGTCCCTCTGTGTATGCACCAACCACTGTAGCAAACACAGCTGAAAGAACAAGAAAGATTGAAGGTGAACCCACAGATCTATGCTGATGTTCAGTCGTGTCTACTACCTGTCCCTCTGTGTATGCACCAGCCACTGTAGCAAACACAGCTGAAAGAACAAGAGAGAATAAAGATGAACCCGCAGATCTAGGCTGATGTTCAGTAGTGTCTACTACCTGTCCTCTGTGTATGCACCAACCACTGTAGCAACACAGCTGAAAGAACAAGAGAGAATAACGGTGAACCAACAGATCTAGCTGATGTTCAGTAGTGTCTACTACCTGTCCCTCTGTGTATGCACCAACACTGTAGCAAACACAGCTGAAGAACAAGAGAGAATAAAGATGAACCCACAGATCTATGCTGATGTTCAGTCGTGTCTACTACCTGTCCCTCTGTGTATGCACCAGCCACTGTAGCAACACAGCTGAAAGAACAAGAGAGAATAAAGATGAACCCACAGATCTGGGCTGATGTTAAGTAGTGTCTACTACCTGTCCCTCTGTGTATGCACCAGCCACCGAAGCAAACACAGCTGAAAGAACAAGAGAGATCAATGGTGAACCCACAGATCTAGGCTGATGTTCAGTAGTGTCTACTACCTGTCCCTCTGTGTATGCACCAACACTGTAGCAAACACAGCTGAAAGAACAAGAGAGAATAACGGTGAACCACAGATCTAGGCTGATGTTCAGTAGTGTCTACTACCTGTCCCTCTGTGTATGCACCAACCACTGTAGCAAACACAGCTGCACATCTCTACACATCAAACTAGAGCACTAATGATGCTGTAGCTCAAACTGCAATATACCAAGACAAACGCACAATTATGTGTCAACTGTTCGAGTCCCAGCGCCCAAAAGGTGTTGTTTCCAACAGGGCCCTAGTGTGTTCTAGTTGACCATTGTCATCATATGGCCAAAGATGTATTAACAGTCAATGAACATTGTACTCAGTTGGTCAACATTGATCAAAGAATGCCTAATTGAAAGAAAAATTGCAATTTCACACAGTGACCTATTGTGCCTTTTTTCATGACCTTTGACCTCGACTAACACTGTTCAAAGATGTCCCAATGGTCAATGAACATTGGGTCCAAATTTTGTCAACATCCATCAAAGAATGACTGTTTTGGGGTATTGTAATGCTTTTTATTCCATCAGATGTCAATGTTTTAACTCGATTAAAACTATAGGACATTGCATCTGAAATCTGCAAAATGTGAGGAGGAGAACGCACATTGGAAATTACGGACACAGTTTCAGGAAAATCTTAGGTACTTTGGTAGGAGGAGACACATCATGAAATTTTACACATAATGGCCTCTAACGCCCCTTTAATGACCTTCAACCTTATCACTCGCTAAGTCAAACATGTCCCATGAGGCAATGAACAGGTGGCAAAGTTTGGTCAACATCAATCAAAGAACGAATGTTTGGGGGCCAAAAGGCAATTGTTGACATACTGGATGGATGGACGGAAGGTCAGACAGACAGAAAGATAGAGTGACAAGAGATCCCAATAGCTCACCAGCATGGCTGGTTTGAGCTAAAATAATACACTACACATCACCAAGGTGGCAAGGTACCACTAGATGCATTCCCATGGTTGAAGGTCTTAATGGCAATCAGGGGCAGCGCCAGGATTTCCCCAACGAAGGGGCCAGAGTCCCCCGACGAAATTTCAGCAAGTCACGCCATAGTGCACCTCATCCTACTCTATACACCAAAACCATCATTTTTCATGTTTTCATTTTTCATTTTCCTCCTCTGCTCCCTGACGCCCTCTTGACTTTCCCTGATGGAGGCCCCCTCTTGGTTGAAGATGTTTCTCTGGTAGTGAAGGTATGCATTGGTGACACACCATCAAAGAGTGGATGAGGGAATAAGTTAGTGAGGGATTCCACAATCAAGCATTTGAGAGGTTGTTTGGGGATATAATACAAAAGAGTGCTCTCACCACAGAATTATGTCAGGAGCAGACTCACCAGGGCGGAAACTGTCGTACCAATATGAAAACTTCCTGTCATTGTTGATAGCAAGATGGCTACACTGAATAGAAGAAGAAGAAGAATTCTGGGTTCAATAACCAAACATATATGTTCTTACAGTTGAATGACAACACAAAGTTATTGATTATGTGATAACCTGGCAATTCAGCTGTAATCACTGTATGTTTGTTAGAGATCCTTTCTCCTTGGATTATGATGTATACATGAGAACCATCTGAGCAGATTTCCACCAGAGGCTGGTGTGAAACCAAAGGAGAACTTCCCATTCCTACTGTACCTAAAACTGTCCCGGTAGCCTCCCCAAGGTTCCAGGAGTTAACAGGCATCCGAGCCGAATGAAGTTAACATTTGGGCATTCAGCAAATATAAGAGAAGTGAATTGACACAATATTCAGGTCTTTGGTAATAGCTAGGCAGCTGGCTGGAGTGGTGGCCTCCTTCTGCTATTTCTGATGAGTAACAAAAAAGAAGTCTGGCTGGAGCTCCAACGATCTCACAGAACGCAGGAGGTGAAGGCTCTGGAAAGGTAGCATGGATCATTAATGCTCATGCATGATGAGACCTTTCTTCCGCCTCTGGGCGGCCACTGGGGATTGGTTTTGAACCTTTGAACTGATTAGTAGTTTTCCAAGCAGCGTATCCCGGATGCATAGGTAACATTGATGTTCCAGCAGAGGGCGCTGTATTGGCCAGGGGTAGTTTTTCCCCTGGTATCCTACTTGCCGGGATGAATGAACCAACAATTGCAGTTTTGAAAATTGTCATACACTTATTGCCATTTTGCTAAGACTCACTCAACTACCCTCGGCAAGACCTGCTCATAAATATCACATGTGACATTCATTTTGACATGAAACAGCTAACATAAAGATTGCACAATAGAACAATTTGAACAAAAGAATATATTTTGATATCATTCTCTCTTGCTTAAAGTTCAATTCCGAATTTGTTATTCAGTTTTTCAGTATTGATTCATTGATTACAGTTCCACTCATCTTCCAAAAGTTCCTATCTTCGCCATTCTCTCACAGGGTCAAAATCATAACGTCTTCATTCGCCCAGCCTACACCCATCTAGCCTCAACTTCTCAGGGGACTATCAAAATGTTCAACCAACAATGAATCATTTACTAGTTTTTTTTTTCATCGTTCGATGGATACATGCCTATTCTATGATCTCTTTAAATATGTTTATATTTTTTAGTTCTTTTCATAATTTTGGGGGAAACCCCACATATTTGACGATTTACTCATGGTTCTCCTTTCACGCACTGTCCCCACAGCTAAACGTCTCAACCTCCCTACATCGAAACGTCTGTCTTCATGGTTCTTTTCAACTCATCCTCACACAATTAATATATTCCACAACAGTCTCCAACATGTTCGTCGGCAAGCATTCAGGCAGTAATTAAAATCAACCCCAGCCGCACTCTCCACCGCTATCACAAGCCATTAACACAATAGCTGATTACACAAAAAACAATACAACCATGGCCCTAATCCACTACAATACAATAACACATTATTGCAAACAAACAAGTGAGAAAATGAACAAATAAAGCAGATATCATGGAGCTGATCAATACATATAGCTTACCTATCATGAACTTTCAAGTAATCCCAGGTTCTTGGTTTACCATTCTGCAGAAAAAATGGAAAAAAAAACATTTGGCAAATGACACATGTCCTTAGAAGCTAGACAAAGTGATGTAATTTGGTCCATTATACTATTCATCTTCCATTCCACAATTCCTGAAACGTCAACTCTTCCATAATTGCTGAAACTATGTCATGACATATGTTATGTGAAGTCATGGCTGTTTATATCAGGTTTATGGTCAGTTGTCCGTTCGATATCCCAGTGTTATTTCTGGTGCCTGGCACAATTCTGCTTGTAGAAAGGTTATTTCAGCAACTCTAACTACTGAAGTTCCTCTGCTTGTAAGCACTGGTGCATTTGAAGTAAGAGTTGTGTGAGTTTGAAGGAAGTTAGAGCTCTGTTTTAATATACAAGGTGAAAAAATGTCGAGGTAAAGTTCCTTCTATCGAACCAGTGTCTGTGACTGTTGGATATTAAGATGCCCAGTGTCTATGGAGAGATTCTGCTGTAAATGAGATTGATTAGTGCTGGGGGTAGGGTGGGAGAAGATTCTGTGACTGGGATCAGGACTGGTTGGAAAAAGCATGCTTCCGGGCATGCTTCCGATTCCTACATCTAGCTCAAATTTGAGATTGTGTCCAGAAGGGTAGACTGAGGAGGTCAGGTCATTTTGGACAGATGGGTGAACAGTAACTGGGTTAAGAGTCCTAGCAAATTATTGTGGATGGCTGGGAAGGCAGGAATAGGCCTTGGCCCAATATGGAGTTTAGAAGGGGTGCCGTTGAGTTCTCGCCATACCCATGCTGATAGTTACCCACGTGATAGCCATATTGAGCACCATACAAGTCAGGACTCCTATAAATACTCCTTATTACGAGAACCACAAGGGACTGAACTGTGGAACAACCTGCCATCTGAGATACTGAGCAAGCCAGCCCAGAACTTTAAAGCAGCACACACCAGCCCATTGTTTTTTTTCTCAGGAATTGTTGGGCAGTAAATAGGTCGTGAATCTAAATATTCTGAAACTAGGTTGGTAGAGTGCCTATACTATAGAGACGAAACATTCTCCTATTAGTATGAATGTCATGTATATTCTGTGAGTGGGACAGGAGGGTCTTAAAAGAAATCTTCATTTCTGATACCTAGAAAAAACCTTAGACTATTTTTTTCTGAGCTGTTTTTTGCCATCATGCATCAAGTTGGTACCTGTATTGTTCACTATATATTTCATAAGAAGCAGAGCTGAAAAGCCAGGCCCACTCTTCAAATGTTGATTAGATGAGCACCCAAGAACATTGGGGCCATAAGCCCGTATGAGCGCATCCACTACACAAATATAGGAGCAATACCTCTTTCCATCTCCCACGGTTGTTAACAAGAGAGCAACACACACACAGACACACATGTGTGACTACATACTGCAGAATTGGTGTTTTTTTTCTCTAAAAGAATCATGATTTAAATCCAAGTAAATCAACTTAAATCATATAAATATTAAAATGATTATTTTTTTCAATGAAAATCTTGATTTAAATCAAATAAATTGATCTAATCAATTTAAATTGTGATTGTATTTTCCATTGGCCTGACTGAAACCAAACAACCCTGCTACATAGATTGCCTCTGGCAAAGAATCAAAAGGCTTCCTTGAGCAATACGAGTCAAGTCCCATAGGCAATGTCCTTCAAACCATACAGTTACTCATCTCCTAATTAGATTCTTGAAGAATCTTCAAGTGTGTCAAAGTTAAGTATTCTTTTGAATATAGCAAGGAATCACTACACATCTTTGACTCTTCATTGTCTCGTTTTATTAACTTATCCTTTTCCGTACATAGATTTTCACCTCGCCATCTCCGGTTTGAGGTTTTCTTCTTTGTAGTAAGCTAACGCCTCCAACTCGCTGAACATGTTTTCTTGTGTGTTTTAACCCGAGAACATCCTCTCTCAATTTTGATTTGTATTCACGTCCCTTGCATACAATACTGTAGCAAACCGTTCCTGCAAAAGCTCGCAGCAGTGGATTGTATGAACTGCATGGTATTTTATGAGCTAATATGAATTATTCACCTGCTGTATTTCAAAATCCTCAACCGCCGGTCTGATGTACTGAGATGATTCACATGGATGGACCTCAACATCATTTTGAGAGCTTGGTTATTACCTGCAAGAGGAGTGGAATGATTAGGGTAGAGCAGGGTTAGTTAGAACAATTTTCATGAAATCTGTATTTTTCGAAAATGACATGTATTCAATTCAGCAACCTACCTCTCCTGTTGGGTGTAATCACCATGCCACCCCTAAAATGTTGCTCTTCTGTATGGCTTCGGAGATAATTCAGTAAGAAAGTGTCGGTGATAGGCGTTCCAACTAAACTTCATCTACGGGGTTAGTTGGAACTAGGGCTGGGGTTAGTTGAAACATTGCCTCTGTCATCTAGGAAATTAAATGGGAATCATGACAAACTATAAACACGTGTTAACTTGGTATATGCCGTCTATAATATATCAAATGATATTGAAGCCAGACTTACTATATAATAAATGTGATAAATAGTAGATAAATCTTTATTTACCAAAGTCTGGATAAATTTAGTGGGAATTTAGGCAACATTGAATAATCAAAATATTTAAGGCTTGCTATTGTTTGTAGACACGTATTCTGAAGATGGTTAAACATGGTTGCAGTATTATAGGTGATTTGAGGCAAATTAGTGTGAAACGAGGGTAATGCAGATAGAATGTTCCAACTAACCCCACTCAAAATGTTCCAAATAACCCCATGGACCATTTCGACATTTGTATGCTAATTACACAGAATGGGAACCTGAATACATCTGATATTTTTGTTTTTCCCTTGAGAAGAAAAAAGCAATACAACATTTTAATTTCAAGAAAAATTACTCAGGGTGCTGAAAAACAACTTTCCTCTCTCATTTACCTATGTTGGTTAACGAGGTCAGTGCTGAAGTAATATGGTGAGAGTGTAGCAGGGATACCCTAGGTGGTCATACTTGGAAGGAAATTATTTGCATACAGGAGAAATTCCAATGTTTCAACTAAGCCCCGCTCTCCCATACTCTCAAAGGAATGGGCTTTCACAGAAAAGGGAGGTACAGGGAACAAATATGTGAATGATGAGAGCCCAAGAAAATATTACTGTATCGATTGTTGAATAGTAATCAATAAGCTTCAGAAACAAGAACTTATTAAGATAGTTGATAACGGCATAGTCAATAGATTATGTACGCGCCTTGAAGATTTTTCTTACAAAGCAGTATAAGGTATCCTCTCGAGGTAATTAGTAAGGCTTAGTCTATGTTATGTAGTCCATTCCCTGACACAGAACACGAAAACAGTTGGGGTATTACAAATGTATGCACATTAAGATGTTGTATGTTCAGAGGACTTGAAGGGTGATGATTGGTGTAAACGATTTATTTTTGCCGAATGATTGGCCCCAAGATGAAAGATAGGGGGAGGGGTCTAAGGGTCTCTAAGAGGCCCCTCGTTTGAAATTTTCTTAATATTGAAATGTCCTAGGATGCAATTGGTGCAATATTTTCAGTAAAATGGGCTTCAGTAATTAGGTACACAGGACCCTTTCAAGTAGGAACGCGAAAAAATTCTGCTAGCATCCTAAACAAAGCCCGATTTTTATTGGAGCTTGTAAGTATATGAAGCAGGCCATCAATACACATGACAATTCAATGGGGGCAATGATCAAATTTTGGCCCAGTCCGGTACAAATTTCAGACAATCTTTCCACAATTGCATTAGGGATATCTCTAACCCAATTGCATCAAGCTGGGAGGCTGGCTGCCCTCTAATCCCCTTCACCCCTCTCGCCTGTTGTACTCTAAAGCTAGGCCGCTCCGCATGATTTCCCACCTGAAACCGACTGTTTCATTCAAGGGTCAAAATAATTTTTCAATTTAGAGGTTTAGGAAGGGCGCTATTTTGGAGAAAAAAATTGCCCCCTATGAACTAATCTTGGGGGCTACTTGAGAGCTTTGGGGCTACTTGAATCGAACCATAACTTGTTGTTAAAAAATAATGGCTATAAAATCGCATAAATTGTAATAATGCCACTGTGGGGTCACTCAGGATGAGCCCCTTCCCCCCCTCGAATGAGGGGGTAGGAATTTGGTCCCCTTGCCCAGAGGCAGGGTTATTGGAAGCGGAGGGTGGACACAGCTTCTAGGAATCAGGTGGTCCCCTCCTTAAGGGCGCAACCTGCAATGTTACACTGTTAATATCGCACAGCATAACAATGGAATCATGTTGTCTCTTGTCAGGGTTTGAAATACTTTTTCAATTTTGGGTATATTTTTTTAAGAAATCTCCCTCCCTCTCACAATCATTTTGCACTCCAGAGTGCTACTCATATTATGGTAATGATAAAACAGGGTGACTCTGCCTACAGTTCTACTGTTAGTTGTAGCTGCTGGGTGGCATCAGGAGAACAGGGTGAACATGCCCCCCCCCCTTATCGATTTCCCACCGTAACCAGTACCTGGGGAAATGGGCTCATGTCTCCCCCTCTATTTATAGCAAGCCGCCGCTCTTGTGTAGCTGAGCTAGCTACAGGCTGTAAAATGAATTTTTTATAGCTGCGTGAGCAGCTCTACAATCATCATGTCTCTCCGTCTGTTCGTTCGTTTCGTCGGTTCTGTTCGCAAGTTCATTCGACTCTGAACCCTACATGTGCGATCAAGTTGAACTTGGTGGGTGGATGTAGCATGACCACTGGCTATGCTGAGTTACGTTTTTGTTTGTGCATAGTGTGATTAAATTTCAATAAATCTAATGAATTACCCCAATATGTTTTTCAATTTGTAACTTCTGCACCGTAACATGGCAATCATTTTGAAACTTGGTGGGTGGATTAAGCAGCCACGGCTAGCTGAGTACATTTTTTAAACATACAGTAGTATGATTACTTAAACTTGGTGGGTGGATGTCACATGCCACTGGCTAGGCCTTAGTACGTTTTTGTTTGCATATTTGATGAAATTTCAATTAAATCTAATTAATTACCCCAATATGTTTTCATTTGTAACTTCTGAACTCGGACATGCAAATCAGGTTGAAACTTGGTGGGTGGATGTCACATGCCACTGGCTAGCGTGAGTTACATTTTTTAAACATACCGTAGATATTACATTTTAATTAAATCCAATAATTACCCCCAATTGGTCTACCCACCGCCCTTCCCCTTGAACTCTCTCTGTTAAAGTGGTTCGTTTACACTCAACTCCCTCGGCTACAGGGCTGGCCACGGCCTAGCCAGGGACATGTTTCATCTATGTGTCCTGTCATCACTGCAGTGGCGGATCCAGCAATAAGGGGGGATGACATGCAGTTTCTGTGGAAGACTGTCTTCCACTACTATGATGAAGGAGTTGGGCTGGCAGCCTCTTGCAACCATGCGTTGTGTTCGAATTCGAGGGCTCACTATTTTTTTATAAGGTACATGTCACCACCCTTCAATTCCTCATTAGTGCCATCATGTTCCCTGTTAGGACCCTCACGAGCATACTAACACTAGAGCTCTTTCCACACTAGCAGCCACTACAGATTGCTACCAGTTTTCCTTTTCCTCTTTCCGATAACGATCAGAATACTGGAACAAATTTACCTGAAGCTATTGAGAAATCAACGATAGCAAAAGTTCCAATCGGCAGTCAGAGTTCATCTCGCAACAACCATGAATAATTCTGTTTTTTCTGCATGCACAACCTTTTCTGAACCGCTTGTTCATCCAACTGGGCCTTTGGCAGTCTCCACCTTAAATCAGATCACCTCATGATGTAAGGTGTTTGGCTAACTTTCCTTGGGAATCCAAATGTGTTTCCACTGTTTCACACTGCTACAGGCCTAGGTTGTACTGGGTACACAAAGTTTTGTTGGGCACATATAGCTATATCAACAGGCCATGAAAAGGAATAGTTAGTTGGGGCCGGGTTCATTGTGCTGGGCACTGATACAACTAAATTAGGATAATGTGGTAGAACAGGTTCCAAGCCATTCAAGGTTATGACAGATGTCAGTAAAGTTCAAATAAATGTTAGCAAACACGAAATGTTGGATTTTGAAGACATGCAGTCTATTCGCACAGTTATTTTTGCCGTCCGCAGCTATCCAGGCGGTTCGACTAGCGCTTGTTCAACCATGATGTTGGCAGGACCTCTCCTACTATGGAGTAGAGCCAAGAGGAATAAGGCACTGCTCGTTGTGTTATTTCACTTCCTACTTCGGCGGCGACAGGTTTACTTTCTCAACCATCAAGATTCAATCCCAGGGTTAGCTGCAGGCCTTCCCCCCCCCCCCATGTGTCGACCTAGATTACCATTTAAAGGATCACTGCAGGCTGGATACAACAGAGGTCATATTGCGGAGAATGGAAAACTTCACTATAGCTCCAAACCCATTTCAATACGATGTTTCTATGGAGTTATTGGCCTTCACCGAGTTTGGGCCATTGAGCAGAACCCATTGGCACAATAACCATGACGTCACATGGACAACACAGAACAATGACTTATGTATTTGACTTTTCGCTTGTTGTTGAATAGGTCACATTTAGCAGAAGTTCTGTGTCTTTCTCTCACCAGCATAACCATCAACACCTACCAACCACTACAGCAATCCTCTCCCATAGATAATGCTTTTCGAAGTGAAATTAATGTTTGAATTTCAATAGAAAACAAAGAATGTTTGCAGGTTGTGCAAGTATACATCATTCCTTATTGCATGAAGGGATGCATTTTGATCTTCCGCAATACACAAACTTCATATGACTATAACTCTGTAAACAGAAAGTCCTATGAACTTCCCGTTTGGACTGACCTTCATTTTTCATTTCAGCAATTGAATTAGCCCTTGTACAAATCATCCTGCAATTGCCCTTTGATACCTTGCTATAGGCGCTCTCCCGTGATATTTTCAATCGATCAATATATCTTGTTTCCTGGAAGGGTTGGGGGGGGGGGGGGGGGGGGGGCTAGTAATTTGTCCATGTGCTAATCATGTCAGATTGTGCATGTCCTTGGCATTAACAAAGTGAAGAAATTTGATACTAACGATCTAAATATTGAGGTTGAAAAATGTATTCATAATTACAACACTGTAGCCTGGGGCAAATTAACATTAGGGCCACGCTAGGCAATCTTCCAAATTGGGTAATAATTTCATTTGATTTGGGTGTTTAGGTTTGGTTTGGCACAAATCACCTTGAATCCTGCACTCATACCTTTTTTTGTAATGAATTCTATTTCTATCAATTTCCCACATGTTTCGGCAGTGTCACGATCAAATCATTAATGCTAAGAATTATCGATATTGTATTTGAATATTTTCAAAAGTCATGTTTTCAGTTAGCAAGGCAATGGTTCTGGTTGTATAGTGAGCTGGAGTGTATGTTCCTACAACAAGTTTGCATGCAGTACATGCCAGGCTTCATCACGTCAACTGTGCATATTCCGTACTATAATGCACATGTCTGGTTGGAGGTCAATGCAGTACGCACGGTGTGTAACTCTCTGGAATATTTTTCCATAGAGGTACACACAGTGAGGTACTGCAATATATTTTAATTTAAAATTCGCCGTACATGAATCACTAATGAAACATTGGTCTTACAAATTACCGATCGTAATTCACAGAATTCATGTACATTGTTTGGTATTATTTGGCATAAAATCAGAATCTTTTTTTGCTGGTAGTGGATTGGTATATACCATTGGCAATGCTAAATGAAGATTTTTCAGAGGCAATTTCCTCAATATTTTGTTACTAGAGCTCTTTTCAAACTTTCGAGGGCAAATTTCGCGGGGGCTGCCCTGTATGCTGTAAGTGACCACGACACAGTGACACTGACAGTCCTGTTCGAGGACAAGGTGGGTAGGTGCCTAGCCTGCACTCACAGTTGTAAGTAACCTGTACTAAAGCCTGCGGTTTCCACTCGCGGCCTAGGCTGTTTTCAGGCTAGCACTAAGCGACCATTTTCGTTTTCAAACTTCGTTCTGACAGCATTGCAATCTCATTAATATACCCAAGACCATTTTGTAGTTGAGAAAAGGTTCAGAAATTATTCATTCCTCATATTGGTCTTTTATAGGTGAGAATTACCAAATATTTAACCAAAATCAGTCAGGAATCCCCATAAATGCTTTCAACCAAGTTTTGAGATTGTCTGTGTTTACGATTTTCCACTCTAAGATATAATAATCATGCCGATATTCTGTAGAAAATGCTGCATGGTGCCCATATCACTAATAGGATCTTCAAAATGGAGCCCTGATGGCACACTCCTGTTCACAAAACTATGTTTCAAACAAGACAGGCTGGGGGAAAACAGGTTGTGATTTTCCTTTTCCCCAATTTTACGGTCAAATTAGGTTTTAAGTATCAACTTCATACTAATCAAATTTTAACATTGAAGTGGATTGGAATGTTCTTGAATTATGTTTTGAGGTTATAGAGGAGGAGGGCTGTGGGATCGAGGGAGAAGTTGGAGGCAATTGAGGTGACGGATTTCGTCACCTCCAATGGAAGTGTGGCTACAGAAATTTCTTCTGATACGTGACTAGGCCTAGGTTAGCCAGCCTATTGTAACGTTAGTGATACTGCGTATGTGTCGTTAGCTACTTCTGAGTGTGTCAGGGAATGTGCCGGGTAGTTCGAGTCACTTGATACCACAAGCATTCGGACCTAGCAACATAGAGAAATTATTAACCCACATGGAAATAACATTTCTCTCGAAGTTTGATGACATTCTGATGTACTAAAACAAAAAATCCGGTGACAATACGATCAACTCTGTGCAGATAAGTCTTCACTTGTCAGTATATGTAATATTGTTGCGTGACTAGCGCTACAACCTCTGAATTAGGCCAAAGGTTATTTTCATTTCCCATATCATTTTGTGCGACTGCAAATGTTTAATGTCTCAATTTTCAATAATTTTTGCAAGATTATAAATGTCATAGGTGTATTTTCATTCATTTTTTGTATATTTTTTATCATAATATCATCATTCTACATAGGAGTGGCGTATTTTGAGTTGCGCACTAAGTATAGTGAAATGAGGTATTATAGCACTAGTAGCCTAGCTGGGTCCTTGTGCAAGTAGTTGTCATCTTGGCACTTCCCTTGCCGTGGGAGAGCGGATTTGGTTTTTATCGATTGTTTTTGACCTCACTCGAAGGTCAAATTAAGACATAAGCGAGTGCTCTCGCCAAAGTGTTGGCGGAAGTCGTGAGTAGCCAAAATCCAAAATGGCCTCCGGTCGACCATCTTGAAAATTGGTTTCCATAGGTTCGGGGTAACATGGGTAGTTTAAAACAAATCATTCCTGGGGTTCTGGGGGTCGAGGATTTCATTTTTACTATCGTTTTCATGAGTCCAAGTCATGTAATATCTCCAAATCCGAATGGGGTCCGCACGGTCGGCCTCGTGACATTGCTTTCAAAAGTTTGAGGTACATCGTAACTTTAAACATCGTTTCCTGGGTTTTGGGTCAAATTCCCCTTTTCCATATCAGTCTTCATGATTCCAGTCTCCTTACATCACCCAGCGTCCGATTGGTCGATATTCTAAATTCTTCGCTTCGTATTCTTGATAGGCTGAATAAAGCTCCCCACCTCCTGCTTGATGGGGTATACTAGAAGTGAGGAAAAGAGGAGTTCACATATTAAATTGAATGCCCAATTAGCCCCTCCCCCCATCCACTCCCTAAAGATGTGCGTCGATCCATACAACGCAACATTTGGTAAACTTCTAAAATCGCCGCCTCTCAGGCTTTCGAGCATCAACTGAAGACTCACTATCTACTATTCATGGACTCACTGTTCATTATATGTACTTGTGGGATCACTGAAATGGGTGCGAAAGACAGCTGTCCCCCTTTCCCTGTTCAGAGCCCTGTCCCCCATCTCAGGAATAAGATCTCTAGCAGATTGATGCAAAAAAATATACAGTACATTCCTCCCTGAAGGCTTATTTAAAAACACATTCTCAGAATGGAACAACATATGAAGTCGCAGACCCCCCGCCCCCTAACGTCTCCCTGCAGACGCGCGGCCTTCGAGGGCGTTAATACACAGCTGCTACACAAACTTTACATTCAATAACTTTGAGGTTTTCGGTGGGCGAACGGGTCCTTTTCGGCTTCAACCTCGCGCCACGTACAAGGTCACGATTCTTTGAAATGCAGCGTCGGTTAGGGAAATAAATATGATCCAATTAATTTTGTTGTAACCTATATGGCTGTTAAGAAAATATGAAGTTCGTCCCGTTCCCCACCGTCCTCCCGCATTATCTCTGGGCTCTTCGCAAACTGTGTACATTTCTGCTTCACTCTGACAGACTCGAGTCCAACCAATGAACATTCACCTCCCAGATTGTGTCCCAAATCCCTTGTTTGCAGGCATGGGTGTTTACGAAGACGATATCTCTCATTGCAACCATCTACAGGAATAAATACGCAATTCGTGAATGAGCAATATTGGTGATTCTTTCAGTGCATCTATGAGAGTAGCTCTCATGGAGATGTCGGGCTAACGTCCCATTCGACTTGCATACGGTCGGGTTAATTCGAACTGGAGAGTAAGATGTTGCACTTCGCCGTTGAATCCAACACCTGTGAAACCACACAATACATTTGCCCCTTGTGGACTTGGGGCTGATCTTTTCCTTTGCTAACCCCAGCACCCGATATCTGAGGCGTCCATAGGATGGCTCAATAACGTTGGAGTTACTATAACTTCGATAGATGTGCTAATCATCATCCATGCCCACTAGAGGCTAAGTCTAATCTTCTCCGTGAATTGTCATATACCGTCCTTTGCACAAGAAGAATATTACCACGACCCTATGAGCAGCCAAACCTGTTCACATCCCACATTCTCCTCTAAGAAGCAAGGCCCGCGACGCATTCTCTGTTACGTGGAGTTCAAAGGTACCATGGCTGCTTCCAGTAACAAGGTCGACTACAAAGACTGTTAAAGGACCGTAATATCACTTGTTTATCGAGCTGTATGCGACATTATTTACTGCGTAAGGCTAGACGTCAAACACAACTTGACACAGGCAAAACTAGCGGAGCCTCCATTTCCTTCCAATCAGTTTGGAGTCAGCTACAATACGGTCTCCGCCTCATGCCAGTGCAGGATGAGAACTTCACTGCAGCGGCGTGTTTATTCTAGACAGCGAGGATACAACAATCCGGCCAGCTCTCCGTGCACGTACTGAGAGATTTGTCTGCGGGTTGGAGGGGGTGTTGAGGGCGAAACTCAAGGGAAGTGCACCCTTATACATGGCTCTCATCCTCCTATGGCCAAATAAGACAAAATCTGTGGTCCCTAGAATACGATGCTGCTGCAAAATTCGCTGAATAACAGTTGCAAATCCTCTACATAACTGAAAGAATCAGTTTGTGTTTTTAAAACATGACTGATCAATTGGGTCATGGGGAGGGGGGGGTGGTCGACCCCCTCTTCGTGTGTACGCCACTGAACTGGTAGTAACAACACACACTTCTATGGCTACGTCCAGGAAGAATCTTTTTGCCAGAATGATGACTGATCCGGGGCAACAAGTGCTATTGGGATGATAGGCAGAGCCTGGACTGCGGAAAGAAATCAGGCAGATATGAAACTTCGTCCTGTCCAAAATTACGCTGTTCCCTTGGCAGGCTCTCCCAGGATGGCGCAAATGAAGAAGACCAAGTCCTCCTGCACTGATGACGACAACATTAATCCACCATCCTGCTGAGCTCTTAGAGACACCCGTCTCTCCCCTCGTGAGCATGTAAGGGTCACAGTTGCATGAAGGGAAGTACCCAGACCATCCGTTCCGCCGCAGCATGTCCAACCCTTTTTTCCAATCCGCTCCTTGCTCGCGGTACCCCCGATGGTGACATGTGAAATGATTAACATCCGAACCCGATCCAGATGAATAGTTTGTGTCAACCCGAACTATTTGACTCTCGATTAGGCGATTACTACAATGCTACTTACTGGACAATGGTAGATCTGGAGTGTTCTACCCAGAATGGTCCGCTAATAATGCAACAGTTCCACTGTTCGGTGTTATATATCGGCTGCTATATGTGAACCTGTGCTAACCCGAGGGCACACCACTACCATACCAGCAAATGAGTTTCATATCTTTGCACAAGGGAACCCTGTGCGAGTACTTGAGTGACGCGTCAATCAATATGCTCAATGATGTCAATTCAAGTATTTCAAATGGTACCCAACGCCAATGAATTATCTGTGAAGCGCTTGGTTACGTAGAGAAAGCGCTATGTACACCCTTAGATATTATTAGCATTATCACCCTTTTAGTCAGTTATCAAGTTCTCATTTTCATAATTCCTCGCTCACTTCAATATTGGTGAGGCTTTTCTCAATCGGGGGGAGCGAGCCGATGTCGATTGAAGGTGCGACGAATCTGAAAATTGACCATGATTGGTTTTACTTGGCGGCTTACCTTGTATTTGGAATCTAAATAGGTCATATGGCAACTGATCGGAAATAGTTCCTTGACCTTTCCAAGCTTGTGAACTATTATAATATTGAGGACATGAATGTTTCCCGATGGGGCACGGCTTAATTTTCAAGATGGCCAACGCAGTCATTTGTACTCATCGCCACCCCATTTTTCTGTCCCAACATTCACGAGGAACCCCTCACCTAGGGGGTTATAGTGTTTATCTCCAGAGGACACAGCGTAGGACCAACCTTCGCTTTCCACTCTGACACGTATTCAAAATTTGAACTCAATTCAACCAATCGAGCTGGGATCCTGGCTTTGGGAATCAATGTTATTTCGAATCATTGAACTGACAGTAAAACTAATTCCTCACGCCCACCCCCCCCCCCCCCAACAACAAATGATTTTTAACTACGATGTACCTCAACTCAGTTGAAAACCAATTTGCAAGATGGCCGACGGTCGCCATTTTGGATTTGATGTATAAAGAGACTTGGAATCATGAACTGATAGGAATGAATCTCACCACAAAACCCAGGATTAGTTGTTACGCTACGATATTCCTGAAATTATTTGAAAACCAAATTTCACGAATGCCGAACGGCGCCATTTTGGATGTGAGCTATTTGGAACATTGGAAATCATGAAACTGATATGACAAATGGAATCCTCGCCCCACAAAACCCAGATGATTTATTAAGCTACGTGTACCCTCAAACTATTCGGACCCAATTTTCAAGATGCTCTGACGGCGGCCATTTGGATTTTCTGGCCATTCCGCCTCCGCCCACCACTTTGACGAGAGGCACCCCTCAGCTTATTTCTTAATTCGACCTTTCGAGGATGTCAAACAATCGAAAAACCCTCCGCTCTCCACGGTCACGGGACGGCTCTAGATCCCCAACTAAAGTTGTATCTGAAGCTAATAACCAAATCACTCCCGAGGTCGCCGGTCCGACCCTAAAGTTTGGCATAGTCCCTTCGGAGACCCAGCGGAACTCAGCGTGTCATATTGGAGTCACAAAGTTTTTTTTTTTTTTTTTTTTTCGTTTTTTTATATGTTGGCATATAACATGCAACGAAGTATTGGCACTTTGATATCAAACTACACATCCTGTATCATCTTCTGTCGGTCCATAACTATAATCGCGAGCTTCGGCGGCACTCTCCGTAGTCTCATACCAACTCTTATCATCAGGGCCCTACTGAAAGCGCTAAAATAATCACAACATTCTCCCCTTTTTAGTTTGAATTCTGCTCACTCATGCTAACTAATATTCTGATAAATCGTTACCGTGCAGCACATGTCTCAATTGAAAGTACTGTGTGGTATCCACCTTGCAACTTTCCCCAACGCCCGACTCCGCTCCCTGTCCCGTACAGCGACAGACCTGGAATAAACCGTTCTCAAAACCATCTCCCTGGATCCGGCTGGCCAGGCCAAGTGGCGTACCCACGGGAAGGGAGGGGGAGGGGGTGAAATTTTTTAACACAAACACTTTTTCATTTAACCAAATCTCACCATTGATCACCCCCCCCCCCCCCCCCTCCCCTACCGGGGGTACGCCACTGAACCATGGTGCACTGTTCTCCTTGTACACTGATTAACTGAATCCGGATTGAATGAACTTGTTTTGCATTGTCAAGGCCAGTGTTTTTTAATAGCAATCTCTAAATCGTTAAACATGCGTATAACTGATATAAATAGCTCGGTAAGAGTTTTCACAGTTGTAGAAAACCAAATGTGAAAGAGCAAATCGTGAGCAAACATTACTTTATTGAACAAGTACTTTCGAACATTTCTGTTCTGATTTGCTTTTCTATTTAATTCTACGACTGTGAAATAATGAACTTGCATACCAAAATGGCATAATATTTGCAATCCATCAGCATAATAATTCATTGATAAAAGAGACGGGTTAGTCGCGAGATTCATCTGCTCTCTGATGGTGTGCGTGCCCCCATTATCGTACGGTATGGTATTGATACTACAGTCCAAGATGTATTGCAAGGGTCAAGAGGCGAATAGTCCTGAATTCCGATGCCATTTTTTAGAGGACGAATGGCGTCATATTTGCATTGCTTAATGCCGCTCCTTCTAAAGCCAAACCTCTAAAAAATCGTTAGACTCGTCGTTACAATACTGGGTCTGACAGTGTCATAAACACTATCCTCAACCATAGAATCATTGTCTCACAGAAAGGAGGGGTGTATGTCCCCTTTGTTGAGTTGAAATGTAATCCAGCTTTTGAATGACGTGAAGCATAGACGCGTTTTTGCGAAAACGGCAAGTGAAATACGCCTTATATATAAGGATTTTTTCACGGCAAACCACGCACAACAGAAGCAAGCTATAGGGCCTAGTCTGGCTGTTTTTGCTATAAATGTCATAGTAAAAAACTTACACAAAACCTCAGGAGCATATCCCTTATTCGATTATTCGAGCTAGACAATATAATTTATGCAAACACAAACTGCATGCATGATAATTGAAAACCTCTGGCTGGGTTGCAATTCTTTTAAACGTGCTGATGGCCCTCGAGCTAAGCCTCTTGAACCGACTTCATGATGGGTTGTTGCCCGAACCTTGTTCCCCCCCTGTGCCATCCGACTGTACTATCTGAATGTACTGGGCGGGACCGTCTTAATACTTTCTCATTTTGATTGAAAGTCGTTCGCCAAGGTTGTGAAAGTTTTACTGAATAGCGTGCGTTATACCAGGTTAGAATGGCTCGGAGTATAGCCCCTGTTTAAGGCCAGATGAGTGACTCGTTGGTGCTAGCATATCGTAACACAATTGTCTTCATACAATCTTGGCGTCCACACCGTTGACAAATTCGAAGGAACAAAACGAATGGGTGTTATAATCTGGACCTTGTGAACGCTTTGGGACATGTGCGAACGCGTAGGGTCCAGGGACGAAGCCCCTGTACACAGGCGTGCGGAACCTTCAAATTTGGGTGGCAGAAAATTTTTGCCTGGACCTATTGGTATCTCACGATATCTCCACCAAAAACGTTGCTTTTGTTATTCAGCATTTGCCAGTAGCGTAATGCCTAACGAAGGGGGGGGGGGGGGGGAGGGGTCGTTTTGGGATATCTGTGGTACCTTTGCTGATCTGTATGGACATCATGCGAGCTGAAATTGGCAAAATACTCGACAGGTAATGAGGTAATCCCGTCTGAACGTGGTTACGACTCCGGCTTGAGCAATCTTCACTTTGTTCTTTCTTTCGTGTTAGGATCGGATCTAGCGATTTCAGCTCGTG
This sequence comes from Sclerodactyla briareus, assembly GCA_026419785.1. NCBI lineage: Eukaryota > Metazoa > Echinodermata > Holothuroidea > Dendrochirotida > Sclerodactylidae > Sclerodactyla > Sclerodactyla briareus. The sequence continues at coordinate 354,146 of JAODTK010000444.1, forward strand.
CTGTTTGTCCTAATAAACAATATATCATAGCGTAGCGCCTCCCCCAGATGAAGTTGAGAAAATGATCGACATTGTTGTGGAACTAGCAAATGGGGCATGGCACCACGATTTTGGAAGACAGCGACCGCGACAACGGTAAAGTCTTCCCAGGAGACCTAGCGGAGGATGGAGTAATGATGTCCGCAATCGTTTCAAAACAAATGTGTTCCATATGGTGCTAGACACTTTCCTTTGTCAATTGGAGGAGCGCTTTTTGGAGAATCGATAATCCTATTCATCTATCGATGGTTTTCAAACCTATTCAGTAATGGAGAGGTCCTTCTGAGAAAAATCCTGCACTCTCGCGTACTGCAAATGAAAGATCTAGAGGATTGTGGAGCGTATCAGAGTCGCCCACACATCGTCCGCAGTACGGAAAACCCCCCCCCCAAACTCCATCTTGATCGTAATGATTTCTTGACTACGGCCTATTGTCCAACCATTACCTTTCTAGAAAGTTCCTTGATAAGTCCATTTCGTCCCAGATACGTTCCTATCTTGAAAAACAATATGTATCCCGCACAACAATCAGCATATCGTAAATACCACTCCACCGAAACTGCTTATCGTCAGGGTTGTGTTGGTTAACGATATCATCCTTGCTATAAGACTAGGGGGAGAAGACGAAGCGGTATAGTCCTCCTGACATTCGTCAGATTTGACACTATTGACACGGCACTGTCATCAGCCGACCTTCACACATCATGGGAATATCGGGTCAGCCCTTCAGCTACGGCTCCTACCTAGATGGATGGTCTCAACTCATCAAAGTAAACGATACATACTCAAGACGTTCCCGCTATCACTGGTGTACCACAGGGATCGTCATGGGGCTACTATAGTAATTCTATACACTGGGCCACTTTGCGACGTCAATAACACTCACAATGGAATTAAACACGCATCTATGCGGACGTATGGAAAGCCGTTTTACTTTTATTCGGCAGTCAGAGATAATCACAATTATTGAAGATATCTTCAAATAAATGTAGATATCTCCAAATAATGAAGATTCAGCAAATCAATGAAGATATTCTTAAATTTAGAGACATCTCCAAAAGATACTGATATCACCAAATAATGAAGAATCAACCTAAACAATTGAAGGGGTTTTTTTTTTGGAGGGGAATTTAAATAAATAGAGATATCAACAATTCATTTGAGGATATCTTCAAATAATTAAAAATAAAAAAAATAAAAAAAATAAAAAAAATATCTTCAAATGATTGTAGATATTCACAATTATGAGGATATCTGCAAAAGGTTTGCAGATATCAAACAAATAATAAATAGTTGATATCAGCAAATGTTAATGATAATCCCTAAAGCGTGTGAAGAATCCCAAATCTATTTGTTGATATCTCTTACAATTGAATTGTGGATATGCTCATTTAATTGATATCTGAAACTTAAGTATTGATATCTACAATCTAGTATAGATATCTACAAATTAAGTTGTAGATATTTTGCAAATCAAAATATAGATATCAACGTATGAATAGTTGATATCTTCAAATACATGATGTTTGAAGATATCGTAATCATTTGCAGAGATCACAATTCATTTGCAGATATCTTCAATACTGAAGAAAGCCCAAAAAAGGGCGCGTTCTGGATGCTCTATGGTCTATTTGGAGAATGCTTCAATGCATTGGAGATATATCAAATGATTGGAGATATCGTCAAATAATGGTAGCATATCTACAATGCTGAATTAAAACTAAAACGGTGCGTTGTGCTGTTCGTGCACGTTCGTTGAAACCACGCGCAGTGCACTGTGTATTATTCAGTTCACGTGAACGGTATGTACATCATTGCTAGTGGCGACACTACACGGATAGGATACCTGGGTAGTCCCGGGACACCGGGTAAAAAGGCGGACACTGCTTCGCGATCGAAGTTGCCTTAGTAATACGATATAGAACATTTCGCGGTAATGCCGAGGAGGAATTATTATCCAGGAAAGGGGGCCGATGCGAGTGAGTATTTACCCACAAAAAAGCCGAAAGAGGATTGTTTTAGACTCTCGTATCCTATGAAAAAACTAATTCAAAATAGGCTTAATACGGCTAAGGAAGACTACGAAAATTTCACCAATTTTGGATAACCGAACTTTACTCAGCACGTAGATCAAAAATATATTTCTATAGGCTGGTTAGGCTACCTATTCGCTAAACAGCAACGTTGGGGGCGTCGTGGCCTAACTTAAGTTAAAGGTCGACGTGCTTCTTTATTTTTGGGTTTGTAAATTTCTCCAGTGTACGAAACCTTACAACTGGGTGTTTGTGGAGTGTGATAAATGTATGATAGAACTGTAGCCCAGGGGAATTACCACGAGCCTCATTTAATCTGGTGTAATGAGCCTGTAGACCTCAATTATCAAAACAATTCTCCAATTTTCAGCAAAAAAGAGGTACCGGATTTTTCAACCGTAGGTCCGTAGCACATTTCAGATGCTGGTATTTTGCCTTGTTTTCAGGACACACGTTCGTGAAATCAGGCCCGTGTTGAAGAGCACTCCGTCTTTGGAAAAGATATGAAACAATTCGCAGGGTATAGTAGGGGACCATGCATTGGATGCATGCATCAGTTTACGTTATGCATCAGTGTTGGGAAAGTGTCCCGCTTCTAGCAAGGTTCTGGATCGGATTGTCAGCGCGGGACGGCCTGGGAAATCTGAAACACTTGAATCCTCATTTGGAAAGCGATTCGATCTATAATATAGTTGTACACACCCACTTGACCAGTTTGAGTGCATTTTCTTTGTCTTTTGCTATTTGGAATCTTCGAAAAATGGACGAATTCGTTGGTGTCGCCATTGCCAGGTACCATTATACTTAGACCTCGTTTTTTTGTAAACTGAACCCGTTTTGTAATAAACGCTGCAAGTTGTAATAGCTGGCGTTTTGTATTAAAACTGGCCCGTTTTGTAATAGCTGGCACGTTTGTAATGAAATGAGCCCGTTTGTAATAAAAAAGCTAGCACCCGTTGTAATTAATTTCTGGCCCAATTGGTAATCAAAAAGCTGGCCCGTTTCGTAATAAAACTGCCGCAAATTGTAATAAACCTTTTCTATGGAAAACACTGGGCTGGACTTAGACTCCGGACCAATCCCATTATCAATTTCAGTAGTATCTGATAAGAATGAGAAGAGAAGGAAATCGTTCTTGATGATAAGCAGATGGGGAGACATGCAACCCTGTTGATATCTTAGTTCGACACTTCTTCAGTGCGATAATTAAGTTTTAAGTCCGAGACCTCGTCATCCGAAAATAACAGAAAATCCATGTTTTCAGGCCGACACGTCGTCCGTCCGAAGTAGGAAACACCGGTCGTCAGTTCGAAAGTAGAATTGGCGATTTCAGTCGGACACACCTTCGGCCTGAACAAGTCTTCAGTTGAAAGTAGAAACATCTCGTCAGTTCGGAATATAGACGTTTCAGTCCACACGCTCCAGCCGGACAAGTCTTGAGTCCGAAAACACTTGACACGTCGCCAGTCCGAAAAATAAATAACGTTTTAGTCCGACAAGTATTCAGTCCAATCAAAAAACAGCATATCAATCGTCAGTCCGAATAATCAAAACACCGTCTCATTCCGGAAATTTCAAATACACCCTGTAGTAATTCAATGTAAACGGTATTAGTCAGTAAACAATCGGCGAATTGAAGGGACAATGTCTTCTTACAAATAAGCTTGCCAATTAGGACGGGATATCCGATACGGTTTCACTATCGCCACTACACAAAGCCAAAGGCGGGATATCGTAAATGATGTGTATCGTCTGAACTGATACCTCCTTGTTCGTGTGAGGTTTATGCAGTATTCATGAGACAATAATACGATGACGCAACAAGTTGCAAGGAAGGAACTAATCAGATTTCAGCCTGGAATATGCTAATTAGGTGGATCAATCATAATTGAGGTGATTTTTCACCTTGGCATATTGTGATGGGAGATTTAGGAAGATGGTTAAAGGGGACGATGTCGTTGCTAGAGGCGCTCGCGCATGACGGCGTCATTTTGTCCGATTATATCAAATTGCGGTATATGTCTATACAACAGTCGATGTAGCAACTCCGCTGTATGTCGTTGATTAATATCGGACTGTCCATAATCGAGGGGTAAGGCGGCGAACGATATTTTTCGGGGTAATGTGGTTTAAAATAGTTAAGCACGGGTCAACGTAGCTAACCTCGCAAATTAGGTCAAGGGGGGTAACTACACTCTTCGATTGTGCATGTCTCTGTGCAATACGCCCCTGTAATTTGGGGTTTTATAAATTTACAAATTGAAAAAACAAATCAGGGCCGACCGCCGACCATATTAAAGGGGGTTTTCCGCGAATTTTCCCCTTTAAGCTCAGGTGAATTAAACGCGATTATCCACTTTGAGAAATTTCGTGAGCTCGAAATTGACTATTAGAGGGAGTTGCAGGCTATTTGTGAACATTGTGAAAAGCATTACAAAGGATATGCCTGTAAAGTCACTTATTTTACTTCTGGTCGTCCTAAATGTTTAATTGACAACACAGTGATAAGAATATAGTAAATAAAAATTCTAAAAACATAAACAGGATGCTTATTGGTGGCAGGCACCATAATTATCCTCCCCAATTACCAGCCATGAAGTCAGTATTAGGCCTGTGACAGTTTGTCAAGTAAACAGCAGCGCAGGGTCAAGTCACAGAGATTTAAAGGCGGGGAGGTGGGAAAGGAAAGTGGAGGTATGAACAATAACAGGTGTGCTGTCAATATGAACCAATTTGAATGAGATGGACCTGTGTTAAAAGACATGCATATTGTAGGCATACGGTATACCGGTAATCATGCTAGATGACCGTAACATTCGGTATATGCTAATCTACAGCCGTGTCGTTTGAATGTGTTTCGAAAGCTTGTCGAGGGTAAACCACAGTCTGTATTGGCAGATTAAGATTACTTGCACAATTTAACAAATGACCCAAATCGCCAAAAAAATCTAATTTTACCTTGATGTCCTCGAAAAGTTCGCCATGTTGAGGGAAGGAGTCACCTGGAATAATTGATATCGCCCAGCGTAGAACTTATCCGAGATCTGTACTCAGGACTGACAGTGTTCCAGTTTCGGTTAAAGGGACTTTAAAGGGACCAAGCGTTACAAAACTCCCTATAAAAATAGACGGTCAGTTAGTGTCTTAACACTCAAAGCCTGGCGGATTGTTCAGAAAATTACATGGTAACAAGAAGCGTTTCATTTCCCCTTTACTAAATGTTAAAGGTTCGAACTTGTATGGGTCACCGTATTGTCTTATAGAAACAGCAATAGTATGAATCCCCCACGCAAAAAAATGAGGAACCTGTTCAGACGATAAACATTAATTAACGATAGACTGCAAAACTGTTACAACCACGACGTTGTATAGTGGCGATATACGTATCGACATCACGTCCTAATGGGTATGTTCTGTTGTGACGTCATACACGAGTCGACGGTTATTGTAAGACGACATTGCCCTCAAGCTTGAAAATTGTGTGACTATAGAAACTGGCTTTGACATTTGAGTTACTTTCGGACTGACGGTTGTATTTCGTTTTCGGACGAATGTGTATTGATTTCGGACTGAAGGTTTGGTAGGAATGAAGGGGGGCGGCCGTCCCGGTGCGGAACCTGACGCGGTTAATTCTATTTCCGGACAAGAAGACGGACGGTGAAGACGTGCTTCTGTCTTCGTGACTGTCCTGAAATAGCGTTGTTTTTCATTTTCGGACCTGATACGTGTCGGACGGGAGACGAGGTCGGATGTACCCCTGAACGATTGGATAGTCACCAGTGCATGAGCCCCACCCCCCTATCCAAGAATTCCTGAATAACCAGGTACTAAGCATGTTCAAGAATATAGAGGACGGAACACTTAATGGAAAATGGATAGCGGATCGCCCGGAGTCTAAGTTTAGCCCAATGTTCCATACAAGTGAGTTACTACATATTGCGGCAGTTTATTACAAAAAAAACAAAAAAAAAAAAAAAAAAAAAAAAAAAAAACAAAAGGGTCCACTTTTTATGACAAATTGGGCCCAAGAAATGTATTACACAACAAACGGCGCGGGCTAGCTTTTTATTACAAAACGCGGCCTAATTTCATTAACAAAAACGGAGCAGAGTATTACAAAACGGGCCACTTTTCCGTAAACAAACGGGCAAGCTATTAAAAATTGCAGCGAGCGTCTATTACAAAACGGGTCAAGTACCACGTTTGAACGCATCGTATAGGCAAAAAACCGCAACTTGGACGAAGTTTAAGTGAGTCTCAACAACGCCCAAACAAATTTACAAAGGATCTCTAAGTCAATTAGAGAGGAACAATTATCTGCAACGATCTCTCACTGTTCTCACGGCTAAATGCCGTCCAACAGAAGGCTGAACAGCAGAGATAAGTAGTAAACAACGGAAGCCACAGCGATAATTTTGAATTCCGTTTTTTCCACTAATGTTTACAATTTTCGATTACCATAGAGATTCTAGTACTTACTACAAGCCTAGCAGGCCAGCGTGAAACTAGGCAAAAAAACAAGCTTTGTGGGTTACGTTGCTTGAGTTGGTTCCTCTGGGCTCTTGGTCTACGCTAGCGAGGAGTGACAGACTTCTTACTTTCTGTTTTATGGGCGCGGACTCGCCGAGGTCCGAAATGGAGGTTGCTGGTGTACGTACTGGTAGAGAGTGACTGGACAGAAAAATCCAGTATTGGTTTTTTGATCCGTCGGAAAGCGAACGGACGGGAATGCAGACTTTCATGTCGAGGGGCATAGAGAATCTGAAGAAGAAGTACAATAAATGTATATTTCCCACGATAAGTTTTTATTATGATTGTTTTTGTGTTTTTGTGCGTTTGTATACTTAATGAGAAGAATAACGTTAATTCTTCAACCATTTTACTGTTACAACTGTTTTGAATGTTCTCAAGTTTCATCATGTGGACGCAGCGCGGAATGATGTGGGTCCTACCAAGGATTCACCTCACAATGGGCCCGGCCCGGGGGTCCGGTACGCGGTACGGCAGTACGGTACACTAGCGCGCGGCACGTACGTACGTAGCCTATGTAACGTAGTGTGTGTTAACACGATAGCTCCATGGCATGAGCCAGTATGGCAAGCCGTTTTACTTTTCTTCGGTATTTGGAGATTATCCACATTATTTGCCGCTATCTCAAATATTTAAGATATCTGCAAATCAGTTTGAAGATATCCCCCAATTATTTGAAGAATCTTCAAATATTTGAAGTATATCCTGAATTTATTTGTTGATATCTTCGAAATATTGAAGATTCAGCTAATTATTTTGGAGAAGCTACAAATTATTTGAAGAATTCTGTAAATCACGTA
>JAODTK010000446.1:0-14578 GCA_026419785.1 Sclerodactyla briareus
CAACGGACGGTTTGTGCTTGAATGAATTGAAAGATATAAATTGTCGAATTGCGAGTGGCATGTATATCGATGCTTTCAGATAGTCAGAATGCCAAGCCTAGAAGAAAGGGCTTGTAAGGTTTTTGTAAAAATATTGTCCCAGAATGACAAAATTGCACTCAAGTAAATATTTGCACGGAAATCCATAGCTATCAAACACGTGTCTACAATATGAAAGCGAAAACACACTATCAGGGAACACGAAACGGACGAATTGTGTGGCCTATTTCTGGGACATCCGCTAAAAGGGAGCGGGTTCGGGGAGACAGAAATTTAGGGTCGTATTTTCAAGCCCTGATAAGGACCTATTTGTGTCCTCCCATGTTGTTGCCTTCCTTACTTTCCAATTGCAAATACATTTTTCTACTCTCGAAATATTTTATGTAATAAGAGGCCTAATTAGTTTAATAATATTTGCATTAGGCCTCTCTCTGCAGATTATGCCGGCAAATATGGGTTTCGCTTGGCAGTCACAATTTTCGCCGAGTTGGAGGAGTAGACACCACGCTGAGAGTCCGCCGCTTGTCGAGAGAGATTGAGTAATAGGTGTGGACCGTAGGCACGGTGCATTTGTGGATAATTTATGGGGCATGAATGTATTCTAATTGTTGAAATTCGAAGTCTTGGCTATTATTAACCATAGGCATAACTCATAGGTAAACATGTTGTTGAGGGAGTCATGTAGCCACGAAAATAAAAACTCTGCTGGAAGTAATACGGCGGGTTTTGCGGGACAGGTGAAAAAAGGAGGTTAAAAGAGCTGAGGAAGTAAAGGTGTATGGAGGAGAAACCTGAATATTTCAGGCAGCGCCTCTGTTACAATAAATAATAAAGCATGCTAGTGGCCTCGGCAATTTGGACCTAAAATCACCGTCATCACACTTGAAAAGCTTGACCAACTTGTTCCATTTTTTTCATTTTTGTTTCTCGACAAGAGAAATCGACAATTTGCGGACATTGTGGGACACATTATCCACTTTGGCAGGTTTGTCGCCTGAATGGTGATATTCTTGGCCCCAAGCGGTTTTTCCTCGATCTGCAAACTTGCTTTAACATCCGAATGTGTTGGAGCAGTCGACTCGCGTAATCCGCCTCGTATGCAAACGCCGGTATGTTAGAATCAATTGACATTTTATAGTGAATCTACCTGCGGTTTTTTTTAAAAAAAAGAATAGCCTCACTTAGGTTTTTCTCTGTGAGGAAAAACTTGCAAGAAAGCTTCTATCGCCAGAATATGCCTATTCAAAAGCATGGTCCCGACAATTTTTTGGAGCAATCAGGGTCGGAAAAAAGGCCACTGTGGTCTTTGTGAGGCTGCTTTCCCGATATTTTCCATCCCACACAGACACTTAACGAATGCGTGTGTAACGGACATGTAATTCAATATCCATCGAGGATCAAAAGTAATATGATGTATATGATGTCCTCCTCACTTTACAAAAATGAGGGAACGCGTCACCTGACCCGCCTCACCCCCCCCCCACCACCCCCAGGATCGACGCCCATCCAGGAGAGGGACACAAGACAGGGTGGTGCCGCCCATGTTGGAAGTGTCGTCAGAGACCAAAAACTCAAAGTTAGGAGGTGCCCCGATGGTTAACATCGGGAACACATTCAGTTTGTAAATCTATTTCTGAATTCGTCAGAGATCCTGCCCCGAAGCATATCTTCATAGAATGTAGAGGATGTCATGATTAGGCAAGATTCTGGAAAATCTCCAATGAGGTTACCCTCTTTCAGACTTAAACCGATAATGAACTCAGAAATCGGCTGATTTAGTACGAAAGCATAGGAAACATCATGATCAAGTGAAAAATAAAGTTGAATGCGTGTCTAACGGAAGCACCATCAAGGCTTGGAGTATAAACATCACGGAGCGCGACCTCGAGTAATTAATGTTTAAGATCGAAATAGAGGGACTTTCCAAGTAACATATTCTGATATTCTGAAAACATGTCACCCAGATCAGATGCCATTATAACACTTCTTCAGTGATGGGCGCTGTTAAGGGCATAGCAAACGGCTACACACAGACTTCTTTTCTGCATAGGCGTTCAGTTATAGCTTGTCCAGGGCTTGGGAACACCGTGGACTCTCCAGGCTACTACGCTCTCTCTTCTCATAAGCCTGACCATCCCTCGTAACCAGATGACCAGATAAGAGAAACGTATAAGTAAATTAAACGCTGCAACCTGAACAAATTCTGCGGCTGCCGAAATCACTCGTGCAAGGAAATTCGACAATATGAGCCGACTTTAAAACTGGCACTGATCCCTATTAAAAAGCTGAATCGAATTAAATTGGCTCTTTGCTTATAAAGCATATTCCAACAACGTCAATAACGGTCCTGAGTATATTAGCGACAAATTGACCAGTATATCCTTGGGCCGTTCTCTTGTTCCTATGCCCAGCTTCTATTACATGACTCCTGTAATCTGACAGCTATGGTGATTTTTTTTTTTTTATGCTGCTGCTCGTTTATTCAATGGCTTCCTATTTCTGTAAGGTAAGCGGATAGTGTGAATTCTTTCAAATCAAAGCTTTAAAAACGCTTCTCCTCGTTAGGGCCTGCCACACTTGAGTTTGGCTTCCTCGTTTTCACTCTTGACTGCTGCTCTATTATTCTTTAGGACTCTGTCCTTTTTTCTGTTAAGCGCATTGGTGCTCTTCGTGATATTGCGCTATATAAATATTACACATTATTGTGATAGATTCTATTATAACAACAAGGACAATACGTCCCATCCCCTCCCGGGCCAACCCTCCCTCTTCCACCCAAAAAACACCTCCCCCACCCTGATGTTGTTAAATTGTTCCGATTAATGTCCTTCAAGCTGGTTAAACTGTTCTGGTTGGGAGTGAATACCGGTAACTCCCCCTCGGCAACCCGTGAATGCTACACCCCGAAACAATAATTTGGAAGTGCGAGAGAATATGTGATGAGTATTTGTGTCAAAGGCTTAGAGAAAAATCCAGGAACCCCCAATAGAGTCACAGTTGTTTCCAATAGCCTTATACAACTGGTCAGTTACATCTGTGAGTGCCAACTCTGTGGCTATCCAATTGTTTTTTTTTTCTTTTTCTTTTTTTTTTCTATCCTTATCGAAAACCATTAACTGGCACGTGCTTCCAAAATGTTGTGTAATCGATGAAATACAGTGAGCCGTGAAAATGGATCTTTCCAACTAATTTGATAAACATGCAACATAGATAGTTGGGCGATTAATGTGCTCAGAATGTCGCCCCCGCCCTTCTTAGGTATATGACCTTGCTTTCTCCTTTTTTCCGAAGATTTCCTGTGCTGAATGAGTGTTGAAGATGAGTTAGGAATGCAAAATGTGAGGTTACAATGTTTTATAAGTTTTGGACGGATGCGTCTGCCCTAGATGACTTTTTTAGTGGGTCAAAAGTAACTTGATGCAAGCTTGAAACCTCCTCCTCGGTGGTAGGAACCAGAACAAAAGGTGTGACTGTAAGTCATTCAGGGAATCCTCTGCACGATAAAGAGAATGACTCTGGCTGAGTAGGACAAGATTTACGAGAGAATAAACATCATTTACAGTACTTGAAATGCATCCTCTGTGTTAATCGTACCTTTTTTGGTGGAGACGAAATGTGTCTGGGAAAACTACTACCATTCCTACCCTTGTGCTCGTTGCATGACTAAATTCATTTTCTACATCCTTCTGATATCATCCTCAGTTTCTGTTAACATTGAAACTCTCCCCGATAGCACTTCGTTCGAGTATATATAATTTAATTGATTCCGGAATGCGGAATATATTGCATTCCGCCTCATTCAGTTGGACATTCCCTCAGGCACTCTTCACGGTTTATTCTTCGTTCTAATTAAATATGCCCGGATGATACATGGTAAGGAGGCAACTTCTTTTTTGACCCTCTTGGCCGAGTATTGGAAAAATAATCGGGAGAAATGTCATTATAAATTCCGGTAAGAAAGGCGTGTCAGCCTCTCCAGATACATGCTGCCTAGTTATTCCCGCGACATTTGGAAGTGTCCGGGAATATATGGTGTTGGGTGTGTATCCGCAGCCGTCTCCGCCGCCGCCGTTCCAGGCGCGCCGCCGCCGGAAACTTTCGGCGTAGCACAGTAACTCCTTACCGCTTCAAGTCCGGGTTGATCTGAAACTGGTACACATGTATGCCACAGTGAAATATCGGATGAGTTCGACAGTCGGCATCACTGCAATGTGGGGTGTAATTTGCATAATTTACGCGAAATTTCAAGTTAGTCGGAAATTAGAACGAAATGGGGGGTAGGGACTGGACTATAAGTTGATCCCGAAAAAGTGGAGGTTAATCAGAGGTCAACTTTGCATAATTTGGGCGATTTTCAAACTTTGTCGATATTGAACGAAACTTGGTGGATGGGGGCTAAGTTGTTCCTGACAAAGTGGTTCAAGTTCATTCAAGGTCATCGCTGGGTTCAAATTGCATAATTTATGGTGACTTTTGTAACTTCCATAGCATACAAGAAAAAACTTGGTGGATGAAAGGTTATCTTAGTTTTGACCTAAATGGAGGTCTTCATGGGTGTGAGAATAGATACCGGTAATTCTCCCAATGATTGCTCAAAAGCGGGGATATACACGTGGGCGTTTCACAGCCTAACATGTCTAGTTAGTTTCTGAAATTTCGATCACAAATTCGAGTCATGTTTCTACGGAGTAAAATAGTGAATCATTGAGTGTGGATGAGTGCATGAAATGGTAAGGAAGAGATGTGCTCGGTGTGAAGGTGAGATGAGCACTGAGATCAGTCAATTAATAAGGGCTCCGGATATGTTATCCTGCATGGTTATAGAGAGAGGCATTGACAAATATATATATATCATAGGGTGATGAACGATTTGATATATGCGAATGGCTTGGTAAAGTGATAGCCACCATAAGATGATGTCTGATGAACTCTCCTTGAGCAAGGCCATGTGCGATCTCCAAGTAGGTAACATTTTTTTCTCTGTAATTTCGCCAAGAGTAGTCACAATATTATCATTAGTAAAGTAGCGATACACCTCGCGCGGCGGGTTTTATATGACTCCAATAATGATGGGTGCATCAATATCCGGAATGTTATTTCTATGAAAAGAGGTTTCAGTGGAGTCGTTAGCTGTGATCAGCCTTTCAGTTTCATTACATTGAAACAGTACGAATATTTCCTCCACCCCCTTTTCTATTGGCACGGTGGCTTCCAAGAAAAGTATACTCCGGGAAAATGTATAAGGGGAGATGACTTGTCGATCGGGCTCTGTTCACCAGATGGTACATATGATGGTCATGAAACCCTGATGCTTTGGGGTTAAGTCATTTGACACGGTCATATGAGAGTCTGAGGTCATATGTCGTTGTTAAAAAAATCTCTGGTATACACATAAGTGAAGATTGGTTGATAAGATCGTGAGCAACGGTGTACATCTTGCTCATGGGAGTACAGGAAACCCGCATTGGTTTTGGTGAAGATTGGGGGGGTCACTTTAGTTGAAAACAGTCATAAAAAAAAGTGTTCTGAGGTCCCTGAAAGGTCAACGTCTGAAACCTTGTAACATGATGAATGTTTGGTGCGCCGATAATTGAAGCTTGGGGTGCAGTGTTCCTTATGTGAAGGAATACAATAAACCCAAAGAGTCTGATGGGATTCATGAGAAACCGGAATCGGGCAGGATACACTAACGTGTCTGGCAGAAACCCCCCCACCCTCTCGCAGAAGGTTCTACCGAGAAGCAGCCTGATTAATCATGATAAGGGTTGTGATAATGTTCGCCACGGAAGGAACCAGAAACAAAACAAGAAAGCGTGGGTTCGTGATTCCTTGACTGAAAAAATTAGTGGATTATTGATAGAACTGATTGTAAAACAATCGTGATGGCCTTATGTCTTAGCGTTATGACCGGGGGAACTCTAGGACAAGGGGCAACCACATATTGAAAATAGGAGGTCGCAAGAGGTGAAAAGAAACGGTCTGTGTATGGAAAACTACATGAAAGGGATGAAGAGTGAGGCATTATCATTTCCCCGTTCGCGCGACGTATACCGGATCCAGGCTATAGCAGGCCACTAAAATTCTTTTAAAAACAGGAATCAAGTTCTAACTCCGTGAAAGATATTGGAAAAAAACAACAGATAGAAGACTGGGGAAATAATTCATCAGTTTTACTCAGTGTAGGTTAATGTGGGTAGAAAACACACATTTAGGGCTACTTTTGATGATCTATATTTCATTCCAAATGCGATATTATGTGTATGTTTGTAATTAAATTTGTGGTAGCGTAGGAGGGGCGGGTATCACGAACCTGACATATAACCAGGTACGTCCGAAAACCAACCCTTCACATTCGAAAGGTTGATGCCTCTACAAGTGGGCAACAGATCATAAGAACCCAGACAACACGAATTGACTGGTGAGTTAAAAATTAATATTTGAATAAAAACTCAAAAAGGTAGGGGCTACAGATCGCACTGATATAAACCACGCACATGCCCATGGTAGACCTCAGCCTCACGCTGGGTGCCCTTGACATTATAAAGGATATGTTCAATTAATATTGCACACATTCTCTAATAAGTTGTTGATACGGATAAACAAATATAGGTTCATAGAATAAGAGGGAGAATATATAACAGACTCGGCTACTCCGAAAGGCACTAATTGGAACAATCGACTTGGAAACAAGTTGTCTGATTTGATTAATAGGATAATTATGGGTGAATTAAAGTAGTTAACAGAATCTGGAAAAATGCGGACAAATGCCAGAAGAGACAATTACAGCCCGAAAACGAACACTTGCAGGAAAGACTCGGTAATGATCTTTGGGGTCTCTGACTTCTATCCCAAATCGCCATTCTCTCAAAGTACATCATTGGAGGGATAAGCGGGTAGGGGGGGCATCCAGGTTGAATTCCAGTATCGAGTACGGCACAAAAAGGGATTACGTCATGCAATGAACGCGCGTTGACCCATACGCCGAATGGCATCCTGCAAACAGAGATCAGGATTGGTCTGCCCTAACGGAAAGATTCAATACGCCTATACATCAGTTTTCAACAAAATATGGAAATTAACACTCGTAAAAACGATTTTGCAAGTTTTATGATGGTATATTGAGTAATTTCATTCTACATGGTTTCACCTGACAAATGAGTCTCATGATTAGCTTTTATCCAATGATGATTATTCCTTTGATCCCATTTGTTATTCTATCAAGGATATTTTCTATGGCTCTTATCACGTTTAAAAATTACTTTATCACAATATTACCTTTTCATAGGGGATTCTTCTGTGATTTTTAAATATGTCAATCGGTTGATATTCGGGCTCGGGTTAGTTCAGCTCTTCGCTACGAGTATTTACCAGCTTCAGAATGTAATGTAAATAAATAAATAAAATGTTAAATAAAATAAACAAACAAATAGCCATGGAGCAAGCATCGATATTGCACAGTCCCGGAAGGAATGAATAACTTACACCTCAACCATGCACTTGAGTAATCACTGAAGGCCCAATGCAATTCTGATACAAAAACAGGTACACGAAGTATTACGATCGAGCCGACAAAACGACAACGCGATACTCGAGGATACATAGATACATAGGAATTATACACATGTGGGCACTCAACCAATTACTGTGAAATTTACAATAAATTACGGCAATAGGGCAGCGTGAATAACTGTAAAATTTGCTGAACCTAGTGAGAAGTTACAGTAAAAATGATATTTTTGTGTTCATTTACAGTAAGTTTTTACGGAGTTGATAATTGTGAGAAAATACCGTAACTGAAGCAAACCAAAAATTTGGGACCAATCACTGGAAATCATATCTTCTTTTCTTCATATTGCATAATTTGTATCTTGGGTTATACGATGAAGTATTTGTGGGCAGGCCTACTGATTGTAGTAGGTCTAAACAACTGCCTTAATCGTTTTCTACAATTCACAGACTTCTCAACTATACTAGGGTAGACTATCACCCAACCGCTTCGCGTACTGAGGATGGCCTCCCTGTGCAACGTGAACAGGGGATGCCGGATGCAGGTGGCGAGGAGGCTTGTTAACGTACATCACATCTGAAAGATATTGCATATGTCTTGTCTGCAACGTCAGTGGCCATCCGAGTCGCCAAGTAACGCATCGAGGATGCACAGATTCTTCACCGGCTGCGCAGGCGGCGATGTGCCGTGGCTATGATCATCTCCCTCGGTAGGAGCTTGTAGTGCCTGGTAAGATTCCCAGACTGTGAAACGTGACTGCAGAATCTTGCATGGTAAGGCTTCTCTCCAGTATGAACCCGGCGATGCTTAATCAGAGTAGAACGTGTAGTTAGAAGGATTCTTGCCAGTAGGAACAGCTGAACGTCGCTCGCCGGAGTGTATTCTCATGTGCGTCTTAACCGAGGAACGCATATTGGGGGAAAGAGGAAAGTCGGTACATACTGTGGCTTGTGGTGTATGTAAGGTGGTACTTCCTAAGCTTTGTTTCGTTTACTCAACTTTCGCATAGGCACAGGGAAAGATTAGTTTCTTAAAGCTGTTCAAATTCCGAAAGGTCTTCCATTGGATCCGGGAAACCACTATTTGACCTACATGTCAAATTTCCGTTATCGACATCAACGCAGCTTGAAGCGAGAAATTTTATTTTGGTTTTATATTTAGAGATATCCAGTATTCCAGGCCCCATTCATGAAGGGATATAGGTCAAGGTAGCCACAATGGAAACGATTGTAGGCGAGGACAAAGCTAACATGGGCGTGAGGTGAGAGCAGACCGTCATCGCAGCTCTGCAGTACTGCACACATTTTACTGCATCACGTGATCATTAACAGGTGGACCGTGCCGTGGCACCGCTAGTTGGTCACAAAGAGAGATCAAATCAAATGCAGCGTTAGGAAAACTGTATAGGATGGGGGACGCCAATACCCCCTAGTAAAATTGTGTGGGGCGGAAACAACATTCTGCCCCCACCTCTTTCAATCAGAAGACCCTTTTCATTAAGGAATGATAGCCTATGATAACGTCATTCGTCATTTATGGAATAATGGAGGGCGTATCTAGGTGCTGCTATATCGCACAAAATTCGCGAACTTCTGGGGCACATGAAATTGAAAAAATTAAAACACCCATACCTTAGACCATTGGAAACGCTGATTCAGGCGCGATTTAAAGACAGTGGGAGGGGGGAGGAAGATGGGGCGATTATGAGTTTGAGACGAATAAGGGAGTACGACTTCGGCTGACGAGAAACCTTCAAGAACTCTTTCAAGCTAATCAGGAACTTCAGACCACAGGGGAAGGCTGCCCGAGTGCAAAAGGACCCTAATTCCTGGCCTAATGTTATAAATCATTCACCCGGTATTGTTTCTTCATAATTCCATGTAAAAAAAAAAACTGGGGATAGAACCGCACCTGAGCCAAAGACAAAAAAAAAAACGCAGGTAACCGGTATGGAAATGCGATGGTTCCGAAAGGGTGCGTGTTTGAGATTTCTCTATTGCACCGAATTGCATTTGCATTAAGCCTTCAGGCAATATGAAAAAGAAAATCCCCCAAGGCGATCTGAAGAAGAAAAAATCCCCACAAAGGAGGGGACATATTCTGTAAACACAGACCGGTGAAAATTTGTGTGGATGTTCAGTCGTGCTATATGGCACCGATTGGATCAACGAGTCACCAGGAGTGATATCCAAAAGTACCCAGTAAGAACAGAGACCAGTTGTAATACAAAGTTTTACAAAACGGATGTGAGGTTAATGATTACTGCTTAGTGTGCTACCTGCACCAAGTTGCTCCTATCTGAGGCCACCTAGATAATTAAAGAGGAAAATCTAAATGGAGGTCCCCCACCCGCCCCCACCAAGAGGCCTTCCTAGCACTGGGATAGGTTCGTTACCTTTGCGAACGTTGGTAGCACACAGTGCAATGGAATGGTTTTTCTCAGTATGGATGCGGAGGGGGCTTTGAGATTGCCGTCTGAGAGAACGATTGCCAGCAGATTGTTACAGGAGTCTTCGCTGCGTCTGCCCTCTGAGTGGGTTTATGATTAACCGAGTCATCGCTGTCTCGGAGCTGGGTCTGATAGTTTCTAGAAATAAATAAATTTAAGAGTCTACAATAGATAACCTTAATGTCATAAAATAGCGGGACATTTTAGAAATATAGGACGAAGATTTCCTCGAAAAAAGTGAATCGAAGAAGGGTTGCAGAGTCCGGTAGGGTCGGGGGATTTTCGCAGGATGTAATGTGGGGTAAATATCGGAGGGGGAATGTACATTCTGCTCCGAATCGCACACCCGCCCACTGGAAATTAGGGGTGGTTAGGTGGGACGACTGGTACGTGTAGTGGGGTTACCAGAAGGACAGAGGCTATGCAAAAGGGTACCAGATTTTTGTAGGGCTTTATAGCGCTATCTTATAACCTGTCTGAAAATCACAATTGTTACTGTCAGGACATTACTGGGTATTTCACCCAGTCAATTTTTTAGCTAAAAAATATTGATTTCATTCATTTTACCATATAACTACCGCATTCGCTAGAGGTGTAGTCCCGAGCAGATGGGTTATCATGGCAAATATTCAACACACTCTTGACGGCGACGAATTAAAACACACGAAACAATATGAAGCACCAAGTACCGATATTATACAGGAGAACACTACTCTGGCATTAAACTTATAAACCGCCAAAACACATAACCCTTGCTCGAAAACCCCCTAAAACGCGCTCGTCCTATCGCGCGACCCCCCCCCTAAAGGCTCCCCCACAGTCGTTCAGAGGCACTCGCGTAAGTTCAAGTGGAGGGTGGTAGCCCGTGAAGGGGGTTGCAAGGAGCAAAGACCGGCTGCAGCGGTCGTTTACTGGTGTGAATTTTCAACTTCTGACAACCCTCCCACAATAGATGAATAATAAATATCCGTATCTGTTTCATGCGATAATGAATTAAACGACCTGCGTACGTTTAAGTAGATGGGTGAAGGGGTTGACGAAGAGCCAAGAAGAAGATACAGTGGTTCGTTGCAGTGGTATGGATTTGGGGTTAGTGACGATCAACAATTGACAGTATTTAAAAAAAAAATTAATGTGAAAAAACTACATCGAGAACGTGAGGCGGTGAGAACGTGTGCCGAACACTCTTCAACGCAGTGTCAGGAAAAGACACACCCTCTGAACACTGATTCATGACTTGGGGACCGCGTTTTTTTTTTTCATGAAAACTCAGGTGTCAAATTCCGGAGAAACGAGGGTGTTTGACTGCTGCGTTTAGTTCTCAGCTTTATTGTTTGGAAAAGTAGTATTTCCAAACATGTGAGAACGAAAGGTGCATTACCAATTCAGGTCAAAATGACAATCGGCAAAACCCACAAGGTTTGAACAACGAGATTCGAACTTTAAACTGCCAATGCTAAGGGAACAGTTCACGTTATTGAAAGGAAAAGTTGCAAAAGAGCAACGGGGAAAATTGCATGAATTCTGTTTTAATTCCCTCTACCTTGTTAATTATCCCCGGTGCGTTTTACTCCTGAAGACAAATAATAATTGGCAATGGGCGGCGATCCGGTAATTAGGGAATTAATTGAAATAGTTAGACGTTAAAGTCAGTCAAGGGTTTAAACGAGAGGGTTTTTTTTTTTCTTCGGTATGTGGGAAATAACACGTACTAAGCTGAATGACCATGCTATTTTTTCAATAGCAGGATGATGTTTTCGGGGTTTAAAAAAAAAAAATATATTCAAAGGGTCTTGTAATTCGGGTATTATAGTTGAAAGCTCAGTTCCGAGTCGTAACCAAGTCAACCCAGAAATTGTTCAATGTCAGTGTATTCACCAAAATACGGCTGCTGCAAGTAAGTCATTTCAAGCAAGTCCTACTGACTACAAAGCAAGGGAGCAAGCCATCAATTATTGTCAGTCGCTACACTTTTGAAACCCAAGTCTCAAGTCGCGAACTGGTTACAACACCTGGCTCAGTTAGAAGCTTCCGGAAACCGCGATATTCATACGCCAGGTATCGGACCGTGATCTGATCGGGATGAAATATGAAATAGGAATGCAGCACGAACCTTGCATATTTAGCTGCTGGCCCGCGGATCTCCGTTTTGGTTGGATGGGTCCTAATATGACGGCCGCAGTCTTGGGACGCAGTGCGTCAGGCATTGCGAAGTTCATTGAATTTCCTGTAAATACACAGTCAGAAGCAACTTAGGGGTTTAGTATAAGCAAACAGGTCAGAAGAAGTAGACTAATTGTGCCAAATATAAAAAAAAAATCACTTCACAAGACGGAAGAGGAGAGGGATTCTAGTTACAAACGGTATAAGTATTCCACCCCTATAACAGCTGTTCCGAAAATATGGTGAAGTGTTGGAACACAGTGTAGGGACGTATTCCATGTGTCATACAGTTAGGATGTGGGAATGTATGTTTCCGCTTTTTTACTATATCGGCCTAATATGTTTTGCTGGTCCGCTGAGCGGACCCAATATCAACTAACAATACCCACTGGCATATAACATTGTTTTATTCATACACTATCATATTAATAGATATCATTATCCCAATATTATTTGATCATTACCATCATCATGAGCATTTTATTCTTATTATCATTTCAGTACTATTGTTATCAAATTATGTTATTATTATTCGCTTTTTACTATAGTCATATAAGTTTTTAACCGTCCGTGGAACATGACCCTAATATTCAAACTGATCAACTAATTACCCCACTGCATAGGACATTATGTTTGTTAACTCCCAAAAGAGTATATTAATATTGCTTATCATCATCATTTATCATTATCATTTCATTCATTATCATACCGATTATAGACTATAATAATTCCCCTTTACTACTCGCTCCGTTATTTGCAGCCGTCCGTTAAACATGACCCCAATATTCAAATGACCAGAATAAACACAATAGCATTATACATTTAATGTTTCAGTCATATATGTTATTATTATTATATCATTATTGCTGTGAATGAATAGAACAAATTGGACTACATACCCCAAGTGCAGTCCGATGATTGGTATAGCCCAGTCGTCGGGAGACCTGGATCAGGATCGTTGGAGAATCTTTTTGAAGGGGACGAGAAGTTTGGAAGCTGCTGCTGCGGCTGTGTCATTCCACCATCTCTGATATCAATAGGCTGTAGGAATGAATGATCGGAGTAAATTTGCATACAGGAACATAAAGAGAACCAAAAAACAAGTAAAAAAATGGTTAAGTGCCAAACACAGGAAACCATGAGTTCACAAGGACTCTATATACTGAACCTCTGTGACCTCAGATGTTCGTAGGCTTGACCTATCTCCAAAAATAATAGTGCTCAGGTCCCAACCATACAAGTAAATGAGCTTCATTCAGTCGAGTATAGTGTTTTGGTGAAGCCAAATCGGTGGGAATATTAGGACTTTCTCAAGAGAAAAGACTCAGCTGGCCTCTACCCAAAACAATTGTATGCACTCTCTAAGTGGAGTTACACGCCAAATTTCATTTGATCGAAGAAAAATTTTTTTTTTGACCGGGTGGGACCTACCTTCTCGTTAGAGTATCTAAATTCAGCCACAAACGATTTAGCGAAAAATTACTCTTGATTGCAAGGTCTCCATCCCGACCCGCGACGTTAAGATGAATATGGATTGTGGGACGCGGGCAACCCCTCTGCTACCGGCGTAGGCCGGTCGGGACTTGGTCGTTACGTGTGGTAGGTTGGCATGCCAATCTTTTCGTAGGAGTACCTGGGCTCGGTGCTCTGACCATCAGAGGGAGGTCACTGAAGTACTGCGGTGTTAATTCACTGGGGGAATAAGGGGGAATACACCAACTGAACGATTCGATAAATACCTCAGGAATTTCCAACAGGAACCACACCAATGATTGAATGAGCCTGTACCAGTCAATGAAGCTGAAACACTGTGGATCAGGTCGGCCGGCGAGAGGTGAAAGTCCTTATGGTTACGTGCTCGTCCCAAGAGATCCTCTGAACGCATCACGCGTGGTGGGCGAACTTAATTATATGCCGTGCGGAAACAACGGCGTGTTCCATGTCCGTAAGTAGCGGAAGATATGCCTGCCCGTCGATTGGTACAAGAAATGACATAGAATATCGTTAGATAATGCTCAAAATGCGCAAATAATAATGAATTATGCTGCGTCTAATTTCTTTAGAGCATGCTTACGCGCGAGGCTCACTGCGGTGCGTAGGATGTGGGAATAGCCTTGCATGTGCTCTACAGTGAACATTTAATACCGGACCTTGCGGGACTAGGTCAGGACAATGTTCGTACTAATGGGAAATAGACGGAAATGGACAAGATTTGGGTGATTTTTCGGGAGAAATGGAAGATATGATCTTCTGATCCGATGATCTTGATTCTCCCATACCCTTCTTAACACGGGACAATACCACAGAGACAATGCTCCCCCCCCCCCGAAAAAAAAAAGTACATGGGGACTTACTGGGACTGGATACGATTCATAGCCAGCTGGCGGCCGATTCCGTATTCAGTATGGCTCGTGCTTGGG
>JAODTK010000447.1:0-26981 GCA_026419785.1 Sclerodactyla briareus
AAACCTTTGTTGGCCTCGATCCGTTTCCCTCCTTCCCTCGACCACTCGCGATTTTGATCTGGCAGTAGCCTAGGCTTCGACTGGCTTGGATTTTCCCACTCATATGTTTTTCTCTTTCCTTCTCCAGATAACTGCTACTCTTCGGAATCCCTGCTCTTTCGGGCATGACGTCATATCATGGTTTGGACCGTTAAATCTAAGCTAGCTCAAATGTCCCAAATTTTGGGTGAGATCCTGTTTTTCCTATATGGGAGCTAAAATGGTTGGATATTCTGGCCAAAACGTTAAAGTCGGGACAGCGATAAGACCGAGTCTGACAAAATGTTTAAATTTTCCACCACCGATTACAGAATTTGTGATCACAAACATGCCAAATTGAGGCTTGTACATACAGCCTACAACGCCCGGGAGAGGTCATTTCTGGCCATCTGGGGGTTGGCGCAAAAATTTTCTTCTGCGCGCGCACGGCCACCTATGATGGCGGTTTCCGCCTAGATAATGTTCTCACGCCCCCGAAAATTGTCTGTGCCCCCCCCCCCCGTATGGAACGTCCTGGTGACCGCAATTGCTATTTGCAAATTTGAATTAGATTTGTTTACGCATCATTTATGGGGCATCACTTGTTGAAAGTTGGGTGTGCGACGCGGTGCACATACTCAGCTATAGAATGGCCATCGAATATTCGCCATGGAACGACCGCACATAACATTCGTGCAAAGACATGATCAAAATCCATGTGGAGGATAAAGTCGATATCCAAAGATTGCCTTGACTTTACCGAATGGAATGTCGAAGTGCAAAAAAAAAAAAAAATCGGAGCGCTTCACGCGCAGTATGGCGGCTGCTGTGTTATACTCACTTGGTCACCTGTCTGGTCCCTGATTGGAAGTGTTCCTCCCATTCGCCTCCTGGGTGGTCCGCAAATGGAATAAAACATCGGGGGCCGTAATCTTTTGAGTGAAAAACGCAGGCATATCTAAGTGGAAGGTCATAAGGGTTCAGTGCAATGTCGTTGGACCATTTTTTAGAATTCGGGCAGAATCTCGCGCTTCGCGTGAACGTACTTGGGTGTTGCCATTGCCCATTCCATTTCCATCCTTCTTTCATTCACCTCACTGTAACCCTCACTTTGCAGGTATTTAGACTTTCACAGCACCCCAACGAACCCTTGAAATTGATCCTAAGCCATAAAGGTTTTGGAGAACCTTTTCCTGAAATACATGTTTTTAATCAATTTAGGATGGTGCCGATTCCCATATGGCACTGGAGATGCCGTTTTCCTCCTGCAATCTAGGGGGGCTTGCAAACTGAAATTTTCTTGTCCGCTACTCGCCAACCCCTGTGTCGCTCTACTTAGTAGTTCATCTCTTGTCCTGTCCCCCACATCGCCAACACAATCGCGCCGCCCTTGCAACACAAGCGTGGATACCTACATTCGAAATCCTGTTCCACCAAGACGAACATTTAAATATTTTTCTGAGAAAAAAGAGGGCATGTCCCCGGTACGCGATACATGTCAAGTTTTTTTTTCTTCAAAAAACTTTGAAGAGTCACTTCCGTCATATATGTGATTTTCTGCATAGCATCGGGTAGAAAGCAACCCTGACGACGCTGACTAGACAGAAAGGCAGTCATGTTCGAGGTGAGTAGTAGGTTCATAGAGAAAAAAAAAATAAGACGTGTTTATCAGATACCACCAACAGCCTTTGTACTTGATTAGTTTCCTGAAAGTGAGCGGAGAGATAGTTATTGTACTGGAAAAGAATGAGTGGGTCGAAATTGGTTATGATGACTCGTCGCAGATTGGTATATTGGTTGGTATATTCCAAGTGACACGTTCACAGGTATATATTTGCATAATGTTGTGAACTTGCCTGGTTCTGGCATTTCATCATTGTGTATATGCCTATTACCTATCTTTGGTGTCTCTATAACTAACACCTTACGGGTCACCACGCACAAACCGGAGAAATAACAAACGATTTACCGCTTAAGGTCTTCTAGCCACCAGTCTAAACATCTAAGGATGATACTCACACCGCTGCGGAAGCCATGGACAGTTCTTGAATCAAGCCACTGTGCTCATGTCGGGTAACCAGGAAGATGTCTTACGTCTTGTGACAGCTCGCAACTCGAATCCTGTACCTGTTAATCAGATTCCCTGGTTTATAAGCTTTACGATCTGTTATCACCGAAACAAGTAGTGTCCCCAGGTGCCTTCTTAATGAAATAATAACATAGATTGGTCAATTTTATAGAGAAACGAGTATATACCCGCTGCGGAGGGAGCAAATGTAGCATCAGATTACATCTGGGATCATTAATTTAATTCCAATATTTCTCAAATGGTAGCAAAGCCACCCCCTTAAAACCTCAGCTCACTCAGGTCCGCAAACATATACGTCCCCGAGTGCCCATCAGTTTGACTCACTTCCCCTCCCCAATTCCCCAACCTTGGTGAAGACCCCGTTATTCATTTATACCTGTATTTTGTACACATTTGTAATCTAGGTACTCTCCCTAATTCCCCCCACCCCCTCCCCTCCCAGCTTAGCAGTCCAGAATGACCTCTCAAAAATTCGTCGTACCGCACTCGTAATACAATCATACATGCAGCTCAGTGTATATCCAATACGAGCCCTGAATCTTGATCCAGTGGGGTGGCCTCTAACCTATACATGTTAGCTAATTATTTTTTCCAAACGTGCAATTTCGTCGTACGTCGCGCCGCTCCAGGTTCATTATACGGATACCGTCATTTATCGCTTCGGCCCTCATTTTTGTTGGATTGGTGTCGCTGATGGGACCGCCATCAATCGTGATTTATTTGCCGCGGTTTAACGCTGATTGAATGGAACAGACCGGCATTTCAATATCATCAATCACTGTGTGTCCAGGTTTGCATTATCATTTTTTATATATTTTCCTAATAAGTGTTGATACTTCAAATTATTGATACCACCGTAATTCGTTCAGGTAATTTCAAGGAGGTTGTCCTCAATGGATCATGAACATGAAATCTGAGGTATTCTGTCACGGCATAGATATATGCATACAAACGATATTAGCTTTACTCGTAGCACTTCTATAGTCAGAATGGAACGTGTACGTAATTTTTATTTTTTCCAAAAAAAAGTTTGTCCAACTGAAATTGGCATTAAGGATAATGCCGTTGGAAATCGGCATTTGGATACAGTTCAGTGTCATATACTGCTTTATAACAGCTTAGTTATGGAATATAGTTATGTAACGTAAAGTAGAGGGAATGTTCTATATAACTCGATATAATTACTCACCCCCTATTGGCCTTAGTGAGTTGAGTTGATAAAACGAGTTCTTGTAGGCCGCACAGTGGAACTACGGAAGAAAGAAGGGAAGAACCCATAATACGGTTCACCGATTCAATGACCAGTTTTTTAAATGGGTGTATTACATGTGAGCTCTGGTCAAATATCGGTTGCTCAGATATGTTTTAGCATGGTAAATATGGCAAAGAGACCGTTCGTCACGTTGACGAATGCACAGCGAGCCAAGCCAAACGATCCTTCGTGAACATAATCACATAAGGGCATATGTAATAATCGATAAAAAACAGATTTGGCAGTAAGGATCGACCGTTCCGACACAACTGACTGGATATTTTGAAGACAGGGATCGCTTTAGCGTTTTCTGTGTATAAACTTGCTAATATAATTACAAAGTTATTCTATTTCTGGGGTCATCGATGTACTAATACAATGAAGTAACCAGTAACCGGTGCTTGTCCCGCTCATTTAAATCCGTAAAATTGCCACCTTATTGTGTCGTTCTAGAAAAGTATCTAACCATACCTGGTCATCTCACATTTAAACTGTTATTTTTTTAGTTCTTGAGTCACAAATAAAAAAAAAAGCTCCTTTTATTGCTTCCCGTAGTAAGTTGTTCCTATCGGAGGCTCATTTGTAGAAATTTCTGCTTAGCCTTTATAAAGTTTATCCAGGACCCTCTCCCGACGTCTTCTTTTGCTTTCTGGTTCTTAAGTAAGTTTTTACTAATTTAATGGTAATTTTTAAATATTAGGCTGTATTTGATGAATTCCCATTTGATAATAGGATCATACTCTCTGCATTCACTAGAAATATCATTAACTAGAAAGTCATTAAATCAATTTATTATCATTCTTACTTCTTTTTTGCCTTGCATGGATTGGTTGAGCCTCCCCAAAACCAGGCCCCGTATACTAACTGCAGTACTGACATTAATTAGAACAAAGAAATGGTCTTGACTTTGGAACAGAGGCAGCGGAAAGTGGTCCCTAATATAATAATAATATCTCGTTTGGGGGAGTCAGTATTAGATCATCCAAGATAGCACACCTGTTTTTTTTTTCTTTAAAGGCGAAGTCCAGCCAAATTGATATTCTTTTTGGTATTATAATGCTAAAGAGAATAACAAATCATTCGAATATCACATTGTTCCAGGTTTATAGCATGTTCGGGAAGATATGGCTTCCTCAAATTTCATATAATTTGGTGATTTTCGGCAAACTGGCCACCTTTTCATGATGTCATATCTACCAATTGTAAGGGCAAGTTAACAACATATTCCTTGATCTTTCCTTAAAAGTTGGTAGATAAAATGTTGCCAATGGTGCATAATTTGCCACTTAGCTGTGATAAATTTCATATCTTTAAAAATTGTAACTCCAATAACCGAACATGCTATGACATGAAAACAAAGATAATTGGCCTGATTTTCATGCACAATCAGATGACATTTAAATATTTTTCGCTGGACTTGCCCTTTAAGAAGAGCCGAAAAGCTAAACGTGTTCCGTGCTATTTCACATACCTAGTGAGGATTCCACTGATATTCACTCCTTTAGTATGAGATCAATCGGACCTTGCGTCTCCCCCTTATCGTGTTGACGAGCTAATTTCGATTAAAATTAAGGTCTGACCCCCCATCATGAATTACAACGCTTACATCTACTAGCGTCCCACCCAGTCAAGTTTAATCAAAATTTGACTTACGATTGCAGAGATATCAACATTTGTTGAAGAAATTTGCTGTAAGCTCCGCTCACTCAGAAATATCAATAAGATCGGCACCAAAAACAAAGAGACCATCTACAGACCATGGGTGACATACCAAGCAAGTATGAAATCAATCGGACCTTGCATCTTCCACTCATCGTGTTTACAAGAAACGTAACACAAGCACACACAAATTACGATAGGCTCCGCCCCCACGAATATTAATGATCGGCCATTAAAGTGTACCTGCATATAAACTTGATCTCATGCCAATTAAAATGGAGCTGTTTGAGGCCACGTACAGTTGGAAATGTGTACATTCTTGGAAATTTCCCCTAAGCCCCGCCCACTCATGAATATTAATGAAATCAGCACACAAAACAATTGGGATCATCTACTTCATACATGGTGATCTACCCAAGTATGAAATCAATCGGACCTTGCGTCTCCCCCTTATCGTGTTTAAAGAAAGTGTCACAGACACACACACACACACACACGCACATACACACATGCATGACTGCATAGATTCCTTTTGCCTTCGGCAGCAAGAAATCAAGAACGAGCGCTGAGCGGAACCAGAGGAAGGCAAAGAGGTGCCACATTGTTGATCCGGATGCATCTATGTTTCCAATTATGGCGAATGCTATTCATCTGGTTTTTTTTGGTTTTTGTTTTTTTTGTATGCTAAGATCATTCAGGATTGCGATAGTACTTAAGCTTGTTTCTGCCTCCTCGTTATGGAGGCGTCCAAACGTAGTGCACCACAAACATGCCAATAGCTTGAAGTCGCCAGAGGTCAACTTGGTGGGTGTTGACAAACGTTGGTCCCGAATAACATGGCCGTGATTTCATTTTTGACCAAATTCATGTTTTTTTCACGATTTTCCGAACTCCGTCGGGTTGAACAACACTGGAGAATGTGGATGGTGTTCGTTCCTAAACACATGAAGGTATCTCAAAGTCACAGGAGGTCAATGTTGCATTTCATTCGTGCAAATTTTCTAACTTGTCGTATGTAATCGAAACTTAGGGAATGTGGACAGTGGGCCTCAACAACAGGTATAGGGAATTCCAAAGACACCAAATTTTAAATGTATTTATACTATATATAGATATATATATATATATATAATTATATCAATATATATATATATATAAGGTATATATATATACTATATTATATATAGTATATTATATATATAACATCAAAGGTATGTATTGCCCATAGCGTGTATACCTTTCCGCCAGAAGAACAGCCTTTCGAGGACCTCGTTGGATTAAGCATATATATATATATATATATACTATTATATATATATATAGATAATATATATATATAAATTTAATTATATATATTATATATATATTATATATATAATATATAAGATATAGATATATATATATCATATATATATATATATACTTATAGGTGTCGGTAATGTGCTACTCAAAACGAGGTCCCTGAGGCTGTTTCTGCGGGGTTACCCGCAATATTGGCAATACATACCTTTGAGGTTCCCTGGTCTTAATGAGGGCGGGAACGCTGTTAGGCTGGTAAGACCGTGGTAAGATATAATTCCCGAGTGTGAACCTGCAGGGAGAGTGATATCAAGAACAGTCTAGCAGCCAACGGTAATTAGGAAACATCGCATGTGCAGCGTCCCATTTGTTGGACGAGACTTGCAGTTCGAAAATTATATCCCACCCACAGATTAACACTATCCCTCATTATTGCTTATGCTATGAGCGATCGTGTTGTAATAGTTTCGAAACCCGCAATTGTGATTCTATGGTTGGGAAAGAAGCAATCGAGTAACTGTTTAGAAATGTCGCTGTTTCATACTCCTGCATTGAGACAACAAGAAGTGGGTTCTTTCGGTATATCAATTCAGTTTTTCCCGCAGTTAAACATTGCTTTGTTTAGGCGGGTAGCCGGGTATTTGTCATGAGGGAGAGATTTTGTATGAAGGGGCTATCTAAGCGTACCGCCACCCCAAGGCTGGCGCGAAGACCGCGTACAGGAGCACGGTTGGCCGAATATGCCTCCAGATCGCGTGAAATGGCACTTTCGAGGCCATTGGACATTACATTCAGCAACGCTATTTGGACAATGTCATGACTTCTTTCTAGAGAATGACTCTTGTCGTCATAGCATATAAAAAATTCATTTACGTCTTGTTTTGCTATTGGTTTTTTTGTGCTTGCCTTTCCGCTGGAAACGGCGGAAGTTGAATGGTGTTTGATTTGGGAAATTTTGAAATTAATACATGCAGAAATAACGGAGTTGCCGTCAGTAAATTTTGTAACCTTAGTGACCGGGAAGAAAAACACCCTAACTTCATTGTTACAATCAATAATAACTGCTATTATTTGTTATTGCTCGTTTTTGCAAAGTCGATCATGTGGAGTAAGGAGAGGAGACATGGATGTCGTCATGTTGCGAATCCTCTATATGGAAAACGCTTTATCGTGATATACGAGAAGATGACTGATCACCCAGGCATTCTAGCTTCTCAATGCAGCTCATTATGCCTACTAGGCGTACGTAGTGGGACGGATCATTTCTCATACTATTCCAGTGTGTTTGGTTACCAGGGGGAACCTTTCACACTGAGGAATACAACGGCGCTGCATTTATGCAGTTTTTCATGGAGAGTATAGGATAGTCGAGGCCGATGATGAGTATATTGATT
This sequence comes from Sclerodactyla briareus, assembly GCA_026419785.1. Lineage (NCBI taxonomy): Eukaryota > Metazoa > Echinodermata > Holothuroidea > Dendrochirotida > Sclerodactylidae > Sclerodactyla > Sclerodactyla briareus. The sequence continues at coordinate 7,712 of JAODTK010000447.1, forward strand.
ACCTCGACACCTGAAAATTTTGAGTTCTCACCCACACCCCCCCCCCCCCCCCCCAACAAAAATCACCGAAAGTGGCCCCTCGGGGGCCTGAAAGGGGGGACGTTTAACTCACTCTATCGTTTTTAAAAAACAAAGTGCCTTATCGTCATGAATTACACTGAAAAACGAAAAGGATCTTTGCACTCTTACTGGAATATATTGCATTAAATGTGAGGGGTTTGGTTTTCTCACAACATGCTATTCACACATATATAAAACCAGACGCCATACGAGTGACAGCATTTATCCTCTGCCCGTCAGGCCATACAGTATATGCCCAACACTGAACAAACTCTCAGGGCCACTGATATGATTCAGTGCGTATAAGGACAACATTGTATTCAGCCTGTGAGAACGGTTCTTAATTATTTAATAATTGGTTATCTTGTTTAATCTTTAAGAACCAGAGAAAAAATGAATGAGACAATCGGTTCATGTTTGAATAACCTGAGTGTAAGTGTATTGACATGCTTTCTTCTCCTTCATGAACGTAACTTCTATAGGCCCTGAGATCATCCCGGAACATCCAAGACGGCCCTTATATCTTCGTCGTTAGACAGGAATGAGGCAAGCGGCATCGGGCTTTGGCAGCGGCCAGTAAGCTGGGAAACTGCGCTTTACCAATGCATGAAAGAATCACAACCATGTATGGAAATCATGCATGATTTCCATGCCAGGAGCGTTGGCACTTTTCCGCAAACGCCCCCCCCCCCCCCCCCCATGCAGTGATTAGATATGGGGGTTCATATTGGCAGCTTGGTGGCGTTCTCTTGTGAAGAAAAAAATTTGAATACGGTTGGTTAGCCCTTCTTCTCTGACGTTTTCTTTCCTCACAGGTATCTGGGTTTTGCCCGATTGAGGCGTCAATTCGTTTCTAAAAGTGGGGGACGATGGGGGATTGTGGCCGATTTACTATCTGAACGGAACGCCCAGTAGTTGGCGCGTAGCGCACCTGCATAGGATTATGGCTTTTATACGTCCTAGGATTGCCAGGACTAGCATTGCCGGGCCTAATTGCAAAAAACTGAATGGGCAATTTCAGTAAGAAAAGGGTGTCAATTGCAGAATTTAGGCAGATAATCTAGCACATTAGAAACTACGGCCTCTTTATCATTTTTGTTACTGAAAGAATATGTCAGCACAGTGATTCTGAAACTACCACACCACAACCAAGAAACCTACTGACAAAGTGTACAATTTACGTAAACAGGAGGAGATAGATTGAACCCCAACCCCCCTTCATTTTAGCCATAAAGATGATTGTCGTCTGCTAGCTTCCAGCGTACAAGCGACGGCGAATTTTTGCATGACTCACGACAAAAACGTAATGGGGGCTTATATAAAATTTGAAGCGATTCTTCTCTAACCTTATCATATCATTTTATTTGGACGGAATAATGCGTGAAATATACCATTTGGTTCGCAATTTCTCTAATTTCATCGGATCATAATATATTGTTTACACAGATTTATATTTCAATGAGACGCGACAATCCCATCTTTAATATCTGATCGCAAGAAGTGCCACATATTGAACCAATGTACGCACTCGGTTGAAATGTGGGAGATGACTTTGCTGGGTATCTAGACGGAGCCCAATCTTTGCTTGGCACGATTCGTTGAGGAATAGGTCACTCCGATTGCGGAAATCGTACCTCGGTTCTTAAATCAATGACGTCATGTCAAATAGTTGACTAGATTCGGTTCATATATGACATTTTCCTTCCGGCTCGAAACTAATAATTTTCTTCTGAAATATAAACCGAATCTAGTCAATATTTGACTAGATTCTATTCGTGGCCCCTCTGATAATATTCTATTCAATTTGACTAGAATGCTTTTTAGAGTGTAGCTCGGTTTTTCCCTGGGATGCGCTGGAAGGGATCTTAAGTAAATGGGTCTTCTCAAAATAAAGAATCTGTGGGCATCCCATACATTGACCTTTTTTGCATCAAGGCTCAATGCCCAAGTTGGTATATATGCTTCATGAAAGCCTGACCATGATTGCACATTCACCGATGCCTTCTCTCGAAGTTGGCTTAACTATTTCTTCCTAAATACCTTTCCCACTTTTCAGCCTCGTCAACCGCGCTTGACAAAGATATATGGCAGATGGTCCTCGGGGATAGTGGTGCTTTCCCGGATGGCCACGCCACCCTGGGAACCCTTTAATGTTTGGGCATGGCATCGCTACGCCGCGCCTCCTACCGAGGATTTGGAGGAGCCTCCTTCCTGTCGCCACCCAAGAAGACTTGGGCCGTTGCTACAAGGCTCGACCTGCTTGCTGCTCTTGTCGCAAAACTCCTCTACATAACGGTATTCCACAGCTCACTGGGGAAATCATCCTTTTCCTCCTGAGACCAGCCCTTTCACACCAATATCGCTACTCTGGTCACATATAATGGGCCAATTCTATCAGCAAGGGGGCGCTTGATCCCCGTCAGCCCACTGTTTTTTAACAAAGTTTTAATAGAACTGGAGTCCGTTCAGTGCTTGCATACTTACTGCAAGGTCTGCATTGTCAGCACTGAGCATTACCAACTCTTCCAATGTTGGGTTCGCATCCTCTCATTACAAGGTTTTTGAAAGTGAGTAGCGACCACTGCTGCGTCCTGCTCGGCCCAGGTATCAGACACTTGGTGCAAATTTTGTTTGTTTTTTCCAACGCGCTGGGGCTACTAACGCGCCGACGCGTCCTTCCTCGGTGTTTGTAACTGTGAAAAGCTTACTTTCAAATTAGTCCGCCCATCTAGCTCTTATCACAGCTCAGAGAATGCCAACCCTGTTAGACATTAACCCTAGTCAAGACAGTAAATGAATTCACAACTTTCACATTATCTCAAGCACGAGCAGACAGGCCCGTTTCGTGACAAAACCCTCAAGCCTCACTCCGGTCAACGCTTGAGTGTTTGCCGCGGGCCCTATCCTTTCTTATCACGGAGCACTCCCTTCGAGGAACCAAACGGCTCTGTTTTATAGTGTGAAGCCTTCATCGACGAGTGTCTACAGCGACATTCTCCAGGTGGATAAAATGTACCCTTCGGGAGGCCTGGAGTGTATACAGATACATACAAGCACCTCTACTATTCCCATGGTACCTTTGTCACTCTCTCATCAACTCTTTCTTTTCGTGTTAGTCAACACTATTTGGATGTGTACATGCTATCATGGCTTGTGTTCATTAATTAGTGCTTTGAATACGAATGGTTCAGCTGTGTAATCTCATATCATCCCTCCGTTCGCAGACGCATTATCGCATAATCCTAATCAAACTTCAACCTTTTCAGGTCTCGTTTGATTTTAGTCATATGCACTACTGCGATCGGATGCCTGTGACAATGTGTTGCCCTTACTTTTTAGTTTTTTAATGCCACCTGACTGTACTGCCTTAATCTTGACGTGGCCCATCTTGCGGAACACCTCGTCGGCTTATGCGGATAGTATTTAGAGGATACTTATTAGGCAGGGGGCTGCTAGTAAACCAGCGCCTGATTATGGGTTCCGAATTGGGTTAAACGGGTGTAACGGTATACTATTTCAGCTGATTCTGCAGGTTCGGCGGCTTTCATAAAAGCAGATTATGGTCTCTTTCGCAAAGGATTTAATTCAAAACAGAACTTTTTCGAAATTGAGTTCAACTCATTCCTTATAATAGTCGGGAATTGTTGCGATACCCGAAATCCTCATTAATTAGACCCATTACTGTCCCCCCTATAGCCGTATGGGTGGGGGTGCTCCGGCCTCGATCCAAGCTAATTTCCCACATCCGAATATCGGAACTGATTATGACAACTGATTTACCAGCGATGGGGGGGGGGGGGGTATTGCTAAAATCGGGGGGACAATTCTTCCACCGGTTTATTCGCAGCTATGTCTCACAATAGCCTACGTCACTTCTCATTTTTCCTGTTCCCTCGTATTTTAAACCACCCCTCCCGCTCTCTTATTCCTTTCCCTCTCCCCTTTCCTCTTTTTCTCTCTCTCTTCCTGTCCTCTTCTTTTCCTCTCTCTCTCTCTTTCTGTTTATCCCTTTTTTCTCATCCTCCTCCCCTGTTCCTTCTTTTCTTCTTCCTCCCTTTCCATCTTTTTTCTCCTTCTCTTACTCGGGGGGGCGCGCGCCCTCAAAGCCCCCCTGGATACGGCGCCTGAATGTGCCTGATGTTATACAGGAGAAACTGCAGAAGCTAAGAAGTGGTTATAGGCTCCCTGGTCCCGTTTGCGTTTACCCTTCTTGTTGAACTCTTTTGCCGACCATTTGTCTGTTCCATAGCAAGCATTTCCAATGAACCTTGCAAGAAGGTGTTTGACTCCGGATGACGGGAGGAGGCAAATGGTTCTCCAATTTTCAAGAAAGGCAACGGTCTCTCCCTTGAAATTACAGGCCAGTTAGTCTTTCTAGTGTTGTCTGCAACAAGGTATATTGATCCATCATTCGGATCATATGGTCGATTTTTTTTTCCGATGAGTACATCTAAATCGGGGTTCTCAGCATGGTCCAGGGCCAAAAAAACGGTTTGTGTTGACTAATCTCTTAGAATTATGAAAGATGATACATTGCATTGACCTCGGCAGTGCTGTTGCATATAATTTTCTAGACTTCCAATGCTTTCGAAAGGTCCCCTCTATGAGCGTCTCTTGCTCAAATTGAAAAGTTTTGGTAGTAAGGGGAATTTCCAGGGTGGATTCGTCAGGTGCTCCTCAATATGGAACATTGAGTTGTCATCAATGGGCGATCGTCTCCTTGGCAATAGGTCACTGGTGGTGTTCACCAAGGATCGGTTCATGGGCCTTGTACGTTATGGAGTATATTGGCGATCTTGCAGATTCGATTGTAGGTTCAGTGGCTCCTGTAAACACGATAGCAGCGACGGAAAAGAAAACCACAACGCACCATTGGCAAATCACAACAACAGTGCAAGCCGGAGGAATGCGAAAGAAAAACTAGCGCCTCTGCACTGTGATTGGGCGGGCAGAGCAACCTGATCCCCTAGTTTCGGTACGTCTGCTTGCTGAATCGCCGGGAACGGGAGACACGTTACTTACTAACTAATACGAAGACGTACCTGCTGTGGTGTGAATGTGAGGCTACCAGTCAAGACCCAAGCAGGACGTCACGTTACTGGCTGCGGTCGATGCGAAAGTGAGGCTACTTAGTCAGGACCCGAGCAGGACGTCATGTAGTGCCTTCGTACCAGATACAGGTGTTATAAGCTATACAGCCTATGTATTGCACCACATTGACTACTGAAGAGGTCCGTCTAATGATTGCATGTTGTGTGACTGTATACCATATTACAAGACGGGATTGTTATGGACTAGGCGTTTGCCAAGAGCCTTAGAACCGACATCCGTTAAAATATACAGCGTGCATTCCAGAGTTAATAAGTTTGCAGTCGATATCCAGTTGTATGGGAGGTACTTCGAACATGAGGTTGCACAATAGTCCAAATGGATCTTGATATAATCTCAAATGGCTTACGATGGCAAAGGTTTTTCAATGCCGGGGATCGGGTCATGCTGTTGGTTTCCACATCGCAAACGCTTCTTTCAAGTTAAATGGGCAAAATATTCATCAGGTGAATTCAGTAACAGGATATGTGTTCATTTCTATTTTTCTTTGCAACCTTCGTGAGCAGGTGTGAAGCTGCGAAGGAGGGAAAGGTCACTGGATTATGGCTTGATCAGACGTCACCTCAGTTTGATGAGGAGATTGTTGTCAGGTTGTTTAAGCAAGCTGGTGAGACCACTGGAGTATTCTGTTCCAAGTATGGAATTCATATCGCTCTTAAAGACAATAGGTATTGAAAACGTTCAGCGGGGCTACTAGAATAATGCAATCTATTAGAGATTGACCTGCGAGAGAGATTAGGGGTAGGCTAAAATCGTGGGACATCTTCCACAGATTTATTCGCATATATGCTACAATAGCCTACGTCACTTCTCAGTTTTTCCTGTTCCTCTGTATTTGTACCAACTTCCCGCCTATTCTTCCTTTCCCTTCCCCTTTCTCTTTTTCTTCTCTCTTCTTCCTTCATCTTCTTGTTCGCTCTCTTCGTTTCTTGTGACCTTTTTCTCCCCCTCCCATGTATTCTTTTCTCCCTTTCCCTTTTTCCTCCTTCTCTTACTAGGGGGTGCGCGCCGCCCTCAAAGCCCACCGGGATACGCGCCTGAGTTGGCATGAATGTGAAACAGGGAGAAACTGCAGAAGCTCAAAAGTGGTAAGGAGTCCCTGGTCCCGTATTGGAGTTTACCCCTTCTGTTGAAATCTTTTGACGACCAGTTGTCTGTTCCATAGCAAGCATTTCCAATGAACCTTGCAAGAAGGTGTTTGACTCCGGATGACGGGAGGAGGCAAATGGTTCTCCAATTTTCAAGAAAGGCAACGGTCTCTCCCTTGAAATTACAGGCCAGTTAGTCTTTCTAGTGTTGTCTGCAACAAGGTATATTGATCCATCATTCGGATCATATGGTCGATTTTTTTTTCCGATGAGTACATCTAAATCGGGGTTCTCAGCATGGTCCAGGGCCAAAAAAACGGTTTGTGTTGACTAATCTCTTAGAATTATGAAAGATGATACATTGCATTGACCTCGGCAGTGCTGTTGCATATAATTTTCTAGACTTCCAATGCTTTCGAAAGGTCCCCTCTATGAGCGTCTCTTGCTCAAATTGAAAAGTTTTGGTAGTAAGGGGAATTTCCAGGGTGGATTCGTCAGGTGCTCCTCAATATGGAACATTGAGTTGTCATCAATGGGCGATCGTCTCCTTGGCAATAGGTCACTGGTGGTGTTCACCAAGGATCGGTTCATGGGCCTTGTACGTTATGGAGTATATTGGCGATCTTGCAGATTCGATTGTAGGTTCAGTGGCTCCTGTAAACACGATAGCAGCGACGGAAAAGAAAACCACAACGCACCATTGGCAAATCACAACAACAGTGCAAGCCGGAGGAATGCGAAAGAAAAACTAGCGCCTCTGCACTGTGATTGGGCGGGCAGAGCAACCTGATCCCCTAGTTTCGGTACGTCTGCTTGCTGAATCGCCGGGAACGGGAGACACGTTACTTACTAACTAATACGAAGACGTACCTGCTGTGGTGTGAATGTGAGGCTACCAGTCAAGACCCAAGCAGGACGTCACGTTACTGGCTGCGGTCGATGCGAAAGTGAGGCTACTTAGTCAGGACCCGAGCAGGACGTCATGTAGTGCCTTCGTACCAGATACAGGTGTTATAAGCTATACAGCCTATGTATTGCACCACATTGACTACTGAAGAGGTCCGTCTAATGATTGCATGTTGTGTGACTGTATACCATATTACAAGACGGGATTGTTATGGACTAGGCGTTTGCCAAGAGCCTTAGAACCGACATCCGTTAAAATATACAGCGTGCATTCCAGAGTTAATAAGTTTGCAGTCGATATCCAGTTGTATGGGAGGTACTTCGAACATGAGGTTGCACAATAGTCCAAATGGATCTTGATATAATCTCAAATGGCTTACGATGGCAAAGGTTTTTCAATGCCGGGGATCGGGTCATGCTGTTGGTTTCCACATCGCAAACGCTTCTTTCAAGTTAAATGGGCAAAATATTCATCAGGTGAATTCAGTAACAGGATATGTGTTCATTTCTATTTTTCTTTGCAACCTTCGTGAGCAGGTGTGAAGCTGCGAAGGAGGGAAAGGTCACTGGATTATGGCTTGATCAGACGTCACCTCAGTTTGATGAGGAGATTGTTGTCAGGTTGTTTAAGCAAGCTGGTGAGACCACTGGAGTATTCTGTTCCAAGTATGGAATTCATATCGCTCTTAAAGACAATAGGTATTGAAAACGTTCAGCGGGGCTACTAGAATAATGCAATCTATTAGAGATTGACCTGCGAGAGAGATTAGGGCGTCTCGGTCTAACTTCGAATGGATTTGATTGGTTTCTAAAAATTATTCATGGTTTCGAGGCTCTTTCCTTCCCCTATTTCTTTGAGTTTTCCAGTTCTACTACCAATAGGGGTCAGTGACTCAAGCTTCCCCTTTCATGGTAAACGCTGTAGATCGGAAATTCGGCAAGATGTTCCTCCCAGGAGTATTAATGAGAGGATAGCATCCTGAAGATGGTCTGTCTAAGAGTATGGAATGCATTGCAAGAACAGTCTGATTTGTTTTTCAAGAGTTGTGGGCGCATTCTTTGAGCATCTGGTTGTTCTTCTCTTTTGAATTTGTTTGGCTTCGGGGTCACTCATGAGGATTTTTGCTTCCTGACTCGTTTTCACTGAACTAAACTAAACTAAACTTCTTCCCAATATAAGGTACGGTATGCAATGTTTCTTCGTGGTCCAATCGGCCATTCTGCCGACCGTATAGGAAAAAAAAAAAAAAAAAAACGAAGGAAATATACTGCCAAATTTCGCTTCAAATAGCACTAGATGCATTGTAAGGAATTTCGAAAAGGGGAGGGGGACACATCCAAATTAAAAATTCTCCCGCTCCGCCCCTGACACTTATGTACTCTTATGAGTTCAGGTGAAGATTACCTTCATTTCAAACTTTATGAGGGTATAAGACTATGTTGACTCAGTTAGGTAGCTACTTTACTCAACGGAGGCAAGCAAGCAGTATAAAATACACATTGCTTTGATCCGTATCGAAAAGTGAGTTTGTTTGTATCAGTGTACGGTGGCCGTAGTTGTGGAGATCGGGACCCAGACGTGTCCAAGTTTCCGTGAATCATGCAGATTGACACTAAACCGGGGGGGACATTCCACAGCAGTCAACATGGAATCGTGTGAAGCCGCCCCCCCCTCTTGTTTCGTTACATCTTCACAGACAGACAAAATGAGGACGGAATTTTGGAAGAGGTCTTTTTTCTTAAATCAATCCCGTTGGTTTATTAGTACCAAAATCAAGTGTAATATCATTACATGATAATCAGTATAGAGGAATTGGGAAGAATCAGTATATTCAAATAATATAATTGTACGAACGTTGGGTAAAAATATAATCTTAGGGGTTCAAGCGCGATTCAACCGGAATACTCGAAGAGTATAGGTATACACACCACGGAAACCACGTATGCACTCCCAAAACCCGGATGTGATGTGAGGTTATGGAGTATGAGGCATTACCTAATCAGAGGTTTCTGCGACGTTCAGATGTTCTAATTGGTAGAATAAATTAGGGTGACGCCTGCATTAGTACTAGTGTAATCTGATAGTTTTGTTTTGACTTGATTATTGCGCCACTTCACAAGGTGGATGTTCATATGGGAAAATATACGGCATCCTTCCGTGCTAGTCGGCCGAACACAGGGTGTCCGATATTGTACTGTAACACTCAGTCAGTCCTGCGTCACGTGTAAGTGCACTGTTTTGTGTTTCCTCGGTGTGGTGTAGGTAACATACGAGTTTAAATGACATTGCAAGGGAATCGATTTCCGCTCACGTCGCATGAAATGGAATAGACGTCCACCCAATCAGCAGTCACATCTTACGTGTCATTGATACGTTGTGTAAATACAGGATCAATTAAATTATATATGATATTAATAAGTAGCGAAGAATTAGAGACGTATACATAGGCCTAGTAGGAAGTTTGATACATATCATAAAAAATCGATTGGTTCATAGTATTCAAGCGAGCAAGGCTCACTGTTCACTACATAACCCGGTGTGCGCTATGGAGCGATCCCCCCCCCCCCCCCCCCCCGGTGTTTATTGCCTTCATTATAGGTAATTAGTCCTTGTATTTAAGCTGGGTACATTCAATGTGCCATTCAATCTCTATTTGAAGGACATCAATCACCGGTATTATCGCTTGAGGAATAGTGTGACCCCTGAATAACTTGTACAAGCGTTGGTGATTATATTTTGGTGGGAATCAAACTCCCGATGGTTTAGGAATGAGCATGTGCATAGCTGTCAATATGATAATGAGTATATGGGGGCAAAACGAGCTGTACGGATTGATGCACTAAATTTCACGATATAGCGACCCTTCGCGGCGTAGCACATCCAATATTGGCAGCCGCTAGAGACAAGAAAAACTCACCTCCTCTGATGTCGTTGGAGTAACTAAAATTACTAATAGATGGGATATAGTTGAAACTTCGTATTTTAAGAATTATTGCTGAAACAACAAATGGTTGCATAGGTCTGGCATATATTAAGACGGATTAGAAAATTTACTGAACAAGCGTAAAACTTCTATTGCCAGCGGACCGTGATTTAGCGTGCGGTCCCGATTGAGAGCTGAGGATTATTCCACAGGATATATGGCCAATAGGTGGCACCACGGTAATATCTACATGCAGAAGTATCATCACATAATGAAAACAATATATCGAGAGGAAAACAGGAATGTCATGCATGAACATGATTCGTCTGCTATTCCATACACCTTGAGTGAAAAAAAAAGAAAGAAAGGTTACAATGGCTGGACGTGGCCTGAAGAAGTGAAGTAATAGGGTAGAAGTGATAAATGACAATAATTGACAGTCGACATTGATTAGCTATCTTGAGACTGATACCAAATATTACAGATGATTGAATAAAAACGATCGCCAGATTTCAATAGGGCTAGTTCCGATATGAACACAAGACGACATCCTGTATATTTATATCACTAGTTGTACATTACTTAGACACGTTAACCCGAAAATGCGTTTAAATAGTGCGTTGGAAGGTGAAATCAAACCCACCTCCACTCCCAACATTATTAGTAACTAATTAGTCGTGGCATGAAATTCCCACGAGTTTTATTACTGGAGATCACCTTATTAAGTTAGTAGTATAGGAACTATTATAGAAATAAGATGTATATTCCTGTCTAACAAAACAAAACAAGGGAATTACTATAATCACGGAAGACTGCCACAGATATCCACACAGCAGGTAACAAAAGACACTAACGAAGATAGCAAAAAAAACAGGGGATACTATAATAACGAAGACCTACACAGATATCACACCTCATGTAACACATTACACCTAATGGAACGATAACACTAACAACTAAAGTATAATGAGTGTCGTATGATGATCACGAAGACCTACACGATATCCACACGTAATGTAACAAATTACACCTAATGACGATAGCAAAAACAGTGAGATCCGTAATCACGAAGACCTACACAGTATACCCACCTCAGTAACAAATTACACCTAATGACGATAGCAAAAACAGTGAGATACTATAATCACGAAGACCTACACAGATATCCCCACATCATGTAACAAAACACCTATGACGATAAGCAAAACAGGAGTACATAATCACGAAGAACCTAACCAGTATCCCCAAATATGCTAACAACTTACACTAATGACGATAGCAATAACCACTAACGTATAAACGGAGGTGTCTGTTTATGATTGATCACGAAGGCCTACACAGAATCCCCGAAATTCATGTAACAATAAACACCTAACGACGATAGCACTAACCATAAAGTAAAATGATGTGTCTGTATGATTGATCACGAAGGCCTACACAGATATCCCCACATCATGTAACAAATTAACACCTACGACGATAGCAATTAACACTACGTATAAATGATGTGTCTGTAGATTGACAATCTCTGCTCATGAGCAGCATTGGTATGAAACACAGAGGCTTATAAGGCAAAACATTGCTTCAAACAGACGCTCCTTTGTACAAGATGAGTGATCTGTAACGTTTTTATTGTTTTCCTTTCTGATGACTAGGTACAATCTCCGGAATAAGGACTGTAGCCAATATTGAGGTGTCCACAAGAGACTACTGTACCAAAAATCGCAGCCGTTTAACATCGAATTAAAAACAGTATTCATAGATAAATCGAATATAACAAGGAAATAAAGCAGTCATCAGTGTATAAGTGTACGGTGGTACTATCAACAATATGACTCTCCATATATCATTGCTATTGCTTCTGAAATAGTAGAAAACATTGAATTAACTATCTGAAATCTAGATTAGGCGGTCAGCCATGGTTAAAATCACATCTGCTACCTTCCAAATCAGCTGCCACAGAAGCTACTGCTACAGCAGTCTGACTGCGAGGAAAAGTGTTTAGTCAGTTTAGTGGGAACGAGGGTCGGGAAGGACAAAAACTCTCATGAGAAGAGACCTGAAGCCACAACATCCCAAAGAGAGAAAACAACAGAGCTAAAGGATTCGCCACAAGGCTTGCAAAAATAAATATAAAGGCTGTTATTGAAAGCCAGTTCCCTTCTTAGACAGAACAACCATCTCAGGGAGGCTATTTCACTCTTTAAACAACTCTCTGCGAGAAGACAACCAATTCAAATTTCCACCGTTTATCACGAAGCTTGAGGCAATTACCACTATTGGTGGTACTCGGAAAAAATCAAAGAAATAGAGGAAGAAGGCCCTCACAGCCGACCAACTTGCAAACCTGAATCAATCACCACTAATTCTACAGTTCATCGAAGTTTGCCGAGGGACGACCTATCTTTCCTCGTAAGGTTAAATCTCTAAGACAGTGAAGTAATCTAGGGGCCCTACCGTGGAACGTTTTCAATTACATGCTTGTCTTCCGAGAAAAGTATGATCCATACTTGGACAGATTACTACAGGTGAGGTCTCACCAGCTGCTCAAACAGCTGACAATATCATTATCAGAGAAACTGAAGTGCCGTCTCAATCAAGCCAAGAATCCAGTTACCTTTTCTCGCAGCGTCAGCACACTGCCTTAGAAGGTTCCAAGAAGAACTAGAGCACCAATGTGCTGTAGCTCAAAACTCACAAAGCCTAAGACAAAATGTACAATTATGTGATAAATGTTCAAGATCATGAGGCCAAGGTGGCATTCGAAACAAGGGCCTATTGTGCCTTTGACGCTTTTGAAAACATAATCTCATAGGTCCAAAGATGTATTAGCACTGTAGCTGTCAATAAATATTCCACAACACAAGGAGCCAAGGGCCACAGTGACATGGGCCTGGGTCTAAATTCTGGGCACCATGAAGGTACAGCTATAAGAAAACTCACCGATGAACAACGGCACTATGCAATAATTGGTAGGAGACAAAAGATTTGCAGTTGTATTGAAGCGTATGGGAGGAGATGCATTTAGGTACCTTCGTGCCGAAATTTCATGAAAAGTACACACGGGCCCAAGTAGGACATGGCCAAAAATCCTGAACACCCCAAAGGAAAGGCTGTTAGACATCATCATGACCAATGTCAGCACTGTGCATTCAAATTCGTAAGTGTTGGGAGAAACATTTGCGTAATTCCAATGTGGGCCGGCCAGGGCCACACTGGGCATTGGGACCTAGATTCCTGGGCATTCCCTAGCTACGGCGATTTGGACCACCATAGACTGAACATGCCACTGGGCAACAAAAATTATAGGAGATACCAGAAAACTGGGCCTTGAGCACAAAATTCCCAGAAACACTCCCAATGGCTCTCTATCCAAGGACCTTACATGTAACTTTAGAGAACTCAATGACCATCTTGGGGGAGGAGATGCATTTCAAAGTACCATTGTGTGACCTTTATAAAAATGGGCCCTGGCCCAAGTGGGACTTAGACCAAAAAATACTGAACCCCCAGAGGTACATCTAATAAACTATCAATATGACCAGGACTGTCAACCCTGTGCACTGAAATTCGTAAGAGTAGAAGCATTTGGCGTAATTCATTTGACGGGCCCCAGTGGCCCACAATGGCTTGTGACTAAATACAGGGGCGCCGGGAAAGTACAGCATTAGACACCATTATGAAGGAACACGCATGCCGCAACAAATTGTGGAGATAAAAGATGTGCGGTATTGCATATAATGGGCCCAAGATCCCAAACGGGCCCTGGAGACAAAATTTCCGAACACCCTATGGCCCTCCACCCGAGGAACAGTACTTGTAACTTGAAGAACATCCATTTAATCTTGTGGGAGGAGAGGCATGCAAGTATTTGTATGTTGCCAATTTCACAAAATGGACCCTTGGCCCAAAGGGGACCTTGGACAAAAATTCCTGAACACCCCGAAGGTACGGTGTTGGACCACAATTATGACCAGATGTCAACACTGTGCAATAAAATTTGTAGGAGGGAGAAACATTTTTGAAAATTTCACCTAATGAGCTTACTCAAATTTAGGGACCGGGGACCTGGGCATTCACCCCCCCCCCCCCCCCAAAGTCAAACATTGCATGGGTCAAGAAACATTGTATCCAAGTTTGGTTGAATCAATCACAGAATCACGGTTGGGGGCCAAAAAAGCAATCGTTGACACAACTGGATAGATAGATAGAGTGAAATGCAGATTACAAATAGCTACCTCATAAGATGGTTTGACGCTAATAAAAATGAACCACCGAGAATCCTTTCTGAAATTCACTGATGAAGACTTTGCCCATTTAACTTTGCGAAGAAAGCTTTGCCAAACTTGCGATGTGAGGAATAACCTAACATGCTAACATGCCCGAACAGCCCATTTTGGACTATTACTGCTAAGGCAACTTCCAATTTTATCAAATATTTCTGTTACGGGAATCACATGTAGTTGGAAGGTCACAGAGAGAAAGTACCCAGAATGTCTTCACCCTATGTAATTATGCGATAACGCTGTTCGTTATAAGGCCAGTCAAAAAGTATTTCCCCGTCAACATTTTAACATTGAACTTTCGCGGCAATAACACAGCTTCTCATAATGCAGTGCGCGACACTATTTTGGATATGGTCTTCTATGGTAGTATTAGGTCGACAAAAAAATTATTGCCGTGACATGAACATAAAAATGCACATTGGTGACTTCACTTTGACCAAATTTGCACAAAAAATAGTCACGGTTTCCAACATCTCGACATTATATAAAAAACCGATGATTGGTCCGGGCAGAATCAACAATCTGTACCACACTACTAATGATAGCGGCCACAGCACGCTCTTCAGTGATGGAGGTGCCACAAAATGGAAATGAAACAAGATCAGTACATGTCTACTGTTTTTTCGGGTTTTTTCGGGAGAATATGTCGTAGAACGGGTTCCTTCTATATGGCAACATATAGTATATATGTGTGTTTTTCTTCGTCTTATATCGTCTGTCGGTGTGGTGCAGTTTAGCAAATCATGAAATGTCTATGTAAGTCATGGGGACTGTTAGTAACTTTCTCGTTCAAATGCCTCGGCTCCAGAGAGGCCTAACAACAAAGTGCTCTTCAAAGTTCATTTTACCATAACACGCATGGTTGTTGTTTTATTATATTGACGATCAACCTGTATATGTAAGAAGAATAACGTAAACAAATAGACTCTACTCTTAAGAAACAGTTGGACCAGGGGCAGAATAGATCATAAACAATTACCAGTGTTGGGGAAACATAGAACATGCCTGAAAATTTGGGTAAACTAAAGTGTGAATGTTCGGCAGAAATTAATGAAAAATTGTCATGTTTTGCCAAGGATTCAGCAAAATCTTACGCAAAACTTTAAGCGGTGCTATGTTTCTCCAACTGTTTCGCAGTGTACTGGTCGAGTAAGTAACCATGATTTCAATTTGACCGTGAAGAATCTACGAAGGTAATCGTTACCACGCCCCGCCCCTCAAAAAGTGTATATGATAATACCACTCCCCTCAACAAGTTCTACATGATATACGCCACCAAGAACGAAATACACATTCATTTTACATCAATCCACGACAATCCAAAGTGGAAAGGGCTCAGAGCTTAATTAACAACTCCTAAGGTCCTTGAGAGAGTCGTCCCCTTGTATCATGTTGTCGCAACTGCTGCGAAGCATATTTAACATGCTCGTTTCTTTTGATAGGTTAGTCCCACATGGTTGGCTTGGGTTCGTGACAGGGGCATTCCAACTCTAAGGGGTTTGCTCCCGTGGAAGAATATATAAGTCGCATTGAATATGAAAAAGGTAGTCTACCCAATATACTGACGATTACGTTCCCCAGGTTCCAATTCGTTGTCCCTTAAGATTAAATGGTGTCTGAAGGGAGTGTCTCGTACGTGTACCCTGCTGCCTAGATTTAGAACATAATGCACCGTTATTGTTTTTCCTGTTGAGTCCGACGTTTCGCTGTTTCGAGTGACTCTCATTCTCGCTGCTGTATCATCTCGTGACTCGGATTTAATTCCTCGTGCTGTTCGTATCATCCTCGCTACTCGTAAGATACCATCCTAGTTCGATTTTCGGCTCATAGGTCATGATCTTGTAGGAAGACCGTGTGCATTATATCATATATGATAGCACACAGACGAACAAAAAACAGCAATAATGGGATTACGGTATATACAGTTCTAACTGTTGACATACCAGGCAGTAGATGAGTACCTGCCACCATACTGCATAAAATTACGATGTTGAAGAGCTGGTGACGTCCAGCTTGCTTTTTACCCAGAGCAATGTTGGAATCCATTATGAGATGTGGTTGGTTTCCGCTAGAGAACATTGTGTGACATTACCACGTTGCCATCAGAGGCATTGTTTTGAGGCGAAACTAATATGGTTTGAAAAAAAAAAATCACGAGCTATAACTCGAGTAACGGGAGGTTTCCTTTGATATTCTATGTTGTCCTTCGTATGGCTTGCATATTCCCGATTTTCGTTTTGTTTTTTTTTAGTGATACCTGTTGGATGGTCAGAGAATGATCGCAGACCAGAGGTTATGAGAGGTGCATATTCAACTCTCTGGATTGGGGAGTCAAGCATTAAGATAACTGTGGTCCGTTCGGGTGCTTGATGGATAGATACTTATCAACGATCAACTAGTTCGACCCTCCAGCTATTTTTCTGTTTTCAGTCGTTTGGGTATTGAATTTTTTTCCTCACACTGGCTCTATACAGATTTTACGTTCGCGCAATGAGTTTATGATAAACTGTTCTAATACACTCCTTCTAATCGTGAAATATTCCATTGACTTCCTTACAGTATATATTTGTAGGGCTTTCTTTTGAAGAAGGCTAACAATAAATAAATAATAATACATGAAACCTGTTCTTATATAGCACTCTATCACCAAGGTACCAGGGTGCTCACAAAATGAACCTAAAAAAAAAAAGAGAATATAAAATACAGGACAGTGCTGGCATAATCGATCCGCGAAGTGACAGGCTCTGGCATGATGCTCGGCATGAGCCCTGCTGTGCTTTTACATGCCTCAGACTCAGTGGAAATGAACGTCGAATCCTTCCCATATACGAGTTGGTAACGCAGGATTTGACACCAGAGAAACATGAGGTTCATCGACAGATCCACGAACTGAACTCCAACAATATTCACGGTTCATAAGACGCCGGGTACACGTTGTCCACCGTGATTTCACGCTTCCGTTAGTGCTGGCGTGGTGACTGAAATTAATCATTTCTAGTTATTTATTAATTTTGCAATGGTCCTCCCCCAAATCAATTTGTTATGCCGGGAGCGTGGGGGTAAATCGGGGGGGGGGGGTTTAAATCCGTACTTTCCCATTACTTCCCATTACAGAGTATTCCTCGATCGCCTTTTTTCATACGGATTTTACGAATTCCGATTGGCCTAAAAGGTACAGGGAATCCCAAGAGGTGGTCCGAATGCAAATTTCATACAGAGGTCAACATGCTGATTCCCGAATGCGGGGTTTGCAGGACTGCATTAGGCAAACTGACATAGGTCCAATCCCACGACGCCTGGCTATTATGATGTGAAGTTCTATATAGCCAGAGATTTGTTATGATATACGCATACACCGGCCTCAAACGCTTTTCAATGAAGATGCTAAAAGCTTTTTTTATAGAAACTAAACCAGGCCAAGCTCTCGACAGTGGCTGCATTCGGCCAGCAGGGTTAATCCCTCACAGGCCCACACTTATCGCCAGGGTTAGGTGCTTTGTAGCAATGCGAGTGCCTCGCTCAAAAAATACCGGGAAAAGGTTGATTCGCTCCTTGAGAGATTCGAACACATCCCTTCTCGAGTATATTATGTGGTGTTAAAGAGGCATTGTCCTCTGGTATAAAATGGACCGAGAAGCGACGTGTGTTGGACAATTCGATAGCTATACAGCATATCGCCACAATGATATTTCAATGTAAATTTAGTTCCGATATACCACAGGCACGATTCCTATCGGACTTCATGTAAGGGACTTGTCCATTATTTTGCGGGGGGAAGTTAGACGATAAGGCCTCTTTAATAATGAACCATTAACATAGTGGTTCATCATTGGCTGAGCACCCCCCGACCTTACCATGCAACAGAGAGAACTTGGGCCTATCCGACCTAGTCGTATACATGACAGGCCATTAAGGGACATTCTGTTCGCAACCACCCGGAAAATGAGGGACAGTGATGGATTACCTGACCGAAGGAGAAAATAGTATCACGGTATCTGGCACTTTTACGATCAGGACTTCATGAGACGACATACCGTTCGTTGCCGAACCGACTTGTATTCAAACTCTAATTGACTTATCATTTGACGATTATCGTACGCTGTCGACTGTTGCAACCAGTCTCATTGTGACGTATTCATAGCGTGTAGCAAGTTGCAACGGACGATATTGCTTGTACTATCATAACCAATTTTTACGAATAGTATCAATAACAAATGTCAGTATTTTTTATGGTGAAACGTAGCCTACCTTTTTCTGAATGTGGGGGACCTGAGATTCTTGTCACGTTCTTTAGGGCGCACGAAAATCGTTTTTGGAGTGCAGTGATTAGTCTCAGCGAGGAAACACGCAAAGACGATGAGGGTATTGGGCATGTGAGCGAGCTTGTGCGGACATATACTCGCCGGGAGTGTGCGGCGGAGAAGTAGGAAATGGGCTTCATGACTGTTATTCAATAGATTATAGCGATCATTTTATATTTTACGATTTTACATAATTCATTTGGGAGCGGCATTTGAGCATGTGGCAGTTCATTGAATAAACCTACCCCTTATTTTGGTCATTGATGTCTCCTTTTGGTATATGAATCCTTAATAACTATCATCGCTCCCCATTGTTCAAAAGTGTGGATTAACATGTTGGCGGTTGACCCGCCAGGCGACGGGATTTAACTACGCCGATGTGGGATCTCTTTCAAGATCGTCCGGATATCCACAAAATTGAAGATTCGTCAAAAATGCTTACGTCACAATAGCGAAATATAACCTACTGACGTCATAGGTGTAAAAAAAGAGCTAAACCTGATCACAGTCTATGAGACATTCTTCCTTGACCGTCGCCTATCGAATTTTTCAGATTGGTGCGTATTACCATTTTTATCCCGATTAAATAGTAAATA
>JAODTK010000448.1:0-14634 GCA_026419785.1 Sclerodactyla briareus
ACAACACCGTCCTGTTTGTAGCTTCTATCACATTCTCTCCTTACCACCTATCAGACCGTGCACCAGTCAGCACAGGCGCTAGCATTTGGCCTTTGCCACCAATCCGTCGCGTCGTGTAGTCGGACGCTATTTATGAGGCTGAAGAGCCGTGTGATGAGGTCCCCTTCTGTTGAGAACCGTATCTGTTAGGTTAAGCACGACAAGTGTCCAGTCTTCTAGCAGCCGCTTTTCATTTACGTCCTTCTGTGGGAGATCCAGGCGCTGACCCAGGCCTCGAGAGGTTGTGCAGCCCCCAACGTCATGAGCCGCGGGCTGAATCTCCGTGGAAAACATGTGGCCTTGATCAAGTTCACGGATCCAGCGAGACTCTTGGAAGCCATGTATGGGATGCAGATTCAAAGCCTGATCATGACGTTTCATCAAACATGTCCTCTTGTCCTCTTGTATGTAGGCTACCAGCGCAAGGCCGGACAGGTCCCCAGCGCTTGTCTTTGGTGTAATCAGAGAGAAACCCGATAGAGGTAAATCTCCTGCTGTGTATACGCCAGCAAACCGATTTGGTTCTTTGCTGAAACTAGACACAAAACTGTGTCGTGATCTCTTGCCATAGCTGACCATGCTATGGCTACTAATGCCAAACCAGAAAAACTGGTATTTTTAAAAACCCCTTAATAGATATTGTCGGTTTACTTGGAAATTCTATATAGTCGCACACTTGAAAGTCCAAATCTTTATCCTTTCCCTCCCTCCCCTCCTCTACTACTTTTGTTGGAAAAGAACAATGACCGTGACCGTGTCCCCATCCGCCAACTGACGTTTTATTCAATTCTTACAAAGTTTGGAAATTCGCAAAAAGTCAGCAAATTGACCTGCGGTTACATCAAAATACCCTGACTGAAGTCCCCCATCCGGCAAGTTTCGTTCCCATAGGACAAACTTTACATTTTCGCGTACATTATGCGAATTAGTGGGTGTAGCAGTACATACAAAGTCATAGGAGGGTCAACCAATAGATTCTGTGCAAATTGCAACCGTAGAATCCAATCCCCCTGCTTGTTGGGTAATATTGGTTTATGGGCTATTTCAGACATTGATCTCACTCTGTTTTTTGACCTCATATAAACTTTGACCCGACCACACAGCATCAAGGGGGGGGGGGGGGGCGGGGGGTAGAGACAACAAGTAGAGGAGGCGGCGGTTTCCAAGTAATCCGAGTTAGCCCGTATTGTCTGATTAGAGGTTTTCACGATGGCAACCGTATTCGTCTCGAGCAGGGCTAGGTAAATACGGGTCATGCTGTCACTGACCCAATGTTTAAAGCTATCTGTTCCTTTGTCTAATTAACGTTGACTTTTTTTTAACAAAAACGGTTATTGCGATTCTAAAGTGCTATTTTCCCATTGAGGCCTTTAGTAAGGTTTTCATCTCATCAACTGTTTGCAATTGTGTGCGTAGACCTGTCGTGATGGAGGGGGTGGTATGTAGGGGTACTGTTTTCCCTGGTTGTTTTGGTTTTGACTTGAGTCTGGGTCACCCGCAGTGAGGTGGCTAACAGTACCGCTATGGTTGTAACAGTGTATAAACAGGATTTTTTTGCCTGCAACCGGCCTCCCTCGATATTTCAGGCTTTTTCTCCCATTGCAACCTGTAGCGGGGCATCCACCCCCCACCCTCTGCCATATCCACTATTGGTTGGTACCTTTCTAAATTGACTTTAGATTGTCCTACTTTGTTTAGAATGCCCATAAAATAATCATCAAAATTTGTCATAGCTACTGGGAGTTAGGGTATGCATGCTCACACTGAGAGTTAAATTACACATAAACATTGCAATTTATAGGTGTGGTCCTTGAGAACTGGAACCAGTGTGAAACACAAAACAATGTTGACTATAGGACAGCAGGGGTGAAGGATATATGCTCATAAAAAACGTGGCCACAAGACAATATCAGTCTGTTTCCAGGGGAAATGTGGTATAATGAAAAGGTTGCACTATTGGGGAGTCATAGAGGTGTATCACAGCATTACATATATATATATATAATCATATATATATATATATATATTATATATTTCTATATAATATAATATAATATATATATATATAGATAATATCTATATATATATAATAATATATATATAGATATATATATATATATATATATATATATATATAATATATATATAGTATATTATAAGTATATATAATATTATATATATATATATAATATAACCATGATAGATATATTATATACACACAACAACACACTTTTGAAAGTGTTGGTGGCGCTCAGTTCCAGACTTCGTTTATCATGCACAGAATTATATGAATAGTCTTTTAATTTTCCGAAATCTTGTCAACCCAAATCACAATGATGTTCAAAAATGGGCCTCAAGTTTGCCACGGAAAGCATCTACAATCCTAGTAGCTCATGGGCCCTACGGCGGGCGGGGGACCGACGCCGATAGGCGATTAGCTGGTTACGCAGCCATTCGTGCGGTGCAAATGTCTCGTCTGTGTATTGGCAACAAGGTGGCCCGAGCCACATCATAAGGGCGATATGACTTCAACTAGGCGGATCATTGCTCATGTTGTTTGAACTTATGAATTTTTCGTGTGGCCACCTGCACGCAGCAAATTTATTTAGGAACGCCAAACAGGCTATTGGGGGAAAAGTTGGCGTGAAAGTGGGTTGTCGTGATTAAAAATCAGGGGTTTGATAAATGTTTTGGGTAGTGATGTATCAGGGGAAGACATTGGCCTATGATTGAGCTTCTCGCTCTATTTGCAGTCATGCATGGGACCTACGAAACATTATTTCAGTTCGAATCCAATTCGAGCCTTCCCCATATACAAATGGTAGCGTGACCAGTGAGGTAAGGGTGAGGGTCATGTTGCGTCGGCGTCAAAGAAGGATCATGGGACATGCAAAGAAAGGAGATATGCTGTTAGTAGTGAGTGGCCGGGGGAGTGGGTGTTGGGGCTGTTTGAGAGGGGATGGGAGGAGGGAAGTTCACAGTAGGGGGTCGATCACAGGCCTGACGTCGACGGGAACGTCACCCTACCCTCATGTGAAGAATGAGTCGGGAAAAGAAACGAAGGAGGCACGGGAATACGCTATAGGGGTAGAAACTGTCGATGTTTTCCCTAACCCAAGTTAATAATGTAATGTAGGTCTTTGCAGGAGGGGAAAGTAGTATGGTACCAGGGGAGCCGTATAGGCATTTTTCCAACGTGCTTGTTCTGAGCGGAGTAACCAAGCTCCCTTTTCAGTAGTGACTGAATGACTGAAATGCCTTCTTGGCTCTGCACTCTTTACATTTATTCTTGGATACCGATGGCTTAGTAAGTCTGGGTGTCCAACGAAAGGGTAGGCGGAGATGGCGAGGTCAGTGCATGATTCGCATGATCGTTATTGCAGCTACTTGCGGCATCACGAGTGGACGATTACCGTCCACCGCGTTCGGTCTCCACGCGACCCCTTGGGTTAGGGACGTTCGCCGGGGCGGAACAAGTAAACTCATGGTTTGCGCAGCAGCGCGGGTACCTCGAGACAGAGTTGGGGCGGTGGGACGGGACCGGCTCAGGAAGGATTCAGGACAGGACTCGACGACTGAGAAGAAGCCTGTAATGTTGTTATCGCTTCAAAATGGGGCGATAAACACTATTTCATGCCTACTACCAGTATGAGGAAGGACACAGCTTCGAAGGCTTTGACATTGCAATCTTGGTATCAAAACAATTTGGAAGACGAGGCTATTCAAACCGGATGTTGAGCGACAAAAGAGGGAAAACTTGGTTTACCTCACTAAAAATCCCACACTTTCTTCTTATATAGGCGCAGAGACATCGTAAATTTATCGTACGACATTTTGATCGCACAAGTGTGAAACACTCCATCGATAAATTTATCGCCATTTTAGTATCGTATCGTATCGAACAAGTAGAACAACGCTTAAGCGCTGGTCAATGTGCGATTTACGGATACGATACGAATGACGTCATGACATCAGACAGTGACCTCACCATCACCGCCGACCCTTTCGTTAGAGACCAATCTTAATTAGCATCGGTATCCCAATACTACGGCGAAGTGAGGTAGCCAAGACAAGGCAGTTCAGTCAATGAGTCAATTTAGCCAATTGACCTGAAATTTGAGATTGGTTACTTGCTCAGAACATGCATGTTTTTAAAAATAATGCCTAGCAGCACCTGGTACCTTACTAATTTCATCACTGGATCTACAAGGCATATTTTAACTTGGCGTTCAATCGACATTATACCCCCCCCCCCCATAGCTTATTTTCCGTGCCTCTTTCGTTTCTATCCCGCCTCTTTCTTCATTCGTCAGTAGTGGTCGGAGACCTATGGAGAGAAACCCTCCGACCCTGCTCATCTCAAACAGCAAAAACACCCCTCCACCCGGTCAATCACTACAACGATTCTCCTGCCTCTGCAGGTCACATGATACTTTGTGAACGCCGACGCAACACGACACTCCCCATTACCTCAATGGTTCACGCGCACTATCGTATATGGGAGGGCTTCATGCATTCGAACTGAAATTAAATGGTTTCGTGGGTCCCGTGCTGGGCGGCAAAATAGGACGAGAAGCTTCATTCAGAGGCCAATGTTTTCCCCGGATACCGTCACTACCCAAAAATTCATCAAAACCCTGATTTTAACACTGAAACCCACTTTTCAAGCCGAACTTCCCCCAATAGGCTGTTTGGCAGCTTCATTACTCTTGCAGAATTGCGCAAGTTATCACTGCATTGCACAAGTTATCGCATCCGATAACATTATCGTACGATAAAAAGTGAAAATATTTTCAACTCGACGAACGATACGATAATTGATCGTGGGAGTTATCGTATCGTATCTATCGCACACTGGTGTGAAAACTCCTTTTGAAAATAACACTTGCGGCGTGATTCCAGGGCCCCGCCTGAGCTGTAGGATTCTAGATTGTCTCTAGCGCCAATCTGAGGCGATTTAAGTAAATTTTTATGTGATTTCGGTTGCCGGATTCTAGGAAAATTATCAAGGACGGTTGCGTATAATGGTGCATGTGGAACAGACGTCTATGGACCTGAAAAAAAACAAGGTCTACCCGGAGTAGTATTGCAAGAACCCTTGATTAATGATCGAAAGGTGAAGTATACGACCCGGTATTAACCGGATTAATTCACAAACGGGGGGGGGGGGGGGGTGGCGAACTGTGAAAAAGGGGGCTGAAGCGGGAAACCCACCTCTCTTAGATCCGTGCCTGACCAGTGAACCACTTCAAACTTATTGGCTATGATAATGCCTACCACGTGTTTGAAATGTGGCTAAATGAAAGTTTTGATAAATGATCTATGCTATTTAGACATTATTTGAACGCAGTGACTCTTCTCTAATTTCATGGTTTTACGGTTAAAGGGATTTGATGAGCACTCGAGTTGCGGAATGTGCGAATACGCGACAAAGACTATTTTAGCTCCTGGGTTATTTATAGTCGGGAGCATGACGTCACTAAACAAGGGTCCCGTGTGCATTCGTGGTGGAAATTATACCAACTATCAGATGTGACCGTTGATAGGGTTAGAAACATGAAAACACATGTGCTGTCAGTGGCGCAACATGTAGAGGGGATTTTAGAGGGCGGCGTTTTTCAAAATGGCTGCCAAATATGGGGAAAACGACAGGAGGGTAATTTGGACATCCTTGTCGATATGAGTAGGACCAAAAATGCTTGAATATAGTTTTGGAGTTTCGAAGAACACGAGAGAAAAAATTGTTTCAAATATTCACCGTATATGTTGGTAGAGGGCGCTCTTAAAAAATGAAAAAAAGGTCCAAAAATGACATCGGAACAATAAGAATAAGAAATCCAGTTTATGCCCATAAATCGCAGCCATTCTTCCTTATAAATAACTGCCTCAATTACCATGATGCATAAATTGTATAGGAGGATTGGGTGAATATGACAGGATGATATGTGTTTGGGGTTTCAAATACGAGTTGGAAGGCCCGTTTTTCAAAATGGGCTGCCCATTGGGAAACGGAAACAGGAGGGTAATTTGAACATCTTTGTTGATATGAATGCACCAACGATGCTCAAATACAGGTTAGAGAGGTATGAGGAACAAAAAACAAAATTTCCAAATATTTTCAACAGGAATGTTTGTCAAACTGAATCTATGGTTCTTTCATTTGCGTTTTCAAAATGCGGCTTAATCACAAAATATCAATGGAATGCTATATGAAGTTCTATAATCACGCGTATCAAACGTGCCCTGGGTATTTATAATGAGGTCCTCCATTATAACTGTATAGTTTATGCTCACTTCTGGCGGAGTTGTCTGAGATAGGGAGGGGGATTAAAGGAATATCATATATACCTATTCCAGTCTTTCGTAAATGTCTACATGACCTATAGGGAAAATGTCGGATTGGAGTACTTTGAAGTGTTATTAGGTGGCTGTTGTATCTGATGTTTGCGCGCGGGAGGGCGGGGTTGCTATACACATTGCGCCACGCAGTGGGGCAGGATTGTCCGCCGGGAAGCGCGGGCCATATGCCCAAAGAAGCGCAGTTGGTGATTGCGATAGACCTGCTAATGGTTCTCCATCTTCACCCCGAGAGAAATGACATAGATGAGTCATACTGCCAGCTGTAACCGAGGATGCGGCGGAGTGAGATAGTAAAAGAAAGCGTCCAATCGTCGTCTCAGGCCAGCAGTGAGCGGTCAGGCCTCACTAGTAAAGTAACTTAAGTCAGACTGGGAGCACATAGAGCCAAAAACAAGGAGCTTAGTTTTCTTGCTCAGATACGAGCCGCCACACATCACTATCTAGTGATTTCATAACTCCTGCAGATGCCAGTCAAGGCGATATTGACCTCAGAGTCAATAATGAGACCTGCAGAGGCATAACCAATCGACTTGGTAACTTCCACGTTCTCGCCCAACACCTGGACATACCCAGCAGCGCTGTTCAAGATTCCACCAAAAGGCTGAATCTTAGGCTTGTTCCATGACACCAGAAGGCCCAACGGATTTGCCTCCCGACTAAGTGTTCCGGGCTCACCCTTGAACAAATCCTCAGAATACCTAGCCCAACGGGCCTTCACATCGGATTCCTCGGTGAAAGTCCTGCCGTCATCTGCCTTGACAGCTGGGCACCGCACCACAGGGGTCGAGTTGTGGAGTCTCTGGATCGCTCTGTGAGCCGGCTGTGAGGCATCCGTTGGCAGGAGCCTTTCCACGGACTCACAGAGACGATGGACCTTCGTCTCACGGGCGCGTCGCAGAGCTCTCAGTGCCTTCTGTGCCGTGTGCTGAAGCTCCCTAGCAGGCTGAGACTTACCACTAAGCCTGGCCTTGCGGCTCCACTCAATGGCTTCGACTGGTTGTTGTCCTCAGTAATTGCCCCAGTGGTCCCTCCCCCCTAGGATGCTCTTGGATACACTCCCCTGCTGCTTTGAGGATGCAGGCCCTAAAGTTTGCCCATCCCAGCTCGAGGTCCACATTCACCTCCAGTCATTCAATCGATAGCGCCCACGTGCCCGCATACACTGTAGCTACTTACAGATCATTAAGTTGCTCGTCTCAATCTTTTTAAAGGCCGACGCAGCTTTCTTTGGGATATTGAAAGCCTGGTGTAATAACCAGTGCTGTGATCAGTTGTGATAAGAACTGGGCACTGCTGCAGACCCTGCAGATCATGAACATCCTCCATCTCCCATCTAGGAGTACTGCGTCCATCTCTTAACAGTAACATCATCATTAGAGTACCAAGTCCAGCGCCTCGCATCGGATCCTTGGAACCAAGAACCAGCAACTCTGAAGTCTCGACTTCTGACAAGTCAAATGCCAAGACTGCTATCATCACGACTGCCAAATCCAGCAGGCCAAGACATGAATCATAGCCATCCCATACTTGACAATTAGAGCATTCACATCATCCAGAATGACTTTTGAGTCATAGGTGGGAACAGCAGTTCTACGCTCAACTGGCTCGAGCATATAACGCTTCTACTACCAAGTCAGTGTAAAAACACGCACAGTGTGGGTGATCAGCAGTCCTCATGTACGTTCGTTGATCAGTGGGCTGGCCACAGCAACAGCACCCCTGCGTATGCTGACCATCTTCGTGGCCAGACCAGTAATAGGTGTAGCCAATAATAGGTGTAGCCAGTAATAGGTTGATACCACCGACCGTAGTTAAAGTACCGATGAAGTGTATTCTGTGTTCATGTCAAGACGAAAATGGAGTTGACAAGATATCTGGCAGACTAAGTCCTGAACAGAGCCTCCGAACAGTCGCAAATGTTTTTGTGTCCTGTGGTTCTGACTGCAAAGCTACCTACGAAGATGTCCCCACCCGGGTATTTCAGGAAGAAGCTGATACCAAGATCATTCTGCATGGTATAGATGCCACGACCTGGTGCTAACAGAATTTTCATCTACTCCCCTGATACCGATGTTGTTGTGCTCGCACTAAGGAAATATCCTGCGAGGACACATCCTCTGTGACTGGAACTGGTAGGCGACAATACGGATCATCCACCTGAAGCCCACTGTGACAGCTCTGGTGGTGCTGATCGGTGCTGAAAATACAAGTAGTTTTGCGGGAGAAGAGAAGGCTTCTTGGTGGAATGTTTTCGAAACTACGAGCAGAGCGACGTTAATGGCATTAGCCAATCTGGGCACCATCGACAAACCCAGCGAAGATACAATTTCCGAAATCGTACAATTGGTTCGCCAGCTGTACATACCTGGAATGAAGGCTCCTAAAGTGAAGGATGTAAGATGGTGGTTGTTCAATAGACACCAGGTACAATCTGAGAGGCTCCCACCAATGGCGAATGCACTGCATTATGCTATCTTGCAGTCACATTACCAATTGATGATTTGGAATAATAATGATTTCGATTTTTATAGCGCCTTATGTGTAGCAATCACAGTTATGCCACATCATCGTGTCCCCTGGCGGCCTTCCCATAGGTGCAGCCACATACAGTGCAACGCTATATAAGTTACCTCACAGGGTTACGGCATTTATACCTGAGTGGAGTGAAGCAATCGAGATAAAGCACCTTGCTCAAGGGTACAACGTGGACTCGAACCCACAACCACAAAGGGGCAAGTCCTGTTCTGCCATCGCCAAACGACTACGACTGGAGCTTGATAAATGGTGAATGGGTGTCAGTGATGACAACCGAGAAACCAGCTCCAGACGCTATTCTCCAGTTGTAACAACCAGAATGTAACAACCATCGGAAAACGTATGGTTGTTTTTAGTAAAATAATGTTAGATACCTTCCGCCGTTTGCCCAACAGCCCCTTGAACCCGCAGGCACATAATCACCTGTCATAGACACACCTCCTCTCTACATTTAATGCCTCACGCAAAATCACTGCAGTGATGAGGAAAAAACGGCTGCAATTTACTGGCTAAACGAAATTAAATTGGGTCCGATTTCATTTTTTGTACCTCTTTGTTATTTTGAAGAGCGCCCTCTAACAACACATACAGTGAAAATATTTGGAAACATTTTTCTCTTGTTACTCAAAAATTTTCTAACTGTATTTGAGCATCGTTAGTGCTATTCATTCAACAAGGATATTCAAATTACCCTCCTGTTATCGTTTCCCCATATTTGGCAGCCATTTAAAAAAAAAGTCCTCTCCAGTCATTTGAACCCACAGACACATATTCACCTGTCATATGCACACATCCTCTACTTATGCATCATGGTAAATTACGGCAGTGATGATGAAAGACTGGCTGCATTCACCGGCATAAACTGGATTATCATTGTTCTGATATAATTTTCGGACTTCTTTTGTTATTTTGAAGAGCGCCCTCTAACAACACATACAGTGAAAATATTTGGAAACATTTTTTCTCGTTCCTCGATAACTCCTAACTGTATTTAAGCATTGTTTGGTGCTACTCACATCAACCAGGATGTCCAAATTACCCTCCTAGTGTCGTTTCCACCATATTCTGGCAGCCATTTTGAAAAACGCCCTCTAAAATACCCTCTACATGGTTGCGTCACTGACACAGTGTTTTCATGTTCTACACTATATAACGGTCACATCTAGATAGGTGGCCTGATTTTCACCACGAAATGCACACGGGACTTTCCACGTGCTCCCCGCTATTATATGGGTCTATTCATTAGCACGCGATCCTGCGAATGTGCGATTTTTTTGTCGCGGGTCGCGACAAAAACCGAATTGTCCGGTGACAAGTCAAATCGCGTGTCCCGCGCGCGACAGCCCGCGATTTATGACCGATATGGAACGCCGAATGGGACACCGTATACTGAGAATTTAAGTATTTTGCTGCAAAATAGGCTATCGTGTCACATACATCGTGCCATTCCCTTCATTTCGCCTGTTAAATAGGCCTACATCGTCTATCGCATTCTTCTAACTGTGCCATATATGGTCGAATAGACGCATGATGGCATTGTTGGAGGGCGTTTTATAACCAGATGGGTGGGAATTCTCCCCAAGGTATCGGGAATCTTCCGCAATCGGGTTGGATAGATGTACTCGGGGAAATCGCCATCCCATGAAAGTATAATTTCTAACCTTCTTCTCTGACCCACCTATGCATGGCATGAAATAACCAAAACAACTGAACAACGTCATCCCGGAAAATGTCATGCCATGTTTATTACAACCCATGTCACTCCTGACATGCTCTCTAAAAGCAAAAGTGTGAATTTCACTCTAATGAAGTTCCACTCAGCCAACCTCGAATGTAGAGTGGAAATTCACTCTAATAGGTGAAGTATCACTCTATAATGGGCGAAGATCCGTACTCGTCTCTCTATGGAAACATTAGAGTGTTCATTCAGCACCACTTCGAATTCTACTCTAGAAGAGTGAAGTATTACTATAATGGGCGAACATTTTCTACAATGGAGTGAAATGGAGTGAAATGGAGTGATGATCACCCCGCACACTTCATGGGAGTGTAATTCACTCTTTTGTTTTAAGAGTGTGTCGCCCATTTCGTTGGAAATCCTCGAAGGGACCTACAGGCCCATAGCCATATAGGCAAATAGGCCCAAAGCCTACAGTCGTTGTCGTCAAATGGGTGAACTGCGTCTCCTCTGTATTTTCTTCAATGAGGAAGGTATCTCCGGTGAATAATGAACATCTTGCCTAAATGATGTTCTTTGCTGAGGCGCCATGTTTCTCGTCCGTTTTCCGCGCTAATTCCGCTCATCTATTTTCGTGTTCCCTGCGATGGGTTCATTTCGCGAATCGCGATTCGCGTGCCTAGTAAATACCCCCGCGAAACGCGACACGCCGATTCCTCGCCAGCCAGGCGAATCGCGTATTCGCCTATTCGCGCATTCGCGTGCCTAGTAACGCACTTATGATGTTTCGTAAGGATCTGATTCTTGATTCACCTTATTCCTCATATGTATCAACGACATGGATATTTGATCGCTACAATGGCAGCGTGGTTTTTAATTTTGCGGGCTTCTCCTGACGAACAACTGCTGATCTATTTCAAGGGTTGAATTGGCAAGCTTCCTTTTAGAAATAAACAATAATGTATGATTAGCAGTCATCACTGGAATATATAATACATTTCTACATTGGAGCTGAAGTATTCTGAGTTCCGTCAGAATCAAAAGGATGAGAAATGTCACTAAGGATAGGTTTCGTCTCATAATCTTAAATTATGGGCCTACCTTCTGACCTTGGTAATCATGTTACACAATCTGTGCATGGTCTACTCCAACCAGGGTTACCTCTACATAGGACACATCCGAAGCACCTAATTCTATTGTGTCAGAACACAGAATATATTTTCATATATGACTGTATGTATTATTTTTATAATTTCCCGAGACATTGTTTACCTCAGCTGTAGCCGAATTAGAGCTCTTCTTGAAGGTAAGTTGTCGTCTCATCACACTCTCATGCAATCGCTGTCGTCGTCGTTTTTTTTGCATGACGTCCGTTCTTGGATTGTATGCCGTAGGGTCTAAATAAACGTGTAATATCTTTTGTGCTAACCATACTTCAGGAATGTTATACTCCAAAAGTGGTCATTAAGTCATTGTACTGTTTCACGAGTCTCGCGGGAATACAAATTGTGACGACATGGCCTCTTTAATCCACACACTCGTTTCTTCCGTCAAATCTCACACTCTGCATTACTTCAATATGTACATGATGTATAGAGGCTTGAATCAGGGGAGAAAGTCAGTCTCCGGGCTTGACTTGGTAAGGTGACCAATGTTGGTCAACATAGAGCACAGTAGGAACGGTGACGGACCATGGACACTTGTGTCAGACACATTTAAGATGGGTTCGTCTCACACTATTCATGAATGAACGTCACCGAGTCTGAGTCGTCATTCCGTTCACGGGATCTCCGACCCAGCTATCACATTTTTCGGTATCGAATTCAGTGTTCCGTCACTATGATGAGTCATGCAATATTCGTTCCGATATACTGCTGGTCGTTTAGTAGCGGTTAAAACGAACCATTTCATAATTAATTAAGGGAGCGAAGATACATTTCCACTGATTACCATATTTGGGGATGTATTATTCTAACTACTTAAATCCCTAACGGACGCATCTATAGTGCAGCGGGACTTTTAAGGACTGTCCAGCAGCAGCGACCGCTTGTTGGATTTCTGAAGAGGGCCGCTCTACAAATTAACACTTTTCGAGGAAAGGTCATGTCCGACAGTTCGGACAGGATTCTCAAACGAGAAATTAGACCACGGTAAAGGAGTCTCACATCAGTTCTGTGGAATGGAGCAAAAGTATTGTTTCTCGGAAAACACCAAGTGCGCCACTACAACATATTAGGTGCAGTTACCGAGTCCAGGGTAGAGGAACGGTACCAAATTGGTGAGTCAATGTGAGGTCCAGAACATGCACATGGCGCAAGTAGATCAATTGCGATCCCAAAAAGGCACGCAAAAAATTCCGACGGCATGAGGATGTAAAGGGCAATGGAAGTGCTCAGCATCCGGGCAAATCCCCGGGAATTCGGCGATGCTGACGTCACGCGGGGGGAACCATACCAACGTGGCTCAAAGACACCGCATGCTGAAATAAGCTATTGGGGAACGAACCGTAGTAAACAAAACACGGTTATGTCGCGCGTTATAAACAAAACATTGATTGTGTAATTGCAATACCACCTGAGGGGTGCATGTATACGAACTACGTATCTTCCGAAAGAAGCAAATTATCGGAAATTTTGACATCGGCTGTTGAAAAGAACAGTAACCGAACTGTCGTTTGCAGCGCACATTTCACGAAAGACTGCTGCATGCTGTACATTTTCGCTGTCAAAACAACGTGGGACGAAACACTTTCAGGTTGCGGTCAGACGCGGTGAGGGACATGAGGGGTTTCGACTACATCAGCAAAGTTAACAGACGGAGACGGTAAGCTTACAGTTACAGTTAGAGTGCTATCATGATGTGCTAGACTACACTTGTAGCCTAGGCCTGTCACTGTGGTGGTGACTCACTCGGGTATGCTTCATTCCTCCGTCACTGTTATAATGCTCAAAAATACGGGTGTGAACTGGGCATTCTTCACTTAGCAGCCTAATTTTTCTGTCTATTATATACATTTGTGTGCTCAAATTTTGTTAGGTGTCTTTTGGATCACTCAGATTTTCAGATAATCCGCTTGTAGCCTTACCTTCGCCACGGGAACCTTTCCCGATGATGACCCTTGCAAACATGAACGCTTGACTCACATTTGACTTAAATACCCACCACTTCCCCATTTTTGCCTGTGCTTCCTTGCAAAATCCATGCAGTCTGTCCTAGTCCTTGACAGGACTGTATAGTAGATTCGGTACCTCATAGGTGAACATTGCGTAACAAGAGTGTTCAGTTCGTGAAACTATGTCTGTACCAAATTTCATATATCTGATTTTTTTGTAGAAATAGCACAGAGACCTTGAGAGTGTAGAAGACCTGACCAGCACCACCACCCTTCACCGGGATGTTCAAGCCTCTCGCTGCATGGTATGAGCATCAGGTGTCGATGATGAAACATCGGGTCTCAAGGGCTTCCATTCCATCATATTCACACTTCGCACCAAAGAGACCTCAGTTACATGGGCATTTGGAGCAGGTACGTGGTCTGGTTCCATTCAAAACATGAATTCAGGGTACAGAGTCATTCATGCTCTGATTGCAATTGATCCACAATCTGTTCATCTCATGGAATTTGGTCCAGTTCACCTTCGGTCCCCAGAATGACCATAGATTTGGGTCAATGGAGTACACTAAATGTGCCTGATTTGCATAATTAGGCAAATTTCCATGTTTTTTTTTACATTTTTTTCGATCATTTGGACCTTATGATAAGGTTGATTGGAACATACTAAATGCAAAAATGAGAAGGCAAAAAAGGCACTAGCGGCTTCATGAGACAATTTTATCCGCGGTTCATGAAATCACTTGTTTATCTGTGCAAATAGGTGAACAAAGAAGTGTTCATTTCAATATCCCTTTTCCATTTCAGGGCACTTGGATGAACTCCCTGGAAGATGACCTGTTTCGTGAATTCTGTCAAAAGATGTGGGTGAGGCGGAGGCCCACACCACTGTCCACACACCTGCACTAAT